>OY829914.1:204209190-204809190 GCA_963691935.1 Nephrotoma guestfalica | reverse complement strand
TCTGTAAAAAATTAAATCTTAACGAGATCGCAATTCAGTTAAACATCCACCTGATGTGAATGCCAGAGCATTTCAATATTACGGGGAATGAAAAAGCGGATGAGCTCGCTCGACAAGGCACAATCACTATCACAATTTCACCAAGCAGGGCAGATGTTGATATACCGCTCGCTATTCAGGATGCTTCAAGAGTAAGCTAGAAGAACAACGAACGACAGATGGTAGACCTGCCAGCATGGTGGTGGGTGTTATTACGAGACACTGCCTCACAGGTAAGCATGGGAGCAGAATGGGAGTCTTCTCACATGATTACTGTCGTAGGTGCGAAAATGAAGAGGAGGATGCAACTGTTATCCATTGCACCTGTCCCCACCTAGTGCTTAACAGACTGAAATTAACGGGAGATCCCTTCCTAAATGGCTTGACGGACCTCAGTAATATGGACGTCAGGATATCCTACGCTTCGTTGAGAGCTCAAAATGGTTCGATGAGTAGGTGAGGAGAGAAAATATGTGGCACGGCTGTGGACCTGATTGTATATATGCCAGTTCTTTAGGACAACCACTCTAATCTAATAATGAATAAACATCTAGCAAACCACAAATATTGCCCCCTCTTGGCCCTTTGCACTTTCGGCTGCTAATCATTTCGAGAACACCTGTACAAATAAAGTTTGATTCGGGATGTATCTTAAGAGATAATCAGCGGAGCATTCCAGCATCTGAGCGATTGAAAGTACTATAGAAAATTTTCAACGTATTTGAATCGAGTAGTAGTTGCGGTAAGGTTTTGTTATAATCGTCATCTGCAAGTTTGTGTTATCACCAGTTCATCAAGACAGTTTTAATGTTGGGTAATTAACACAGGTTCTCGTCTTCTTAAAAAAATATTTAGTTATTTGAATTCATTTATGATATCCACGTTTCAAAATTAGGTAGTCGTACGTGTCAAAATAAATTCTGCTGATATTGTATATCCCCGCGCCACTGGTAAGCAATACATTAATTCGCAAGACAATAAATCAAGATGGACAAATACAGAGTCTTATAAATAGATTTTATGATGTCAATACGAAAAAAAAAATACAAATTGATTTTAGTGTTTATTTATAAAGGCGATGTAGGTAATTAAATTTCTGCTTGCTGCCCCAATCGCACGACATACAGACAATAGTAAAAGACGAAAATAATTTCTCCCTCATCCAAAACATCTCACGACTTTTGTATATTTACCAAAATAAAACATTTTATTCAGGTGGCCCAATTGAATTTTGATTAAAATTTAGTAACATCACTACCTATAAAAGGTTTAGCGCTGAAGAAATGCCTTCAATTTAGTATCGACCGTCTTAAATGACGGAAACCGTGCGAATTGTTTAAGTGTGAAAATGAAATTTGCGTTAATTTTATATTTCGCCGTTATAAATATTAAAGCGTGTGTGATATGTGATGTAAGTGACGTGGTCAAAGTACAAAAAAATCTTGGTAATGGATATTCATATGAAATACCGGGGCAGCCACAGATAATTCCGATAAATCATAATTTACCAGAAGTTATAGCTGCCGGTAAAACAACGAATCAGGACAGTGTAAATTTTTTCGGATACTCATACGATAAACCACCCAATAACTATTTGCCACCAACTGTGCAACCTCCATTGCAGGATGATACTCCGACAATTCCCGCGGCACCATCACCTCCAGTGGTTATATCACCGCAAAATGATTATTTGCCACCAATATTTTCGGATACACCGCAAATACAGCCAACTCAAGAACCAGTGCAGACTGTTCAACCGACCGATGAATATTTACCACCTTCGTATCCAATGCATAACCAATCCATCGATAATGCATTTCAAGGATATAATTATGAACCGCCCAAAGCAAGACAACGACAAGGATTCCAGTCCACCCTACCAATTCAACTTGAACTCGGTGAAATGCATTGTCTCAATAACGAATATTTTCGGGCCGTGATCAACGTAAAAAATACGTTTGAAGTACTTCCGGTGCTTGAAAACCCGAACTATACAAATTATAAATGTCCGATAAGTGTGACCCGATCGCAAATCATAATAAACGTAAAATCAAGTGAATTCAACTATTGCGGTGTGGAGAAATGCGGCCCGACCGAATTATGCCTTCGAGTCCGTTTTCCGCATATCGGCGATCTAAAAACAAATTACGATGAAATTTTAACCTTACAATGTCGTGTTCAGGACCGGATTAAAGAACACCTGCACACCATAAATCTAGGTGCTTCCGATATAAATGCACGTAAATTAAATAATCGATTGCATGCGAAGGGTGGCCGACAATTACCGTTTCGATCGGATGTTGCTGTCTATCGACGAATTGCGCATACCGATAGTTACACAAAAATCGAACCAGGCGGTACTGTGCAATTAGGCGAGGATTTAATACTACGTGCCCAAGTAAATTCTGGCGACGGATGGAATCACACAAAGTTGTCGGACGTCAAATTGCAATATTACGATTCGAACGCACGCTTAAATAAATCAACATCACTCGTACTGACATCGGGATGTGTAAATCCACTAATGAAAATTGTTTGCCCGCACCAGCCAACGTTTGATCCGCCTTTGGGACATCGGTTAAATTTTAAGGCGGTCATGTTTAGCGGCATGAAAAGCGGTGACCAAATGGGAATGACAATCCGCATATTAGGGTGTGTGCTACGAAATGACTGCTATATGGATACGAACCAATGCCCAAATTTAAATAATCATAAACTGTGGAAGCGATCAGCAAGGTCGCATGCAAGCGACGCGTACGAAAGTTCAGGAATATCAAAAATTTCGTTTAAAATCGTTGTGCCCGCAGAACAAGATGAACGTAACGATCATATAGCTGAAAATAATGCAGATCACTTAAATGGCACAACCGGAAGGAACGGCGCTACATTTATACAAAGTTGGTGGCCTATTTTAGTTGTGATGGGAATTTGTTGTTTTGCACTTCTCGTCATTTTATTTGCGTTACAACGACGATCTAGACATTATTGATCGTGTTTAATAAAATTTTGTTGTTGCCTATAAATAAATTACTGGTTTGGTTCATAAATTTAATATAGTTGTGTGTCATTCAATTAATTTAATTAACTTCAACGAAATGTTTTAGTTTATGAAGTTACTTAAAGTGTGCAGTTGATGAATTCGTGCAGCGCGATCAATTTGAAATTATTATTTTTGGCTAATCATGATTTTTTATTCACTGGTTTGCTTTTACATGAATTATGCATAAGAATCAATATAAGGTAAAAACATGATCAATGGAATTTTTCTGGCAAAATATTAAATGTATCAATTACATTTACAATTTTCTCACGGTAAACGAGACGTATATGTTTTCGAGATTAGTCAGATGTAAAAGATATTTTAAGGTGAAACTTTAATTTTTGGTATTCTTTACCGAGCCCCAATTAACACATGTTTTAGCCAATGGCTCTTTTCCAGACACACGAGCTTTCGCGTGCTTTTTCGAAACGCAATCGCTAACATAAGTTCATGGTTGATATTTCTTTGTTTGTGTTTATATTACTAATTGATAGAAATAATTAACGGAGATCTAAACAAGAAACACTCTGTAGTTTTATACTAAGGAAAACCTTCTTATGTATTAAAATTATATTTGGCTAAGGAACCTTTGGATTTGAGTATAAATCATTTTGAATATTTGGTTCGATTCTGAAAAGCTGTAATATCTGTAAATATTTTGAAATAAATATCGAGTTTCCTTATGCCTTAGAAAAAGTAACAGTCACATTGGGCTCTACAAATAAGACGGATCTTCTTCTGAGTAGTACGATTGAAGAGTTTTTTAATTAAGCCACCAAAAACCAATAATTATGAAATATCAGCATCAGTCATGAGAATGAGCAGTAAAGTTCTCAATGTCCCTCACAGTTTAAATCACAGTTTAAAATCATCTGAGTTCTTTCTCGACCCTTGAATCCATGAAAAATCTTAGATAAACGACAGGTGGAACAGATGTCCTACTTTGTAGGACAAGTGTTCCACCTGTCCCAAAGAACCGGGCAGCCAAAGCAGTATAACATCATTTTGTCGGTCGAGTCGATTTAAGGTTTCAATACTCTTCCAGACAAGTTTCGAAGATCAATATTTAAATCATTGGCGCTTAATTTCAATTTTAGGGTCAGATAAGCATTGTCCGGCACCAGCTAGACCACCAGTAACTGATCCAGCGATGAAGATGATGAAATGTTATAAGAAAAATGTGAGATGGAACATTAGGTTCTCACTTATATCTTTCAGCAATAATCACACTAAATGATTTCTCGAAAGAGTGCCTTGTGGCCATCGAGTCAGAGGGCATGCCGTTAGAAGCCGTTGGAAGTATGTTTACTTCCCTCCATATTCGATGGTGTTCAATAGCATTATATATCTAGGCAATGCGTGCTTAAGTGCGGCAGCCGAATATCTGCGAATGCTGCATGTCTGGTAATTCAGAGAGTTCGGAGATTTATCAAGAGATGGGAGATCCAGAAGAATCTTGAGTGTAGCAGTCGCAATATGGTACGCCATTTTCAGTTATTGACAACCGGACTCCACGATACAAATTCTCCGAAGAAAGTGGGATGTTATGATCCCCTATTTTGGGAGATTGAAATTTCCCAAAACCCTTCGTCTCTGCAAATAAACGCTCTCAGTTTTCTTATAATTCACCGATAAGCCATTTTTACAACACCAGTTTATGACTATGTTGATCGTATCATATATTTACCAACAGGAATTATGATGATATCATCGGCATATCCCTGCTACTAAAGTTGTAGTTTAACTTAACTACCAATGAGTAAGGAGGACAGATAGAACTCCTCCCTGTAGACAATTCTTACGGATACTCACAGTAGTCGCAGCGCTACTCAAGTAACCGGTTATTTTTCTGGAGCTTAACATGGCATCACACTACCTTTCAATCATAAGTTCATTCGAGTCTTTGTTCAGCTGAGCTCATAGCATTGAAAGAAGCTTTGTCATTTATTCATGCAGCATATCAACAGATTTACTCTAAAATGCTTATTTATTAGTCATTCGGGGACGAACTTACAGACCGAACTTTAAACAAGATCATACTTCAGCTTTCCAACTTTAGCAATAAAGGCCACCATTTAATATGTGTAAAAGGTGCTCAGAAATAAATTCTAGTACCGTCCTACAGTAAGGCAGGAAAATACCATCTAGGACTGGTGTATTGAACTTCGTGAAAGAAAAGACGCTTCACCGTAATCTTCCTCTAGTAACCACAGCCATTTGCCAGTCTTTGGCACTTGGTTTCTAATCTATGGGATTTTCTTCTACTGTTCTTGGATTCCACTTCCTAGCAAATGGATATCCAATAAAAGATCTAGACTATCCTGATTGGTCTTCGTTAAAGCCCCATCTACCTTCTCAAGAGTTCCAATAGTGATTTGACGACCGACTCAGAAGGCTTCCTAGAGTTTAGCAGTTGCCGAAAGGCTTTCTATTTCCTCAAGGAGAGATTTCCATTTCGACGTAAAAACCATTCGGTAACAGTTTCATACTCGCTTTGAGAGAACATAAATAAATTCCAAAACTCTGTTTCTCGAGTTTTCGTGACTTTATTAAGAAGCTTTTTGCATTATTTTCGCAGTCTACTCAATTTACTAGTCTCCCAGGGTGTCCCAGTTCGTTTGGGTGTACTAAAAGGTCAACTCTTCTCGTAGGAGCTTATTATTGCTTAAAGCACTTTGGCTGCCTTCTCCACTCCACAAGTAGTTTTTATTATTATCTTTGCAATCTGTTCTAGGGCCGAGGCTCTACCAACTCTTTCGTGGTTCGCTTTCCACGTCCTTACTTTTACCCCGTCGTCAGCCAACTCGAGGACGTACGGCTATAGGTCCGATTTTCGTAGAATCATCTTCACATTGCATAGTTCCATGCCAGCCAATGTGGTATGGAAGAAGGGTCGGCCTATGAATGAGTTCTGCACTCCGATAGGGGGTCATAGTTGTGTTCCATTTCCTCACAGATCGTAATCTGATGATGAAAATTTCCTTTTGCATCCTGTCTCTATTAGAATTCGAATCCGGTACCTCCCGATCCAAACGCCAAAGCTTTAACCATTATGCCGTTTGTTCATTCATAAGTAGTTTTTAGTCTTTGGGGTTCGATTTTCTTACCACTTTCTGAAGTCTCTAGAATTGAACCTGGGAAAAAACCTGTACTCTTAACATGCATGGGTAGATCGCGCATTGCATGCTTAGCATTTCTAGTAATTTGTTTGAAAAGTAATGAGCATGCTCCTAATCGAGATTACGGTTTCTGTTTAGAACCCGATATTTGTGATTGAAGATTTCGGTATATTTTTTTTCGGACTGGATCCGAAAGCTAGGCCTTTTCTCCAGTCAACCTGTGGCTCAGGACCAGTAGTGTTCCTATGCTTCTTTATTGGGTTGCCTGGACTTTTCGGGAGCACCATCTGTATCGTTAGAGGTGGACTGGACATATTTTAGATGCCTTTCTCTCTCTATGCTGCAGGTGGCCTTTTTTCTTTTCTTTATGGTAATAAAGGGTCTTTCAATAAAGGGTCTTGTAACATAAATGTGACTTAATTCGCTAGCTCGTTTGTTTATTCGCATAGGTCTGCGATTTAAGAAGCCCCAAAAGAAGAAGTCTAAAGGCGTTAAATTGCACGATCTCGGTGGCCAGCTCACCTCGCCGCCGCGCGAGAAAACCATGCCCTCAAATCGCTCGTGCAGATTGTCCATCGTAGCATGCACTCTGTGCGGCATGTACCATCGTACTCTTAGAAGCACATGTCGTTGGTATATCCATATCATCCAGTTTAGACAACAAGAAGTTGTCTATGGTTGTCTATATGGTGGTTTACTTTAAGTTCCTACGTCAAAATGCGATAAGTTGAAGTCACAGGAAGACCAAGTGCTTTTGAACGACGATAAATTGACTGTCTCGGGTTTTTTTATACACTCTCACGTACAGCAGCGATGTTTTCAGTATACCTTGCGTTTCGGAGATGTACAGGTGTTGGCTGATTATTTATCGAACAGGTTGGCTAAAATTTTGCCATCAAAATTCGAATAGTTGACTCGGCAGAACGGCTGTGGGGAGGATGAAAATCGCGTAATAAATATCATCACTAATGAACGATCTACAACAAATTTGACAGATGTTGCTTTAACAACATGACTGCCGTAACCTAGCAAAAACAGCCAAAGGCACGTAGTCGAAACTCATCGTATACTATATAACCGAACGACCATCTTTTGCGATTATTTTTCCCCAGGTTTACTCCTGTAGATCCATCAGCTCAGGTAGGGTGTGGTTTTACATCATATACGATGGCTTGTCATCGACAGAGGGTAAGCACATAACCGATAGATGGAATCGAATTTTTTAATAAAAAATGTTAATAAAATTCTTTCATTTTCCATAAACCCTAATAATAGCATGATTTCTATTGCTCCTCTAAATGAATTAATAATGGAGGTCAAGGACCCTTAGTCTTATACAACCACCGTTAAATATGTCCCATCCCAAGGTGCAACACTCCAATACTCAAAGATAACACGTCCACATCTAGATGAGTGGGACTTAAAATCCGGACAGGACTGTTATAATCAATTATAAATGCAGCCGATCAGACGACTTCAGCTCTAAAACATATCTAAAAGGGATACAAAATCCTAATCTCCCATGGAAATGATCGAATGACTAAGAATTGCAAAAGAAGAATCAGGTTGGCCATCACCGACCACAATTTTTCTGAGATTTCTCTAGAAAGTATTCTAATGCTAGCCGTTCAACACCATATCAAGGATACAGTAGCGTAGCTCCCAAAGGACGGTGAAAGTCCAAATTTGTGGGATGCAGCAGGGAAGGATTTGGTTGACTGTTAACTGCGCGAATTTAGATGCTAGTTAATGCAATGTTACACTGCAGGCCTAATAATCATCTGAAAGGACGAAATCGCTGAAATGGGGTTTTTGAGTACCAGGGTTCGATTACGATGGCTCGCGCTTTCGGTAAATTTGTTGGGGTGAGGAAGGGTGGTCCGGTGGGGCCCGGGTTTATTTTCTTAATCATTCTTCTCAGCTCAAACAACTATGATGTAAATTGCTGAAATGCAGTTTTGGAGTACCAAGAACCGGGTGCAATGGGTCCCGATATCGGGACATTCGTTGGGAGGAGGTCTTCCGATGTGGTCCAGGTTAATTTTTTTATAAAAAATGTTGAAAGGCCGTGTTCGAGTACCAGAAAGATCAAAAATTCTATTAGGAGGTCCTCCGATGGGGCTCAGGTTTTTTTATAAATGTTTTTTTTTGCTCAAATGACTTTTGAGAACGATGGCTTCGGATTTTTGGAAAATTGGTTGGAGGAGAGGCCTTGTTGGGGTCCGGGTTCATTTTCGTAATTATTTTCTCAGCTCAAGCAATTATGATGAATACTGCTGATAGGTTGTTTTCAATCGGTCCAAATTTCGGAAAAATTCGGTGGAAGATGGACGGTGAGTCTTTCAGTGCGGCCTTGATTCAGTTTCTTTATTTTTGTTCAGTTCAAGCTACTTTGGTCGTTCGGGCTTGGATATATTGTAGTTTTCTTAATCTTTTCCCAGACCTCACGCAACTTTGAAGAAAAATACGGATTTTTGAGTACCATATAAAAATTGATTGCAATGGGTCCCGATTTCAGAAAAATTCATTTAAGAAGGCCTCCGGCGAGGCGCAGGTTCCATTTTAGAAGTTGAGAGTTTCGATTATGTATGTAGCGTTCTTTAATTGAAAAATTTAAAACCACAGTCTGACGCCTTAAGATACCATTTGCAAACGACAAATGAGTTACATCTGCAGGCACAAGCTATCATTTAGAATGCGCATCAAAATTCCATCAGTGATGCTCTGAATTATAATTTTTCCTTTGCATAATAGAAATTTTTTCTTTTAAATTCGTATTTTATCCCACAAGATTTTTGATAGTGTTTTCAACTTCTCTGTTTAAGTTTACTACATATTCAATTAAAAATCGATTGCTTGCAAGGTTGTTCCAACAAGTTCCTACTATCAAATAATATAATAAATTAGTAACCTGAGAATTTAGGTTTACTATCAATTTGGTTTACGATCAAAGGTTGTTTTACGAATGCTTATTTTTGGATTCACGAAAGTTTCTAATACAGTTAACTATATGCAACGTATTAACAATCAAGCTAATTAAATTACGACTTAGCACTCAAACACAAATGAACTAGTTAAAAAGTTGCTTGTCAAACAAGAAACTATTAGTAAATATTAATAAATTAGCAAAACAACGCGCTTTGTTGCCGGTCAGGCTACAGTGAGCACTGCGCGCTCAACAACCTCCTTAGCGTTATTCGCAAGAGTATCACTAAGTAATTCAATAAATCAGTATTGAAATATTGCAATAATTTTAAATTTTACTGAAACACCCTGTTCAGTTCTAGATGGTAGACAATTTTGTGGACTTTTTTGGCCATGTTTTCATCTTCGTCATACAATACTAAAAGGATTACCACAATAAAAATTTAATTAGAGAGTGAAGCTCTTCATTCAGCTCCAGCCTGTTGTAGTTGATCCTCGCCTATAATCATTTGTGAACTAAAAACCATTTACCATTTTTACAATAGCTAAAGCACAATACATGATTCCTGTATTAGTTCCGACCCAGTTCACCATATACCAGAACTTCTTCTAAAAATCATTTTAGAATCAAATTTCGAACTACCACGCTCAATTACATTACGATTGATTAAGGAATGGCGTAGGTTCGTACCAGTTGGCGTTATTCCAGAATGATTTTCGTATCCCATTTCCATCCAGCATAGAAACCTTCATCATAATCTGTTCAGAAATAACCAACATATATTATCATTCTCACTTGCCTTGATTCGACGTTTTCAAGAATCTCTCGGCTAATCCATTCGTCTTTGGATGGTAAGGCTGGCAATGACGTTTAATTTCCTGCGTTTCACATCCTGCGATGTGAACGAGGTTACATTGTCACTGACAATTAGTGTAACGAGCGTATAAACTGGTAAGTGCTTTCTAAAGTATGTTTGTTGTGATATTTGTCATCGCGTAAACTTTTATCCATTTTGAAGCGCAGCAATTTAGACATTGTTTGACAAATTCTTCGATTTATGCATCAAGTTTTGTCCACCAAACATAACGATCCATACTAATAATACATGGCTGGAATGTAACCGTTGTAGTGTGGCTGTGCGTAACGTTGTAGGGAATACTATCCTTCCTTGCTACATGAGAATATTGTTCTCCACGGATAGTTCCTCTGTGTTGTAGATACGAATGGAACTGTGATCTTGGTACATTAGTGGTGCCCGCCACCGATGATCATCTCGCAGAGTTACAGGTCATTCATCTTTTCTTTGTTTATGTGGTTGACTACATCTTCAATCTTATGGCTATAGAGTTGTGGTTCTTCAGATGTAGTTGGCATTCGGTACAAAAAAATCGGCGAAAATATTTAATTTTCCCGGAATATAATGTGTGTCGTAACTGTATGAATATACCCATCGGATTTAACAATTATTAAAGAGTTTTGGTAGATTATGTTTTTCAAAATATACAAGTCAGCGGTACGTGATCCGTGACCAATGTGGAAGATCTACCAACTAGGAATCTGCCGAAATTCTGCACACCAAGGCGCTTCAATAATAACGCTCCGATTCCTTTGTCAGATGCATCGCACGTTAAATACACATATTTTTCATCGTAGTATGGGTCTAATATTTGTGCATGCTGGTAGTTAATTTCGTCGAAAACTGTTTGCTCATGCCTTGCCCTATTAAAACGTTGGTACGCAGTTACGTCATGAAAATTTGGTATAAATCGCTTGTAAAAATTAACAAGTTCCATGAAAGCGTTCCTTGATGTTTGATGGTGGACCTGGCGTTAGTGATAGCGTCCAATTTATCCCGTGTTGGAAAAATTCCGTGTTTGTTGAAAAGTTGGCCTAGATATACCATTTCATCCTGTAAGACGATTTATTTTACTCGTTTGACACGGAAACCTACTGTTTATAGCCGTGAAGGTACTTCTTTCATATTCCATATGTGTTCCGCATCGTTTTTTCCCGTAACAGCAATATCGTTGGAATATAGCTGGAGCGTTTGCTGTTCCAAACGGTAATCTATTATATTTGTAAAGGGCATCTTTTTATTCGTTTTTGAACTAGCAGTTATTTCGCCGCTCATAGCTCTAACGTGTCAGAAATTCAGTATTATATTCCCAGTGAACGAAATAAGTTGATATTCTCTTGATCAAAGTTGGAAAATATTAAAAACTTACTTCCAAAATAGTGAGCCGCCAATACTTGCTGAAAATTGCGTACAACATTCGGTAGAAATGAAGTGCCAACTGAGAACAGTGTGTGGAAATTTGTTAATAAAGCTCGTTCGACTGGCATGTTAATATAGAGAACACGCTTCGGAAAATATTGCTGCTGTAGCTGGAAGTGTGTGTCAACATCCGAGCACCTCAACCCACCATCGTTAATCAGAATTGAACATCAGCGATAGGACTTTGTGAAGAATTTTACACAAAGACCTGGGTATAAAGGCCTACAAAGTTCAATTGGCTCAAGAATTGAAGGCAGTTGACCTTCCATTGCGTTTTCACTTCGCCAAATGGGCCAATTCTCGGTTGGAGAAGCCAATACACCCAAAACCCAAACTGTCTGCTAGGGAATATCGTCCAAAGGCGTCATAGAGCAATTTTTATTTGAAAATGAGCAAGGAGCCGCACAAACTTTTTATTCCCTACAATTGAAGAGGAAGGCTGGGTCGATATTTGTTTTCAACAGGACGGTACCACTGCTCACAGAGAGAACGACACAATCGATGTTCTGCGCCCTATCTTCGAAAATTGCATTATCAGCCGAAATGGTGCGATGTGACTCCGTTGGGCTATTATTTGTGAGGAGTCGGTAAAGTCAAATGATAGGCTAACCGTTCAAAGACGATTGAGGCTTTGAAAGATGCAATTAAAGTGACTATTATTGAAATAGAGGCTCAAACGATTGACAATTTATTGAAAAAGTACTGCAGATTCAGCCGGGGCAGTCATTTGAATGAAATAGTATTCCATTATTAATCGGAAGGTGTTCTCTCGAAAATAAAGTACTAATCATTTGAAAGTATTTGTTGCATTTTGAATTAATATACATTTCTAAAAAGTTACCGCACCTTGTAGTAGCCCATGTGTGTTGGTGAGCAAGTGTTTCGATTCTAGCAGATTAATAAAAATAAAATTGTAAAATACTAGCAATAGATTTTCCTTAGATGCAAACGTTGTACTTTTTATTGCTTAGAAGAAATTTAGCCGTTATATCGTACGAGTACATCGCTATTCAAAAAAGCACATTGTAAATAAATTCTAATTTTTATTGAAGAAAAAACACATTTAATGTGCAGCTGAACAAACAAGTTCAGGTAAATTTTATTAACATACGTCAATAGAAAGAATTGTTTTTAATAAATTTATTTAGACATAATCAAATTATCATAACGAATAAGACACCCGAAAATTTCCAGCAGAAAAATGTGGTTTTGTTAGTCATCGCTAAAGACAGCAGGCGCAGCACTATAACAAAAAAGTGATTTTTCTGCTGATATTTTTCGAAACCAGCAGAAAATTTATGAAATTTTTAAGCAAATCAATAACTCTCAGCAGAAAATTTTATGAAAAATCAAAGAATTTATGAAACAGAAGAGAAAATATATGTTTAAACGTTTCGAAACGAAAAACGTTAATTTCTCTTTGAAAAACTGGCTTTTATCTCGGAAACGGTGTAAGATAGGAGAAAATTTCTTGGTGGTACTCCTACTGTTCAGTTGGAAACCTTGGTGGTACCCCTACTGCTCAGTTGGATAATCCACCCTCTAACGAGGCGTGCTCAATTGATTCTGGAGTGAGCCAACCATTGCAATGCACATTCGATGTTCAAAAATATCTAGGTCACCTCCTAGAAAAACACAGTTCACGGCTCAGCAGGAAATCGAAAATGTTGAACTACGCAGAAGACTTATGAATGAAAAAAGTGGCATCACAACTTAGCAATGAAATCTTAGTTAAAAAAGAAATTGAAGGAGCTGAAGAAGACGAGACTAATAGAAGGACTGACGAGGAACTTGCAAGAGAAACTGATTGGATCCACAAACAAATTAAAAAAACGAAGAACAGAATTCTCGCCAGAAGTTGAGGAGCACTCACAAGCAAAAGTTAATGAAACTGTCAAATCAGTGCCTGTACCTTAACATCACCAGCAATAAGAACAAGCAAAGAAGGTGTCTATACCGTAAAGAGTGGTATACCTATAAAGACAAAAATAACCGTGAAATTAAGGTTATGGCTAGAGGTCGTCATTCCACCTGCCAGAAGGAGAATATAAAAGAAGATCTCAAAATGAAAACTGCAAATTGAAGCCGCAGTAAACATCCTTAAACGGGATAAAATTGAAAATAGTTAAGCGACCAAGATCATTAAAAGAGGGCTCCCGCTTTTCATGTTCACATTCAACAAAAGCGAAAAATTGAAAATATATTTAATATCAAAGCAATACACAACATGAGGATTAAAATAGAACCACCGAAAAAGAACACGAGGTTAATACCTCAATACAAGAAACGCCAAGGCTGTAACCACCCCCAAAGATATTGCGGGGGCGATGTTAGGTGCGTAAAATGTGCCGGCAGACACAACGCGAAAGACTGTTCTGTTAACCGAAACGAATTTGCAAGGTGTATAAACTGTAAAGAACAACAACTCGCCAACTATATAGAATGCGAAGTAGCAGTGCTACTGCAAAGATTAAGAAATAAAACGCGCCAATGAACTCAAAACACTAACGTTATAGGAGAAAGTATTCCAACTACAACTAGGATGAAGCCACACCCACAGCCCATAGGACCAGAGATGAGATCTTACTCACAGATAACACAGCAGATAACTAATACATGCTAAAGATAATCCACTGGAAAGGATATCACGAAGTATATAAATTATAAATGCTTGCCTAGCAAAACAAGCACGTGGTTTAGAAGCTATAGTTAAGCGATTGGATAGATAGGCAGCTACGAATGAGCTTACATCGATGCTTACTAATCAAATGACCAGAATACTTACAATTGTTATTTGGAACACGAATGGATGTTCCAGAACTAGAAAATTTTCTAAACTTAAAAAAATAGAAGTATGTTTTGTATCAGAAACTCATTTTAACAGAAACTTCATTTATTAAAATACATAACTATGAATGCTGTCATGCTATTCACCCAGGAGGGAACGCTAGAGGGGGGTCTACCGTAATTATTAAAAATAATTTTAAACATTAAAACAATCAATAATAGGTAAATCAGTATCTCCTCTATTTGCTGTCGCCCAAGCCATCAGTTAAAAAAAGAAGACCCAGTCGACTATTTATTTCACTAGGACTAAATTTTATCATATCATAATATCTAGACTTACAACCCCTAAAGGAAAAGAGTTATTCAATGCAGCTCGTGAGAGCAACTATGAACTGGCGATGAGCCAACATATTCGCTTGAGGACATACAAAAATACCAGATCTTCTTGACTTCTTTGTATCAACAGGAGTTTTAGAAGACTACACACGTGCATCGAAAATAGTGAAGAACTATCATCTGACCACTCACCTGTGATCATGACTCTGCGAGTACAAACAATAACACCAATTGGGATTTATTCAAGAAAGTAGTGGAAGAGCGGAGAAATCTCAGCGAAAAAATTAGAACGGAGATGCTTTGGGAAAGTTCACCTATTCCTCATACTAGCACCACAAGAAAACACAACTGTTCTTCACAACTGAGGTCAGAGAACTAGTTAAACCGAAACGGAAACTTCTTAGTATCTGACAGACTCTTGCTCCGCAACATACAATATTCTTAATTGTTTGTGCAACAAATTAAACAACTAATAAAGGAAATAAAGAACGAAAGCATAAATAAGCAAAATGCGTGTGCCACCTATATCAAAAATTATGACGGATTCTGGTCTAAAAGTGACAAACAGAAGGACCCTCTATTTGCTGCTTATTTGGAAGAGACTTTCAGCCGTTGCCGAGACAAACAACAAATGAAAATACAACGGTCGTAATCAAAGTAGATGATCTTAATATAAGACATGTGTTCTTGTTGGAGCTTAATACTAAAATCAATAATAACTTAAGTATCAGAAAAGCTTCAGATTATGACTTAATTACTGAGAAAATTGTGAAAGCTATTCCCGAGAGAGGTTGCGTATACATATGCGCATATATATTACGCATATTCGACGTAAAAGACCAAGCGTCATTGCACAGTTACCAATCAGCTGTCACTAACTATTTAGACCGACACATTAACAACGAAGAAGCTCCCCCTAATATCTAGGAGCACGCTATACAGTCAGCCATAACCACCGCGCGCAAACCATTGGAAGAAGACCTCCGAGGTCCCACAATGACTGGCTCGATGATGAATGCCGCCTTGTCGTCGAAAATAAACCACCATTAGAGCAATAACTCCTCCAGGTGAAGAGGCCTTTGTCGAATATTCCACAGTGGAGGAAGTATACGCAGCTATTAGTAAATTGAAAAACGGAAAGACACCCGGTCTCGATGGAATTCCCGCAGAATTGGTTAAGTTTCGTGGCTATTTGAAACCAAGAAGAGCTGCCAGAGAATTCGCTGCACAAAAAAGGCTACTGTCTTAAATATGGAAACTATCGTGGTATAACTCTAATGAACACTGCTTACAAAGTGTTGGTCATGTTGTACTTGCCAGACTCATTGCTTTCGCCGTAAACATTATTTACCACTATCAATGTGGTTTTCGTTCCAACCGATCGTCCATGGACCATCATTCGTTCCATCTTTGGACAGTTATGAACAACGAATTCGGGTTCGTATGAACCACGAAATAAAGCAACTTCTCGGAGATAGCGTTATTATCGGATTCATCAAATCCAATCGGGATAGATAACTCGGCCACGTTTCAAGGTCTGTACAAAAACGGATAATTAATAAGGTATTCCGTCAACAACCAGTCGGTGTGCGTCGTAGATGAAGACCCCGACTGCACTGGGGTGACGACGTCGAACAAAACCTACGAATATTAGGATGTCGAAACTGGAGAACGAGTGCGATGGACCGGGACGGATCGAAGACCATAGTGCAGGCGGGAAAATCCCTTCATGTGATGTGAAAGCTAGAGAGAGACAGAAATTTGGGTTTAGAGGAAACTACTCTACAGTTTAACAAGATCAAGCAGAATAACGGATGTCATTAAGGATACACTTAAAGAATAAGAAAATAAGCGCCAGTATTTTCTTAGATAAAGCTCAAGCTTTCCGACAAAGTTTGGCACCGAAGGACTGAATTTAAACTGCATCGAGACCTGCCTAAGCAATCTTATCAAATTCTTAAATCCTTGAAAACGAGTACTCTGAACTAAAAAGAATATCAGCAGATATATCACAAGGTAGCGTACTTGGACCTATTCTGTTCATTCTTTATACGAGAGACTTACCGAATATTCAGTAGGAACAGTTGCAGACGATACAGCTAGCCTAGCAGTTGGAAAATATATTTCGGAAGTAACAAGCAAACTCCAAAATACAATTAACACTGTGAGCAACTGGACTAAAAAATGGCGCATCTTATTAAATGAAGCCAACTCAGTACGTGTCAACTTTACAAACCAAAATATAAACTGTATTCCCCTGGTTCTCAACTCAAACCAAATTTCATATGCAAATACAACTAAATACCTTAACACGAAACCTCGATGCTAGGCTAAAATGGAAAGAACATATCAAGAAAAGAGTTAAACATAAAATATACGAAAATGTACTGGTTCTTGGGTAGAAATTCTGAGCTCTCAATACACAACAAATTACTTCTGTTGAGGCAAATACTAAAACCAGCACGGACCTATGATATTCAACTTTGGGGTTGTGTCAAGAAAACCAATGTACAAATGATACAATGGGAGTTCATAGGAACTTGAACATGAAATACGTTACCAATGAAATAAAGAAACAAGCAATGAAACTCGTACAGCGATTATTTATACATGAAAATGCAGATATCCTTCGTATGTTGGACACCACCAATAGAGCAAGGAGATTCCAAAGGCAGAAACCGCTGGACCTGTGCAGTATTAATTAGAATAAGACATTATTGTAAAATGAGTAACCAATAGGTTACTCATCATAGACCGAGGAACTAATCTAAGATGGAAAATTACTATATGTTCTCTGAATCAGTTGTAATATTGGATAAATAAATAAATTTATTAATTAAAAAAGACAAATAAAAAAAATAACCGGTGTTAGTGGCATTCCAGTTATTTTAATGTGAAATATTTTCAATTTTTTAACAAAAGTGTTAGAAAAACCCAACCTATAAGTACCCCGGGTTTCTTATGTTGCATAAACCGAGGGCATTTACAGGGGTTTTTTCTAACTCTTTTGTTAAAATATAACGAAAACAACAACAAAATATAATTTATAAAAATTAAACACTTTTCAATTTTGTTAACAACCGAAAAATATTTTCTTTCAGATTTTCTACTCGACTTTCGAACAAATTTTTGTGCCACTACAATTATTTCTTTAATATAATGATCGTAAACTAATTATAAAAGTGATAATTTAATTATAACGATAATAATTATGGTTATTATTTGTAGTACACTAATTTACAGTTTTGTAATAGAAATTAGCGTAATTAATGTCGGTGCAATATTTTTTTAAACCAGAGTACGTTATACAAAATCAATTTTATGGCATCAATATAATCAGCGACTTTATAATTGCGGTAATATGCAAATTAGATAAACGACAACCAATTGAAATCTTAGACAAATAGTAACCGGTGATAATCAAATACAAATCTACTTTAATTATTTAAATAAACTTAAAATTAGTATGTCAACAAACCCCCCAGTATATAATCGGCGAATATATTTAACATTACTTCGTATGGATGACTTCTTAAAGTAAATATTTTTAAAACTTCAACAATGCGGTAAGCGAGTGTACGAGTAGCAGGTATATATAGTTATACATCAATAAAACATTGCAGGATGACGTAAGCGATTATTATGGCATGTAGGGATTTTCATTTTGTGTATTTACTACCGGTATGACTTAATTACGTTTATTTACCTTGTGATTATCAGTCAATATTTAACTACCTTATCAATATACTTGTTGTTTTAATTGCAAATTAATAAAAAAAAATTTACCGTATTATGTGTTTATGTGTGGTTATTTAGGACGGTGATAACACCTGCATTTATGGAAAGGCAGAACCACGCGCAGAACGGCATTGTTGTTATATTTATAGGCTAAGAGCTTTAATCTCTAATTGGATTTAATCAAACCAGCTGTCTCTACCATTTCAATGTTATCAATTTATTTAATTAGTTGTATTTCAGAAGAAATTTTAATTTTATTACAAAACGACGGTATTCGAGGCAGTCCTGTAGGCAATTTAATATGAAATTATTTCGTGAAAATAAGTTTATGGCAAATTTATGTTTTCTGAGAATTATAGTGGTTTACGAAGGTGCGCCTTCGAGCGCAACTTTTAGCTTAGGGAACAAAAAAATTGTCGCTTGGGGCTAGATCTGGTGAGTAAGGAGAGTGACCAAGCAGTTCAAATCGTAATTCGTGGATTTTCGCCAGAGCAACTGCTGAGGTATGAGACGGCGTATTATCTTGGTGGAGGAAGATTTTTTTCTGCAAATGTGGCCATTTGTCCGCAATTTCTGCCTTTAGCTTCTCAAGTAATGATGTATAATATGCTCCTGTAATGGTTTTCCCTTTTTGAAGATAATCGATTAAGAAAACTGCATGACTATCCCAGAAAACAGTCGCCATCACTTTCCCAACCGAAGTAACAGCCTTTGCTTTTTTCGGAGTCGATTCCCTCTTGGCAGGCTACTGTTTTGACTGTATTTTTGATTCTGGAGTGTATAATGGTGTATCCAAATTTCATCAACAGTAATTAGCCGGCGCTAAGCTCTGATTTATTGCGTCTAAACTGCGCCAACAAAGCATTGGTAATCTTCATTCGAGCGCTTTTCTGAACCAAAGTGAGAAAACGCAGCACCCAACACGTGGGCAGCTTTCTCATACCTAAATCTTGATTCAATATGTGGCAAATACGTTCTTTGGACATATTCATAACCTCTTCTATCTCACTCAATGGTTGCAGTTTTTGGACGTCTCGAACTTTCGTGTCGTCACTCAAGCTGGTACCGCCACGTATAAATTCCCAAATTTTCACGATGGCGAAGTCCCCGTTAAAAAAGATTTAATCGACATTTGCATTTGACAGCTCGATACTCGATTTTTTTCCATTTTCACAAAAACACTCACATGAACTTCAAACGATTGTTCAAACAAGAACTGCGCGTCCAAAATGGTCGATATTTCAGTGAGTACGTTTCAACCCATGGCAAACACACTCCCACTTTTGTTGACGAGTGCTGCCATCTTCATGTTGAGGTTGGACACTTTCCAGTCATTCCTCGTAAACTAAAAAGGTACACTATGGTTCACTTGATTAGACACACTTGCAATTTTACTTTTAATTGTAAATTTTACTGGAATTTCTCGCAGAACCAAGAAATTATTTTTATTGACAAGAGAGAGAAATCCCTACCCAATAAATCCATAATCGATAATTATTCTGAGAAAGAAAATTAACTTGCCTTTCAATTTATTTTAATGTAAGCTCAAATTTAATATTATTTTTCGGTTCAGTTGATTAGACGTAACTTAGAAATATAATGAAAACGCGGTAATTTATATTTTTGTTTTAACATTTTTTTTTATAAAGAAATTCTTTATTTTACTAGATAATTTTAATAATGTGTACTACCTCCATTCTTTAAAATTACTTCAAATATGATGTCCTTGAGAGAATCATATAAAGATTTTAAGTAGTCCAACGAAATCTCTACGCAGACTGCTTCAATTCTCGCAATCAGGTCTTCGTTGGATTCGTATTGTTTGCCCCCTTCATAAACTTTACGAGTGAACTAGCCCCAAACGTTTTCAATGATATTTAAATCAAGGGAATAAGGTGGCTATGCTAGTAACTCAACGTTTTGACTTCAACGTTTTGAATCCACGACTTTACAGCACGGGCATGTATGGGCACAGCATATATTTATATGAATTTCCAGTCAATGTATTGGAAACAAAAGTCAATTTAATAGCACCCCAATATGAAATTGCACTCCATACTATTACATACACACTACTATTACTCCTTAGTTGCGAATATCGTTATAATAATTATAGCCAAGTGGTCCGTCTAAGTTAATTTTTTTCATTCGAAAAAACAAATTTTTCCCCATTATTATTCATTGTTTGCGGATGCACATTCCAAGTCTTGTGCTATTTGGCGAATTCCAATCTTTGTTGCATGCGTTCATCAAAGTAAAATTACAAGTGCGTCTAATCAAGTGAACCGCAGTGTATATAAAAATTGATTATGAATTCACATTTGTAAAGTTTGCTTTAACAAAAAACAAAAAAAATCATATGGGGGTTTTTACGGCATACTTAGGTCTACTGGTCCGTGTTGATACCACTATATTTACCTACTCTCAAAATCCACATTCATCTACCCACACCATTATAGTACACATGCAACGAAGTAGTGGTCCCGTCCATCAGCTTCAATAAAAATCCACTGCACGGCTAAACATGGTGTAGGAACGTACGTAGTTAGGGACGGGGAATCTAAACCAAGGCATAAATATTTAAAGAACATCAAGCAACATCTAATTTTAATTGGCCAATTATCCAGAGATATGAGTAAGAGATCAAGAGGCGATCCAGGTCAGTCTTCGGAAGATGAAACGGCTAAAATTGTTATTACTTCGCCAAGCAAAGTTTGTCAAGTAGCCCAAAAATGCAAAAAGCCCCTAGAAAACCTAATGATACAATTCGTTTCTCTTGAAACGATGTTAGAGCGAACAAAAATGCCAAACTTACTGAACCTAATTTTCACGAATCATCAAACAATATTAAATATATAAAGATAAAAATCTTTGAGGTGGTTATGAAAACTAATCTAGTTGTTAGAGACCAGAGATGGCTGCACGGGTTCTGTTCCTAGTGCAAATTCAGCTAACGCAGAGATAGTTGCAACTATATACACCAATAAAAACTAATGATGACTAAAAATCAACGTAGTAAAAAATCAACGTAGTAATCGACATAGTAAATACTACTCCAATCCGCCAAGCACCAAGACGATTACGGCTCGCGAAGCAACATGAGTCGGCCAAATTACTAAGAAAATGGAAAAAGGCGGAGTGATACAGAGCAGTCTAGCAGCCCATGGAATTTACCAGTAGTTCTTGTCAGGGAAAAGGACAGAGCAACAAAATTTTGCTTTGACTACCCGAAATTAAACGAAATGACGAAGGACAGTCCTTCACTATCGCGCATTGATGACACCTTGAAACACTAGCAGGGGCCATCATTTTCAGTACATTGGATACTAAAGCGGATTTTGGCAAATAGCAATCTATGCTGATGGTTGAGAGAAAACAGCATTTTCAACAGGAAATGATATTTATCAATTTGTAAGAGGCCTAAATTGGAAAACATGTCTGGTTTATTCGGATGACATCATAGTACTAGACCACACATTTGAGGAATACGTTAAAAGTTTTACGCAAGAACTGCAAGCTGTCCGGTCGGCCGGATTGGAGTTAAGTGAAACGAAATGCAGCCTGGTTAGGGAAGAAGTTAATATTGTTTCAAGCACTGGTGTGCTAACGGATCCGGAAATGTTATAGTTAATGGATTGGCCAGCACAAAATATTATTGATCGACTAAAAAGTTTCCTAGGATTATCCTTCTAGTAAAAAAGTCAACCATTTGAGTGGAACACGGAGCATCAAAATACATTTGAGGAATTGAAGAAGAAATTAGGTAGCACTGCTATATTGCCTATCCGCAGGCAGGTGGGATATTTATCTTGAATACAGGTGCCAACAGCACCGGAATAGATGCAGCGTTATCATAGAGCCAAGAGAGTGAGCGGGTTGTGGCATATTATTGTCGATCCCTGCGTGTAACATGCAGAGAGCTGTTGGCTGTGGTGGACAGTGTTCAAAATTTCCAACAAATATTTGTACGGGCAAGAGTTTGTTCTCTGAACAGATTATGGACTCTCAAATGGTTAATGCAGTTTAAGGACCCGTAGAGTAAGACTAGATGGGGCGAACGACTACGACCCTACACCTTCAAGTTTGAACACCGACGAGGTATGTTGTACAAAAATGCAGATGGATTATCCAGAAGGCTCGGTACAGTTCAGTGTACTGTAATGCGTAAGATAGGAATTAGAGAACTGTTTCACAGTAATTGAACGGCTCCAGTTGGAAGCAGAAAATGGCTGGGACAAGGAACATTTGATTGATGACCAGTAGGCTGATGATTCAATTGGGGCAGTAAGAAAGACGCTAATATAAGGTTGGCATGAAGGACCGCGTTGGCATGAATTTAAGTGCCACTATTAAAAGTTATTGGGAGGTGTGGCATTCGCTGAGGATAGATGACGGATTACTAGTAAGAATCCATGGGAATCCGCTCACGGCGACAACAATAAACAATATCCTACCACCCAATCGGATACGAGAAGTTCTACAAGAATTATTATTATTTAATGGCCGCAAGAACATTGAAGATTGGAACAGTGTGAAGTGTTTGCTGCAAGTAAAGTGGAGCAAAGTGCAAACTCAGGTAAAAAGAAGAATACAGTAATACAATGTTGGAGCATCGTTTGGACGAATAGCAATGGATATCGCCGCCCCATTTCCAGAAACAAAGAATAGCGATGTGATAAATCGTGATGTGATAAATCGATAAATAGTGGTGTGTATTGAATACATCAGCAAGTGGATGAAGCCTACCCGATTGTGGATCCAGAAGCTCGGATTGTGTCAAAAATTTTAAACATAGAGAAAATTCGTACCACACTTTACATCCACAGTCAGGCGGAATGGTTTAACCGGATGCTGGAAGAACATCAGAGGAATGTAACCAGGATAACTGGAAACATCAGGACAGGAAATGTACCTGCCATGATGTTATTTGGCAGAGAGTCTCGCCTACCGTGTGCTATTAACTTTGGGCTACCGAAAAACGAACCATTCGCACAGCATGAATATCTAGCCGAACTAAGACGGAGAAGGAACAGCATAATGAAGTAAGAAATTCTACCGCAACGATCAGCGATAGAATAAAATCGAGGTATGACCTAGGAGCGTAGAGCGAAGGGTTTGCAGATGTAGGTTTGGTTTGGTTACACAGTCTCAAGAGAAGAAAAGGGGTATCACTGAAATTATAACAAAGTTGGGAGAGACCGCCATAAAATCATCAAACGAATTAACGATGCTGTATACCGGATACAATTAGACCCACGAAGTAACATGAAAATTGTCCACTTTGATGGATTACGACGTTACAACATAACAAAAGTGAACGAGTATGTTCGGAACGAACAGATTTCATGAATCGATGTTGTATTTTAGAATTGCAGTTCATGTGGAAGGAAATATGGAAATTACGAAAGCAATTGTAATCGGCGGCGATGGTTATCTTGGAAAATACTTGGTTTAACAACGGCGTTAATAAATCAAGACTTGATGACACGAATGTTCTCGAATAATGTTCTTTATTACAATAAATGGAACTATCTCTAGCTCATCCTCCGATTATACTGTTTTATGATGATATACTGTTATTACAAATTCTGAATTCTGATTCTTTTCTACCTTTCCCTCCAGAAACCGGGATTTTTTAAAGACATATTAAAAGCCTTTTTTTGTCTACATTGTTATCAAGAACTCGGCCATTTCTTGATTGATATTGACCAAATAATGGAATATTTTGCAATTGAACTTGAATTTTTGGAATTTGGCCATGCTCAATGAGATTCGGCTATTCCTTGACCCAATAGTTGTAAAATTTTGATATGCAGACTTGGATTTGGATTTTAACTTGAACTAAGTTCCGGAATTCGGTCATGCTGTATGCCATTTCTTATAACAAATTATGATCAAATTTGACATGTACAACTGGATTAGGGTTTAACGTGAAGTTAGGAAATTAGACCATTCTAAATGGGACTTGGCCATTTCTTAATCAATCATGGTCAAATTTAGGTTGTAGTGCTGGATTGAGATTCTAATACAAATTTTGGCTAAAGTTTTGGATTTTGGCCATGTTTGATGGAATTTGGCAATTTCTTAACAAATACTGGTCATGTTTTATGTTTCGGTCTAGATTGCGATTCTAACATAAATTTTGAACGCTAAATGCGGAATTTAGCATTGCTTAATGAACTAGACCATTTCTTCTTTATATTGAACGGAACTTCGAAATTTCTTAACCACTTATGTAGAATTCTAACCTACACTCGCGAGCATCTAAATCGACTCAAACCTCCGCTCGTACGTACAAAAAGGCGTATTTTTTAAAAATGGCTTAACCGATTTTCTTAAAACACACTACAATTAAAATCTATACAGTACTTTTCAAATTAAAGCAATCGTAGCAAAATCCGATGTTTCGGTGAAAACAATTGGCGTGCTGCAATCTCCTGTATAATATATCACGTTGATCGATATTTGCCTGATATCAGACGTTGATCTGAACAAATCTCTACCAGTTTCATTCGTTATTTCTTCAAAATCATGGATACTGCTCCAGAAAAAACCACACAAGTTGTTGCTTCATTGCAAGAAGGACGCAATAAACGAGAATTCGCTCGTCAGCTAAACATGGACCAAGAATAACGAGAAGGTTTCAGGAAACTGGTACCTTCAATCGGAGACCACATACCAGCCGGTATCGATGTACATATGAGAGAAACGATCGATTTATCGTCCTAACTTCACTGCAAAATCGCCATCTCACGGATGTCGATGTGCAGCAGGAGCTAAGACAAGTTCGAGATGGAGCTCTTAGTCAATGGACAGTAAGAAGACGCTTTAATTTGCTCGTCGACACTTCAATTAGAGCATCGAGCAATGAAATTCCGTTCTATTCACTGACGAGTGCAGAATATGTCTCCATGGTAGTGATAGGAGAGGCCGGATCTACCGGCATCCAGGAAAGCGATTTTCGCAGTGCTGTTTTGCTGAAACGGTCTCGTACGGCGGCGGTTCGTGCATGGTGTGAGCTGGCATATCGCTTGAGGGCAAAATAGATCTTATTTCATACCTGGTGAAGGCCGTAGGGGAGGTCTGACCGCGGGGAACATTTCATATTGATGCATGACAATGTCTGGTGTCACCTAAATCACTCGGCAGTTCATTGATGTGGTTGACGGACCAAAACTGAGGGTCCGAACCAGAAATTTGGTACCGTCTAATATCAGTGACCTCAAGATTACGTTGGATAACGAGTGGGCGCGATCCCCCAAGTATTTGTCAAAACCTTAATAAGGTCAATGGAGAGCCGCATGTGAACCGTTGTAGACGCAAGCAGGGCATTACTAAGTATTAAAAAATAAAATTGTTTTTGTTTTGCTTGAATTTTTTGTTGTAATTTAAATTTAATTTAATTCAATTTTCATGAAAATAGTGTCATTTTAAAGTAAAAATATCAGACTTTCAAAAAAATAATAATTTCTTGTGCAAATCGGTTATGCCGTTTAAAAAACCCGCCTTTATGTGAGCGCTGAAGGTTTGAGTCGATTTAGCTACTCGCGAGTGTAGTTTGATTCAGAATCAACAACTTTTTTATGTATTTACTACATTGACTAGAAAAAGATTATCAAAAGCCCGCGGACGCCCGAATTTATATCGGAATTATAAAAACCGAGATTTTGAAAAGCGAGAAAACGAGCCCAACCAGCGCGATGTACATCAAATGTTTATATGAAATCACTGCATATGTAGATATGCATACGTATACTCGTGTAATATTGACAGCTTTACACAAATTCTGATGATTTAGCATGAATACATTTATACCATATGTTTGGCATCGAATGTCGTAATGTACGATCAAATGATCATGATCTTCTGAAGCATAAACATTTTGCTTTACTTGAAAGACGTCACAGCGTATTTATTATGATAATTCCATTAATAAACTGGCGATTTGATATAAATATATACACAGGGGGCACCATTTATAAATTGGATAACGAGCTAAATTGAAATAATTAAATAAATTCTGATTGTCTGCTAATTGAAGTTGATTAATTGCGTAAACCTCGCATGGCAATACTATATAGATCCGCGATAGATATAGCGGACAATTTTGTTTTTTATGTATTGAGTGTTTCAGTTTTGAGATTCTTGCAATAACAAGTAGTTGGGGGCGTTTAATATCGCCATCTGGTTTAATAAGTCAAATGCGCAGAATTATTGGAGCGATAGTTTAGTTCCTCTTGATTAATCACTTATGTGCATATGCACAATGCATAATAATTATTTCATCATATTACATAATATGTTATATACGAGTACATATGGTGTGACATGTATCATTTATTTATTTAATGTAGATTTAGAAAATAATTCCGAGATAAATACTCACATAAGTTGATTCAAAAATATACTCGTAGTTTACTTACCATATATAGGTAAATATATAGGTGAATTATAAGTATAAGTACACAACGTAGTGTTACCTGTACAACTTTTCTATAAAGATTAAAATATAGATAAGAACTTTTAATTGCATTGTTTTAAGATTTTTTTTTCTTAAGTACAAAGGCGTTCAGTTGACAATGGTCTTGTAAAAATAATATTTTAAGTTAGGCTTGACATTTTGTACATAATAATTTTGGTGCAGTTTAATGACCGTTTGAAATGTTATTTTTAAATGATCATGCTATGACCAATGCTCAAAGCTAAATAATATATAAATAAAATTCCGTGGTATTAAATTACCGGTTGCAGCAAAATGGAAATTAAAATTTATAATTAAATTTTAATGATTGTGGTTTTTGAAATACATAAATGGGAAGACAAAACGTGATCGAGCTTATAACTTTGTTTGAAAACAAAACTTAGAGGACGAGTATTGTTGTTTAGCTTTAGGTCAATTTTAATTCGTGCAAGATCATTGAATCGTTTCAACACAGTTTATAAATATCGGTTTATGAATCTCGGATGAAGGGACTAATGTGATACAGGTTTTTCATTAAGTATTACTGTGTGGTAACGTTGTGTATCAAACTCGGCCTCACGTCGTGAAAGCGGCATTTTGACGCGACCGAGTTTAAAGATACGAGTATCATCGTAAACTAACTGTTGGTACGATTTAAAATATAAACAGTTGTGTGGGGGCTATTATGTTCAGCCGACCAATAACTTGTTCCAAAGATAGATTAAATACGATTTGAGTCACGATAAGCCGGATATTATTTCAAATGTATGTCTCCAGTTATCAGCTGGCATTTTGAATTATTTCGTTGTATGCTATCATATATGGGTATTTAGAAACGTCCTATAAGTAAAAATTTCATCATTGGACGTATCGATTGGAGACTTTTCTTTACTGTATAAAAATCAGACAAAACAATGGTCAAATTAATTATATTCTCAGGAAAACCTCCAATTTACGGTCAGGTCGGCTACACTCAATAGTGACTAACCACACCTCCTATAAAATATTAATATACAATGAAATTTGATACATATGCACACTAGGCAAAGGCGCCTGGCGCACAATTTCTAAAAAAAATAGCTGAAAGTCGATTTGAAGTATAGTCGGTGAAGTTTAAAATTAAAAATCTTACAACAATCTAAAAGTGTAAACTATATTTTTCACAAAATCAAATACGAATATGTCAAGATAGTATTTTGAAATTTTTCTAATATTTTGTTATTTTGGTAACGTAATATATGAAAGTGCTAAGGTCTGAAACCGCACGAAGTAATCAGTCTGAAAATTGACAAACCCGTAAAATTCACGGGAAATTGGGAAACATTACAAATTTCCAGTAAGAAAATTGGTCGTAAAACGTCTTAGAAAAATAAACTCTATCGACTTTATAATAAACTCTAATACTATCGACACTGATGTTGAAAAAATTTGTTTGTCGTCATCATGGAAATCATACTGGCGCCCAAACAGGAGCACAACAGCTGTTCCAAAGTTAAAATATTTATTTTAATATTTTATTTGTATATTTATTGGCAATATAAATATAAAATCTTCACTGGCATGAGTATGGCTGCGGTCATGTCTTAGAGGCATGCCTGAATAGATACAATGTTGGGTCGTACACATACTAGAGAGGATTCAAAATGTATATGTTGCAATGCTGGATCTTCGAATTCATCGTTTAGCTGTGGCATGTCCCA
The DNA here is from genome assembly GCA_963691935.1 of Nephrotoma guestfalica. Taxonomy (NCBI): domain Eukaryota; kingdom Metazoa; phylum Arthropoda; class Insecta; order Diptera; family Tipulidae; genus Nephrotoma; species Nephrotoma guestfalica. The sequence goes on along the minus strand of OY829914.1, from coordinate 204,780,769 downwards.
ACCCGCACTCTGGGGGATAAACATTCGTGGTAGCATTTGGAATTTAAAAATTTATTTATGATTGTCATAAACCGAAACACAACTTCTGTTACAGTTTAAATATATTATTTGCGTACAGACATCAAAGTTTCAAGTGGTAATTAAATGTGGGCATTTAATGAGCCACTAGTATAAAGGGCTGCTCATGCTCAGGCAAGTTGCCACGTCATTCCGCACTGGAATTGTAAAATTGAAAACCCCTAATTAATCCTCAGGTTATTGGCAGTTTAGCTTGTGGCTAGAATTTACCACAAGTTAATTTTTGCCATTTTAAAAGATTAAAGAAAAAATGGAATTTCCAATTTATAACTTTATTTTTATGTTCCCGCGTACTTTACACTTCTCTTCAAAAAAATTTAAATTATCATCCCTCGGGATGGGGTCGCCAGTCTACTCGTTTAGTTATTAGTTGCATCCAGGGTACAAGTTGATTGGTTGGTCATACTTAGGGGTCTGCATAGTGGAAGTGCATTGAATATAAGCTGGCCATAAATCAGTCAAGTTAGTATCATTTACAACAGCAACCAGCGTGTTGTTGTTCCTATTTGAATGAACGTTCAGCCTGCCACTCACACAGCCATACTTATCCAAGGGGATTTTAAATGACGACTGTCAGAAAAGAGGGCAAAAGGATTGTTTCAGTTAACATAGGTAAACTAATGAAATACCAAATGGCTTCACCAATACCAAGGCAATATGTCTCACGTACGTAATAATCGAATTTTAGGAATGTCATTGTTGGTTGGGTTGACATTTCATATTTCATCAACATTTTCAATTCATTTCTTTATTCCTATCCTTATTTTTGACCCAAGTGGGTGGAATTGATGTCTCATGAGAAGGGCATATTATACGTGGTTGTTTATATTTTGAATCATCATTTAATTTGTTTTGACGAGGGTTGTGTGTTACAGCCAAGGATAAAGACAGATGAACGTCGGAATTGCGTAAATTGCGACGGGAACAAAAGAAACAGTGGCGGTTGACCAGGCGAAGACGTGTGAAGACAAACGGGAGGATATACGGTCTCAAACCCGACTTATTTTCAGTGAGTCCCTAGCAATCGGAAGACAAAGAAGGTTGCCAATCACCGCGGTAAGGGGCTGTAAGTGATATCTTCTCACCAATACACAGACGGATAGTCAGTGTAATTGTGAGGTGACGACTGGGGTGGCGTGCGGGAAAGCACCAGTAATAGATTACGTTACGTATTAGGTACAGGATAGTGGACTTAGTAGCGAGAGGGTGCACACTCGATAAAACATTTGATATGAGACGCAAATAATTACGTATATGATTCCAGCACAAAAGTTCATCGTTTTTAGAAGAAAGTTTTGCATCATAACAAAAGCGTTATAGTCTGCATCAAAATATTTAACCAATTACATTTAAATCAAATTGATGCATTTCAAGACTAATTGTGAAGCTGGTGTACATTAGAACTGTCACGCACGATACAAGTTACATCGTAAAGTGTGTTGAGTGTGAGTATCAAATTTCCTTTGAAATAAAATCGAACAATTTTTTTTGTTTTAACAAAATTTGTAGAGTTTTCTCCCAATTAAAATCTACGTACTATATAGTAAAACAATCTGTTGAGCTATATTTTATACTTTACCATATTTTAAATCTCTAATAAAAAATCAGATGTCTCGCCAAACTGTCCTGCTGTCCATACTAGAAATCTACCGAAAATACTTTGACCTTATATACAAAGTATAAACACAATATCTTAGCGAATTATTTAAAATTCGCTAACAATAATTAACCTTGGATTATATTGAAGTTTTCTTTTACTGTAATTATTGCACTAGTTTTAGACGTAACTGTATCGCAAATAGATTCGATGCGAGCTTACGATGTTTCGTACCAAAATGTGATACACGATTCCTTCGTATAAGCCGAGATGCAAAGCTACCAGTGCTACACCGGTGGTTTTAAGAACTATAATGGTATCTTTAATATTACTTCACGAGTACATGAGTATAATGGAAAGGTATATCGTGGTATTGGGTGATTTTTATGACAGGCACTCAACTCTCTTGAGGTTGAAATCCCAAAAGCTTTTCAATTCTCTGAATTAAAAATAAAATAAGATTGGCGAAAACAAAAATTCGAATCGCATAAGCTGTTCTTGAGATATCATCGGTACAGACATTGATAGATGAGTTTGGTTGATTTTTCGATTTAACCGTAATACACTACATAAATACTTCAAATTCGTTTATTCAAAGATTAATAACGGTCAATCGTATATGTATATTCTAAATGAAGCTACGACTTCTATTATTAGCTTTTGAATAAACGAATTCCCAGTATTTGTGTAGTGTGTATGTTCATTTGAGTTTAGGGTCGATTGATAAATGTTTAGAATAACGCCATCTATACGTCCCTAGCAACAGTTTCAGATTACGGGTTTTCAGCAACTTCTTTCACGGGTCCAACTAAGACGATGGACCAGTGTTGACAGGAACATTGAATAAAACTTCACATGAATGTTTAACGCTGTTGACAGTTCTTGAGTACCCCAACTCCCCTGGCTGCTGCGTCAAATATTTTGGTCCCATCCAATACACAGAAACATAGGTTCGACTCTCGTAGCCAAAAACAAATAAAATTACCATGTATTTCTTTTAATTAAAATTGTTAGTGGTGTATCCTTGCAGTGTTTCAGCAAAATGTTAATATTTTAAGATAGCTGCCGTATTCCTGAGAGCTCTATATAATTGAAAATATTTGGAGGTGGCTTCCACGAAAAGTATACGAAGGAGGATGGCAGTTCGAGGACGTAGACACTTTAATAGTGGCCGCACAAGTAGCGTGAGCCAAAATAACTTTAACTTATTTAAAATCAATCACTATTTAGTCGAATTTTTGAGGTTATAATAAAGATGGCAGTCACAACCACTGTTAAAAAGGGCAATAAAGTGAATACAGTTTTATATTATTGTTTGATTTGAAAAACAAAATGACCAAACGATACTTCACTTCAAAACAAAATTTTTACCCGATTTATTATAACTCATTGTGAACTACATATGAATATTGAAAATAAAGTCTGGGTACCAAGCACAAATTTTATCGATTAAAAAAATTCCATAAAATTTCAAATAGAATTGTAGCAGTCCTTTGATTTTACTGGGTGATTAAAAAACAAAACTAAATAAATAATCTTTCTTGATAGTTATGGTTCACTTTAAAACCAAAATATGTCAAGCAGTCTTTGCTTTCTAATGTTTCTCCTAAAAAATAATTTTACTATGTTGATATATTTCTATCGGTAAATTGTGTGCTTGGTTCCTATCCAGGGGGTCGAGTCGCGTTCCGTGAAATATGAAAATGAATAAATAAGTTAAAATAAATTAAAGGCAACAAGGAAATTCAAAAACCACTTGCGAAATATTGCTCGCCAGTAACAAAAGAAAGTCATTTCTCCATCGAATTGTGACTGGCGGAGAAAATTGGCATTATTTTGAGAATCCAAATCGCAAAATGTCTTGGATTGATCTAGGACAACCATCGACATCGACTGCAAGGCCAAATCGCTTCGGACGGAAGACAATGCTCTTTATTTGGAGGAATCAAAAGAGGGTGATTTATTTTGAGCTGCTAAAACCTCTGCGTGAAAAACGACCAGAATATGATAAAGGGCAACACAAAGTGATTTTGCTTTATGATAATGCACCATCACATAAAGCAAAACCGGCCATCGAAACGTTGGAAGCACTTAAATGGGAAATACTTTCACATGCGGCTTACTCGCCTTGGCTCCGTCCGATTATCACTTATTTGCATCGATGGGGCACGGGCTTGCTGAGGAGCACTTCACTTCCTACGAAAATGTACGAAAATGGTTCGATAACTGGTTTGCCTCAAAAGAGGAACAGTTTTTTTGGCGTGGCATCCACGCATTGCCTGAAAGATGGGAAAATGTATAACTAATAATGAGTACTATACTTTGAATAAAATACTCTTAGAAATATTACCATACGATGAACGTGTACGTACTAAAAAATTCCAGTTTCATATTTACACACCTGGTATAAGAAATTTGGTTGCCTATGGCATAATAGGCTCTGGAAATGTGGAATTGGAAGAAATATTTTCATAATATTTATGTCAAAATTGAATTGTTCTGGCCTATTAATGGAATTAGTTTGATGTCAATATTTACGAACCAGTTGATTGGGAAACTTATGTTCCACATATTCTAAATAGGGCAAAATAATTCCCCATTTAACTTTGTTTCGAAAATATTTACACTAAACTAATTCCGTCAGTTAGTTATTGGAAAGATGTGCGAATGTTAAAATTACATATTTTAACCTTTACAGTTTAATTTTAATTTGAATGACTTGCATTAATTTTAGGAAATTATTTTACTCGTAATAATAAAAAACCCCGGGTCAACTTTTTATGGTCTTTTTATGGTCAAACATACCTACTAGGGGTTCAATATACTCTCCAAGGAGCCGTTAATTAATGAATGTTATTCAAGAAAACCACTGCGTTGTCGCATGGATGGCCACTCAACTTATTGGCTTGGAAAATCCCTGATGTTCGACAAACAACCATCTAACGACCACCCTCATTAATTGCTTGAAATTCTAGATGTACATCAGTTCGCATTTCAACTTGACGTCTACACTGCAGGCGGCTAACGATATAAACTTTGCTATAGAAAACTTTAATGATTTGCTGGTCAACACATCTGTTTCAGCCGCGCCGAAACCAAAGAGCAAACATACAAGACATACCTAAGCATCCGGTGAAATAGAAAAAATGTTAACAAAGAAACGCCGCATAAGACGCATTAAAACACAACTTTAACTAGGTGAAAAGAAAACTTCAAAGCCTACAACAAAAAAACAAGATGGATTATATGGTTGAAATAGAAAATGTAGCAATCGCAGACCTGAGCGGAAAGTCAACATAAAGAAACCACTAGTAAAGTTTATTATTGCACATAATCAATTGCCTTTGGACGACTGGCCCAAATAAATTGTGCTGGAAATTGTCAACTATAAAAATGATCCCAATTATCTCGAATGTATTCGAAAAACACAATTATCGAAAATATTACACCGGGATTACGAAATATCATCCCAAATCATCACTTTGATTTCAGAGCCGAGCACGGAACCATTGACCATGTGCATCGAGTATAGCTACAGAAATAAAGTCAGCATACGAAGAGAAATTACTGCTCCGCCGTCTTCTTGGATGTTGCCCAAGCATTCGATAAAGTTTGGCACAAGGGTCTGCTTTATGCAATTAATCTTAAATTCCAGAAATTTACCAACTTATGATGCTGTATTTATCAAATCGCAGATATTATGTATGTAGGTATTGTATATTACCTCCAAATTTGGCTGGAGTACCACAAGGCAGTGTGCACAGCCCAACGGTATATTTAATTTTCACTTCAGATCTACCAACGTCTTTGCAAATTATGACGTTTACTTTCGTAGATGATACGGCAATCGTATGTAACCATACAAATCCATAAATGACGGCCGAAATTCTGTAACAACAGATCTATGACATCGAAATCTAGCTATAGAAGGCGTCCATCTAGACCGACGGTTGATTTGGCGAAAACATATTGAAATGAAACGAGACCATATATCAAATTAAAAGTGAATAAAATGCACTGGTTGATGGGGAAATATATAACCATTGACCTAGAATACAAATTTCTCCTCTATAACGCAATTTTTATTTATTGATAAGAAGTAAATTCTGCTCTCGCAGATTTACAATTACAATTTAGTGATTAAGATTTGATAACTTATTGTTATTTTATCTTAAAATTGTTTAAAAAAAAATAATCACATGCTTATGCGGACAAATCTGATTCCCTTAGTAAACTTGAATTTTATTGTAAAATATTTGACATGAAACAAGGAAAAAGCTTAAGTATGAAGTTTCATCCCGATCAGAAAAATCCACCTAAACTGACATGCTTTTGCAGACAAGTACAGAAAAACTTTTTTGAAAACCATTTTTTATTTAAATAAACATACCATGTGAAGAAATTTAAAACAAAGATCTTCGATTTTGAATTACATTCCTTACATATGTAGCCACTTTTAAAGATTTTATCTTTAAGCATAACTGTTATAAGCTTTAGTCGAGGGGTTTCGAATAGAGATCATCCGTTTTCCCACGACTTATCTTGCCTTGGTCATATTCTGCCAACTGATCCGCAATTATTATCAATTTTTCTAATATGTGTAATGTGTACAACCTCACATTTCCTCCACAAATAAATCATATAAGTTTATTTTTATCGATCGTGACAAGCAATTAAACGTGCGCAATTTTATAGTTATTTTTATTGACGTAAATAGTTATAATAAAATTAATAAATAAATTATTTAATTGTACGATCATTAATCTTTACAGATTCGTTTGCAATTTGGATAATAAAATTTAAACAAAAATTATTTATGGATTAAAGATTTTTAATAATTTGCGGTTGTATTGCATTATACTCATAACTCGGAAAATGAACGATACTTCGTACTATAAGTATATCTTGTATGTCAAGGTTCACGATAACCTGATTGAAAATGATGATATTCGATCAAAATAATGATATACACAGTTTGAAAGTACCTAACACGATCTTAATAATCACCATGTTTCTTGGCCTTCAAATAAACGATATTGGATAATTTGTATATCAAATTACAATTTACAATCTAACATTGTAAATCTCAACCTTAAAGTAAACCAATAATTTGCTGGATAATATAATGATAGTTCTTTCAACTTGTCTACGTTTTTAATTTTTAATAAGAAATTGATCTGCAGGAAATTTATACGCTATACGCACACTAACCACATAAAAAGTGTTTAATTAAAAGTTCAATTTCATTTCTTACGACTGTTTCCACAGCAGACAGGCTAATTGATTTTTTATTGGGTTGGAAAAACTTGTCAAACTAATGCCAGATAGATTTAATCTGTAATCTGTATTTGACTTGTAATTTGTAGGTACTTTATGTGCATGTTAACATATTCCGTTACAATAAACCAGATGACCATCAATTATAGGCGTGCATGACGTTCAAACTGATTAATGATTTCTTAAAATTTAAATTATTTCATGTATCAATTACAATGATATAACGTATCAGTAAACAACAATTCAAATATGTGACGTCATACCCCAGACACGTTACTCATTTCACTTATATATAGAGACATTAATGTATATAACATTTACATTTTAACACGCACGAGATTCTACATTCAGAAATACCATAAAAAAATAGAATTGCTTAGTGTATGATGAGGTGTGAAGGTGACGATAATTGTAAGTACATCGTTATGCAGGCAGCGCGTACAAGCAAACATCGTGTACAAGTTTGTATTTATGTATGTGGATTATATCACCGTCCCGTCAAAATGTCAATTGTATTAATATTCCATAAACGGATTAAATAAAGATCATGTTTTGCACATGTATTCCTTAGAGATACCTGGCAGAATGTAGTATGTGCGGCAAATATTAAACGTCCATGGTCGATGCGTGATTGCATTGTGCTGTTATAAATTTAAAAATATTAGGTGTGCTAGTAGAAACTAGGCTTTTTTTGGATTCAACTTTATTGAAAATATAATTGTTACAAAGATTGATTACCGAAATATTCGCCATTATTATTTATGATCTTTTGCCAATTATCAGGTAGATGAATGCATTCGCGATAGAAACTTGGTGGTTTCGAAGCAAAATAGTCATCGAGCCATTTTTGCACATCTTCAACTTTCAAATATGATCACATCGATCTGAATAAGTGGTAATCAGATGTAGCCAAGTCTGGAGAATACGCCATATGCTGTAAAAATTCTCAGCCTAAGGGGAAGATGAGTTGCTTGCCATGCAGCAATATCACCTTCCGCCTTCCTTGGCTCGTAAATGGTAGTTTTCCACCAGAGCAACACTTAATTTGATCACTTGGGCCTAACGTTCAGCTATAACAGTTTGACCAGGTTCCTGAGCTCATAGTAAATGACGCCTTTCCAATCCCATAAAATTTTTCTTTTGTACCGAGAAAGCAAATTCATCCAGTTGTCAACTCTTCGGTTTATGTTTTCTTCGGTCAGTTTATGAGGAACCCATTTTCCTTCCTTCTGTATTTTTTCTATTGCATGCAATCGAAGTGATATTGCTTGGTAAGTAACTCCTATTTGTTCTGCAAGCTCTTTTTGAGTTTGACACGAAGTCTTGCAAACCACGTTTTTACTGTTGAATGACTCACAGAATGTTCACTCAAAGTCGAACTAATCAGTTCCATAGCTGGAGCAGTATTTTTTTTCATTTGAAAACGGAATATCGACATCCATCTCTTAAAATTGATGCACACAGAACCACAGCTTGTAAATGTCTAATCTACGTCCAAAATGGCGGGCGAATTGGATGCATTCAAGTATATTTCAATGCAACCAAATCCAGAGCCAAGTTTCTACTTGCACACCTAATAAAAACAAAAAGTTGTATGTCAGGTAGCTCCATTATATTAAGTAATTACAATTGACAAGTGCAATTAAAATTCCACCTTTGGCAGTATTATTGACAAGTAATGATTTTCATGCAGGATTTATTAAGTAAACAACTAAATTCGTAAGGTAAAGAGTGACGAAGAATTTGATAAATACCTAAACGAATAATTATATGAAAATAATATCTTCATTAAACCAATGAAATTAATCCTAAAATTCCTAGAAGGATGATCTTACTAACAAAATAATTAAATGAAATTAATATAATATATGATCTAACGGGTGGCCCATCTAGCGTTTGCAATTTCAACTACCGGTTATTTCGAGTGTGGCAATACTTACATCATTCGTGTTATAACAGAAAATTCGCTTTACGCTTGAATAAAATTGGGAAATATTTAAAAATTAAATTCAAAGTGGTGAGTCTTATACCCAAACTGTAGGAAATTTTCGTGGAAAATTCAGTAGAAATGAAATGTCTAAAAAATAATTTGTTGATAAATTTGTGAAGCGAGTTCGTGAAACTGGATTGTTATTAGATAAACCAACACGTGCACCTGCATTTACAGCGCGTACAGCCGAGAACATTGCAGCTTTTGCTCAGAATGTGTCTGAGCATCCATCAACATCAACTCGGTATAAAGACGCACAGAGTTCAATTAGTGCAGGAGCTAGAGAATAATGAACATCCGTAACGTTGTCGCTTCGCTAATTGGGCTGTGGAACGCTTGGATGAAAATTATCAATTTTACAGAAAAATCATGTTTTCCGAGGGAGCTCATTTTCATCTCTAAAGTCTAAGTCAACGAGAAAAATGGTCGCATTTGGGGCTCAGAAAATTCACACGTAACCATGGAGAAGCCGATGCATCCACAATGAGTGACTGTTTGGTATGGATTTTGGACCGGCGGCATCATTGGTCCATTTATTCGAAAATGAGCAAGAACCAGCCCTTACAGTCAATGGGGATCCCAAAATTTAAAGGAGGACCCACACGACATTTGGTTTTAACAGGACGGCGCAACTTGCCACACAACAAGCGCAATAGTCGGTCCTTTGCATACTGTCTTTGGGGATCGAATAATTAGTTGTAACTCGATTAGACTTGTGGGGAGCCCAATTTTTGTAAAAAGCCATTAAGGATAAGTGTTAACCATCCAGAGACTATCTAAGACTTGAAAGATCAAATCGAAATTGCCATTGATGAGATGGGATCCCATACAATCGAAAATAATCTAAAAAATTAGGTTGACAGAATGGGGTACTGTAAAGCCAGCCGTGGTAGCCTTTGAATGAAATTGTATTTCATATTTAATGGCAATGTATACTCTTTCTAATAAAACAAACCGCTTTGAAAAATATTCATTTTTCTTTGAATTAGAGCCAAATTAAATTGCAAACGTTAGATGGGCCACCTTTTAAATGGGAAGTGATGATCTAAGGACAAGCTTATTGTTAGCTATATCTACATCTCGAAAACTCATAATGTACAATTCTCAAAGTGACCCCCCACTGTCTCGCAAAAAGAAATACAAATTGCACGCCATACAATTTCAAATCAAATCGTCATCTTTACAGTAAATGAACGGACCTGTTAGGTTTTTCGAAACAATGAAGCAACATTTAACGGCAAAGCAGTAGTCAAGAGTAATTCCACGAAGTTGGTTATTTTATAATCAAAACAACCTCAAGCTAATAAAAAAACTAGCGAAGATCTAACAATGTCATTCGATCTAAGTACTTTAGTAATGGATTGTCGCAACATGTCGAACGGTGGAATTTTTTTTACAGTGTAATGTAACACTAATGATGCTAAGGAAAAAACTAAAGACAATCGTTACGGAAACAGATAGAAGCTGAGTATGGAGTAAATCTACCAACGGAGCTTAAAGCAATTGTAAAAATGCTTCGAATGTCAGAAACACTAGAAAGTGATGACACTTTTATTGCGCTAAAGCAACAAAACTATTTTCTCGCTGACTAGTGAAATCGAGGGAATAACCACCTACTGCAGCTGCAAGAGAAACTATAAAAAAATCGACACAATCATTGAAGTATTTCCAAGATTTCAAGATGCTTTAACTGCAATGGCGAAGTGAATGAAAAAGCCAAGAAGCAAGGCGTAGAAATTGTATGTTGTTGTTAATCACACTACTTGAGAAGCTCTTACGCGGAACGCGAACACATTGAAAAACCAAATCAGTTACCAATTACCGCAGCTTACCCTCCAATTTCTTAGAATCACAACATATAATTAATAATTAATAGCATTTTATATTGAAGGGCTGCGCTTGGTTTTTGGTGATTCAGATCATAAAAGAGCATCGTACAACTGGGATGTTCGGCGTAGTATATTGATCATACCAAAGAACAAAAGCACCATTTTAGAGTAATTTAGGTGGATGGTTCGAAGGAGTTATCAACTATAAAAAATTCAACTATATTTTTGGAGATTTTAATATTGATGTGACAATCAAGAATTAATGATTGGCGCAAACAGTTGAGGATTATACAAGTTACACAAACTAACAAAAGTGTAATATAAGGTGGGCCATCTATTGGTTTGTTTTTAAATCATAGGCTATGGCAACAATTTTTTGAACGATTTGCTTTAAATTTTAAAAACTGGTGTAGCTAAAACCGTGCAATTTTTTAAAAGAAATGTGGGTCGTGAAAGAGCTCCAAGCGGAACCGCTGTAATGAAATTGATGAAGAAAGTTGGATAACAGGATTATTGAATGACAGAAGTGGTTCCCGAGCTTGGACAATGCGTAGGATAGAATCCAACGAACTCAACTTGACACCGATCAACTGGCTATTAGCCGCACCAGCCTGAGGAAAATACTGCACAAAGACCTCGGATTATTTGGATACAAGGTTCAGATGACTCAGCAGTTGAAAGCAAATGACGAAAAATCATCTTTTCAGAGGAAGCGCATTTCCATTTCGGGGCAGAACTGCCGGATTTTGGATTGGTGGCATGATTGGCCCAATTTCTTTAAAAACGCCGTTCCCGTCAATGGCGACCGATACAGAGCCATACTGACAAACTTTTTATCGCCTCTAATTGACGCTATGAATGTAAACAACCTTTGGTTTCAACAATATGACCGCACATACAATACAAACCGACCGACAATCGATCTCTTGGCCGCCAAATTTGACAACCGAATAATCAGCCGTTTAAGAGATGTCAATTGGCTTGCGCGGAGCAGTGGTTTGACCCCGTTGGACTTTTTCTATGGGGTTTCGTTAAGAATAGATGTTATGCGGATAATCCAGACACAATTCTAGCTCTAAAACATAACAGCGCGACAACGAAAAAGTTCTTAAAAACTGGACTCACAGGATGGCTTTATGTAAGACCAACAGAGAGAGCCACATGACCGGAATTGTTTTTTATTTTTTAGTGTTTTTAAAAAGAAATTTTTAAATGGCCCACCCTTTAGATCTTTTAATAATTAATTCAACAAATACTAAATAGGAACAGTTATTTGATGAGTTTCTTGGATGTGTATATCTGATCTTGGATAAATTATTCTGGGGATAAACTAAATTGTATTCTAAATGGCACTGCCGCAATATAGAACAAGGATGAATTGAATGGAAATGCAGAAGGCTTAATGATGGAGTTAGAAAATGTGATTAATCAAAATGATACAAAGTAGAAATAAATTAAAAATCGCTTGGTTCTCAGAAAACTTGACATTGTTAAGACAAGAAAAGGAGTGCAGTTGCAGAGTTCTGAAAATAATAAATTCTAGTGAAAATTGAGAAAACTGGAATGGAATAGATAGTATAAACAGAATTCCCATGCAGTCATCCAATGAAGAGTCAAATGTTCTCTAAACATTTTACTGGCTTTGTAGCTTAAAGAAAGCAGTGGTGGGATATTTATGAAAAATATCAAGTTGTTCCGATTTCGAATACTACGAAACCAACCAATCACACTAGAGGAGCTGCGACCAATAAATATAGATTTCACAGTATGAAACTGGAACAATTAATTAAAAATTAACTGGTAAATAATCTGAATTTAGAGAATTACATTCTCATGAAACGGTCTTACACTTAATGTTAGATAGCTGGGAAAAATCAAATAGATGACAACAAGGTAGTCATTGCGGTCTTTTTGGATTTTAAAGGGGCTTTTGAAACCTTCGAAGGAGAAGTTTTACTCTAAAAGTTAAACAAGTGCGGCATCCTTGGAAAGGAACTAGAGTGGTTTAACAATGATCTTCAAGGAAGGCAACAATATACCAAAGTTGATAATTGCACATCGCCACTAATGCAACGCAATATCGAAGTACCTCAAATTTTAGCACTTGGACTGTTGCGCTTTATTCTGTACATCAATGACGAAGGGTCTTTTCTAAGCCCCGACTTATTTGCTTATACCGACTTATTGAAATATAAGTCTGCTATCGAGGTGACTTATTTGCTATCTCTTTCTTTCAAACATAAAACATATTTTGTCGTGTAAACATTTTCAATCGCGTTCTGTCAAAGTAGTTTCGCCTGTATTAATAACAATACAATAGTCGTTGTAAATATATTTTGAAAATTATTTTATAAAATAGAATTTTTAATCACAACCTAAATTTCAAAATGGTTTTTAACGACCAAACGGCACAGTGGTTAAAGCTTTGGCGTTTGGATCGGAAGGTACCGGGTTCGAATCCCGATAGGAACAGGATGCGTGGGCCGGCACATCTTCCATGCCAGTACTATAGGCTGACATGGATCTATGCAATGTTGCAGGTGGTTCTACGAAAATTGTAGCCGTACAAGTAAGTAAGGACGGGAACCTTGAAGGAGTTGGGAGAGCCTTGGACCCAGCTCAAATTGCAAAGATAATAAAAAACGGTTTTATTTATAATAAGTTTAATTAAATATTTAAACACATTTAGTTTTTTACACGCAAACACTTTTATAATATGTATACAGGGTGTCCATATCCGAAAGACGGATGACTGTTTTTGTATATAAATTTTTTAAAGAAAAGAAAATAGATTTAATGTTTACAGATGGTTTATTAAATGTTTGGATTTATATATGAAAAACAATGCCTGCCAAATGTCTACCTCTAGTGGCCTTACACATCCGGGCTCGTTTGAATACATTTTTATGACTCTTTCACACTGTATCTTAATTTCGTCTCTAATGTTCCTTGTTTAGTTGGTCGAGTGTCTCGGTCAGACTTCGCACTAAGAAATTTAATATCGAAGCTAATTCAGATAATGTCAAGGACCTATTATTTGTCGAGTTGGAGGAAGTCATCAACAACATACCGCACTACGATATTAAAATCGGTAGCGGTGTACAATATACTTCGCACATCGGTATTAGCAGCTCGTATCTCACCAGTAACAACAACAACTAAATTGTTATTGGCCTGCCAATAATATTCAATTTAGTTGTATCAAATACGTTTTATCCTGATCAGAGAATCAGCATAGTAACGTGGATATGGAGTGATGGAAGAACGGTATTTAGGAGACACTCGAACCAGTATATCCGAGATTAAATCTTACAGAGATGCCATCATGGATAGCGATCATGTGCATACCATAGTCAAATATAAGTGTAAACAATCAAGAAACAAGCAAACAAGGCCGTTCGATGGAATGTCGATGCCTTAAAAGATTAAGCATCACTACAGAGTTACCAATCCAGGTGCAGTGGCTGTAGCTATTCAGAAAACCATAACTACCGCGGTACAATATATTATCGAAAGAAAACTACGGAAATTTCGCAAAGATTTGTTCTATGATCAGTGTCTCCTGGTCGTCGAAAATAAATAAAAGCTCCCTGAGAGCTTTTGATGATGATTGTTTCGTAGCACTAGAAGCACTCTCTCAGGAAAGCTACGATTAAATACCTCTGACAAAAGTCGCGCGAACACACGATAAAATGCATCGTAAACATCAGCACCCAAGCGGAACAAGGAAACTCAAGAGGCTGTTTTGCTTATGCAAAGAATCTCAATAAAAACTTTCACCCACGAAATACCGACATTAAAGAGCGAAAGGGAGGGCTGAGCACAAACATGGCTGATGTCACCTTGTACGGCAACTAATTTTAAAATGTCTAAATCGGAATGACGAAGTGACCTACATTAGAGCAATTGCTCTACCAGGGGAAGAAGATGTAGAGTGTCTTTGTAGGCACTACTATTGCATCAAATCTATACGATTTCGGTCTTTATTTGGGACTAAGAAAAGCTACCGCTAAATTGGAACACCACGCGGGAAAGGCGATCATCTTAAATATGATAAAGCTATCGTCATAGCTTTATTGAACACTGCCTACAAAGTGCTAGCTAATGTTGTGGTGGCAAGCCAGACTCATTCCTCTCGCCAAAAACATCATAGGCACCTATCAATATATTTTTCGTTCCAACCGATCAACCAAGGACCAGTGCTTCACAAGGGAGGTGACTTTAGAAAAATATTGGGAGTACAAGGTAACCATACTTCAACTATGTACACTTTCATCAAGTTTATGACGGTATCAATCGAGAGAACCTATGGACAGCGCTCATGTGTCAAGGAATTCGTCATGTGTCTAGGAAACTCGTTTCTAAATTAACAACATTTGGGTCTGCATGTAAAATCGTAATCGAAATAACTGTGTCAGACTCCTTTGAAATAATATCTGGTGTTCGTTCAGATCAGGCCAAATTCTTCAATATGCTTTATGGCTAAGGACCTCTAATATCAAGAACAGCTTTACACAGCTCCATCCCTATGCAAGTAGAGTTGGTTTGAAAGTAAACAGGAGTAAAATCAAATTATTATCAAACCTAGGATAATCTCCATATGGCAGATATTAGAATCAGTGACCATAATTTTGATAGTGTAGACAACTTTCAATACCTCAGATCAGTAATAACATCGTCAAAGCGAGAGCTGAAAAATGACCTCAAATGGCTAAATAATGCTATCTACTTTTGGAAGGAAGTTCATTCGTTCTATCGTTGGTCCAATTAAAGTTTCTCAAACCGAATAACGGATTCGTATCAACCACGAGAAAAAATAGCTCGTCGGAGTCAGCCATATCAATAGATTCATCAAATATAATCGAGTTAGATGGCTGGACGACGTTGCAAGGTCCCCACAACAACGCATGATAAATAAAATATTCCAGAGGAATCGATTGTGCTCTTATTATTAAGAGCAGAGATGTGCGGCTTATTATTAAGAGAAAGATAACAGACAGCGGGTATTGCCCATAACCACACTATACCACATACAACACAAGTTTCAACTTAAGTTAGTAACCCATTTATCATGTTAGGTAAAGTGGGGCAGGCTATGTATAAAAAAGTAAATTCGAAAACTAATTTTAAGCAAAGGGGGATATTGGGGTAAACAGATTCGCATTTCCTCTAATAGTTTAGAATATAATTCTGCTAAGTGAAAATATAAGATGAATATTGAGTAATTCGAGTACTGATTGATTTCTTCATTAAATTCCAATTGATGTTACAGCCTTGACTTTTGATTCACCAAAGATATTTGAAAAGAAATTAAATATCTTGATGTAATCATTTGTCCATCAATCAATAATTTGGCACTCCATCAAAAATAAACGTTTTAGGTCAACGCGTCTATGGCACACCAATAAAAGCTTTTCGTACCAAATGTGATTTAAAATTATGTATTCTCCAATGAACCTATTCAAAATCGTAAGCGCGCATAACTTAACTAAAACCTCTATTATTAACCGAATGAAATTGAATTATTAAAGGTAATATTTAATTAATTAAGTATTAAATACAAACAGTACAAAATTAAAATATATTTCCATAACAGAAAATTACATAACCATAAACGTATTATACGAGAGAATCTTAAAATTAAAGTGTCTCATTATATGATACCTAAAGATAGATAGCTTACCTTGGGTTCTTTTTTTATCCGTTTATTTTTATCGATCGCTCTACGTTTACGACCTTCCAGTTTATTTGCATCGAGAAACTCATCGTCAGTCGTACTATCATCATAATGAAGCGATATTTGAGTCTCGAACTCAATGCCCTCAAGTAAATGGGTAATTCGTGTAATATGAGGTGTCTCAATAAAACATTTTATGTTTGGTGGACCATGTTTTACGGTTTTATTATAGATGCTGTACATTTTATTTAAAATCAAGATTATCTAGGCTAGAGCACTGAGATGTATTTTTAACTTATTTTGTTGGTTATTTTTGTATAACATAAAATGACACAACCGCGAATCGATTACATATTCAAATCAATTAAATTAATATAAATCAAATATGTAAAGCTATCACACATTAATTATTATTGAACGTTTACACACAGTTTGATAAAACAATAATTAGTAAATAATCATAACTCGCACTATTAAATAGTTAACAAAATTTTAGGTATTTTAGGAACAAAAACACGTCACGTTTGTTTATTTTTAAATTTATTTTTCTTGTTAACAAAATTAAATTAATGTTCGCGTGACAAGTGTTTTTACTGAACTCAACATTGTAGGTTTCTTTGCAGTGCTCTTCAACGAGCAATAGAAAAAACAGTTATTGTCGTTTAAAGCAGATACGAATTAGGAAATGCTTTAGTGAGTATTGAGGTGGTTGCAAGAAGGTTCGTAGTATTCTAATTATTTAATTATTTATCGAAACTTTAAGTAGTAATTTATCAGCAATTCTGGCATTTAATAAACTCCTGACAATGTTCCGCACATACTGACTGGTTTAAGACAATAGTGACATCCCTTTCTGGCGGGTCATCGTTTCGAGTCTTTCCGGCATATAAAGCAATTACCTTTATGTTTCAGGCGACCTGTTTTATCTCTATCTTCTGATGTTAATGGCTGACTAGAACCAGAAGCTGGTGGTTGAAATGATTCAGATGCCTCTCCTATTTTCCGCATGAACATATCAATCCGTTTCGCATGTTAAAGTTTCGATATATAAATGGGTTTGCCGCTCGTTTAACTCCTGTAATTTTTTTCTCCTATTGATTGTGACAACTCAAGGTTGTTAATAGAATAATTTATAACTGTAGCTAATGCAGTGACATCCAACATGTTGTAAAACTACGCGGCCCACCTTTCTTAGTACGGTGTTAAGTGGTATATTCGCCCAGCATTTTAATAAGAGAATCACAACTTTGTTTTTTTAGCTACGCAAGAGCACATTGTCACGTTTTCATGGAAGTCAAATTCTGTAGTTAGTACATCACGTTGTCTTGAGGCCTGGAAGTGTACGACCACTGTTTATGTATGGTTCCATCAACTGAGTTACAACTTTTTCACCTTGATTAACCTTCTCGTGACTCATTGGATAGTTTACCAGTATATAGATCAGCCTGCAATGGGTAGGCAATTTTTGCCTCTGTATGGATATAATTGCTCGGCGTTATAAAATATTTACGGAGGTGAGAGTTTAGCATTACGAATCAATCTCTAAATGGTGCTGCTTCATCTTTCTCCAAGCGAGCTGCGCGAGTATTTTCATTGTCAAAGCGAATGAACTGTGTTATACTCCAAAATCTACGATGACCCATGCTGGCCCTGTATAAAGGATTTGAAAATGTTTTCCACAGATCAGTAGTATATTCGTAGTTCGATCTAGATACGCCTGCAGTTATTAGTATTCCAAGGAATGCATCGAACTCTTCTTCATTTATAGGTTTCCAAACTTTAATCGATCCAGGATTATTGGTGTTCCACGTTTCATAGCTGCGCTGTGCTTTGCAATTTGTTCCCTTATTATGATGTTACCCATTTCAATTGCGAGAAAACACTTAAATGTTTGAAGCAATGTGAGGTTCATTGTTGATCTATGATCTATCTATCTATGTCCTACAGGATATCAAAGAAAGATTTATAGAAAGATGACATCGGACATTGAAAGCTGTCATCATGTGTCATCAGAGCAAACAATGGACACGTGTTCTTCAATCGCTATTGTTGGGACTTCGTACGTCATATCGGAAGACTTCAAAACCTTATGCAGAACTCGTCTTCAGCGAACTCATACGGATTCCTAGTGATGTGCTGGAAGAAAACAAAACCAAACAGGACCAACCAAATTGGAACGTCAGCCGAGAGACCATTTCTCTTACATTCGACCACCACCACCAGCAAGACATCAACAAGATAAAATCTTTATCTCGAAAGATTTAGATATGTGCTCATATGTATTAATACGTACAAATTCAGTTGAAAGGTCGCTACAGACTCCATACGAAGGACTGTTTTTGGTAATCAAACGTCACGAAAGATATTTTTATCTGGATATACGGGGCAAGAGTTGTAACGGTCGATAGACTCAACCCACTTAAATTGAAAAAATTTACCAGAGCGGACGTACATTTCTCGAAATGAAAACACTACTCCAGAATATAAGGCGTCAAAAGAGAGATCTACACGTGTGCTTATTGGTGGTAAAGCAAGTGGTGACTTCAAGCTAAAACCGTGTCTTATTGGAATATCTGAGTAGGCTCACACTCTAAAGTACATTTCTAAAACAACATTGCCCGTTTATTACAAATCAAATGTCAAAGCTTGGGTGACAATCCTAATTTGTTAAGATTACATAAAAAATTATTTTGTGCCGGTGATGAATGAATTTTGAAAATAACACTTAATTGCTTCAAGATAATGCTCCAGAACATTCACAATATCGATATGTTGTCAAATTTATTATAGTTAGATTACAACCAAAACATATCCAATTATCATTGATTGCATGTGGTAAAAGCTTTGGATAGAAGTAGTTACAGAATCAAAAGATATGAACTACGAAAGGAATGGTTACATCCGAAATCCAAACAAAGCTTACGTACTATATTAGATCTTCTGATTCTGAGGAAAGGAGAGACATTTCCAAAAATCTCAGTGCATCTGTTCTTAAGAATTTCTTTAATAGATTTGACAATTGACAAGGCGGCCAAACTATAAAGGAGAGCGATAGTGCAGCGAGAAACAAAAGTATCCAAACCAACCAACACTGGATTCATTTTATAAAAATAATTTTTTTATCTGTTATTTTGGATGCTGGTATTTTTATCAAATTTAGATTATGTACACGTATAACAAACAAATTAAAGGTTGTATGACGAATGTATGAAATGTAAAATGTGAAATAAGTCAATGTTACATATAGGCTGCCGTAAAAGTTTTTAGAAAATGGTAATACTAGTATTTTCCGATGCAAATCTCTATGTCAGTCAAAAAGTGTACATTTTTGGAGGTTATATTTCTCAGAAATCATCGGTCAGTTCGCATCGCAACATTGTTTTTATTTACTTGAAAAATTGAATTCAGTGAAAAAAATGAAATTTACGCGTGAAAATTTTCGTGTGATGATTTTTTACGATTTTCGAAAGGGGCTAACTCAACAACAGTGCTTCGAATCAATTCATTCGACTTTTGGCGACCAAACACCATCCTTGGCTAGTGTTTATAATTGGCATAATGAATTTAAACGCGAACTACGTTCACTCAAAGACTAAGTGACTGCCTTTCCGTTTCCAAAATAAAAGCCTAATTTAAAAAAAAACCCACGCTGTAAATAATTAACCGTACACGAACTTGGAAATATCAGATACTGAAGGACTTTTTTAGAATAAATGAAGCAATTAACTACTAAATACATAGTGGTAAAAATCCAATAACAGCTCCAGCTAGCTACAAAATATGTACGCGCCTATGTTGTGCGAGTAAATAATATACATATTTACATTTATATGTTGAATTACCCCGTATACAAAACACAATTTAGTAAATCTTAACTAATTAATTTAATGTATTTTCTGGTTTAATTAACTTTTTTAAAAGTGGTGTTTTTATTGTTTGTTATCGTATGCATAGACATAGACAGACAATCATTCTACATACGCGACTCAATAAATATTAACTCTATCATAATGTGACATGAATTAAACATCGTGTTCATTTACATTTCAATAAAATTAAATTAAAAATTTATAGAAAAAAATTCATTGGAAATTAAATCACTTTATACAAACTGTCTGTAGGTACAAAATTGTGCATACTTTGTGTGCCATAAATTTTTTAAAATTAATTTGACTATTAATTATGATAATGTGTGTACGGTTATACGTACTTTATGTGCATATGATCACCCAAAGGTTAAAATTGCCATTGGCGAAAATTTTATTTTGTCTTACACGAAAAATATAATAAAACTAAAATGTTTATGCGATACATGTTTTGACCATTAAACGTGTTACCTTTACAGTGTTGGTTATAAACGCGTGTAGACACATAATCGCAGTGTTTATTGTTAAAGTTTAACTATAAACTATATATAACACATATCATTTTTATCGTATATGTATCCAAGCATTAAAAGTCAATCTGAATTATTGCATTCGAAAAGGTTGAATGGAAATTGTAAAATATTGTTAACCGCATACAAATTCAGATGTGCAAAGTAAAGATGTAATAAATTCGTTGACGGTATTACAGTAAAGCTTATCGAATTTTAATTAAAAAAACCCACGTGCTACAATTAATTTTTTTTATGTCGCGACTTCCGAATCACGTCAAACCGTAAGGTAACTATAATAATAATTTTGGTGACTATATTTAGCTTGATAATGGGTATCGCACCTAAACGACATGTTGATTTGAAAGGCAAATTATACTAATTATAGGTCAGTAACTTAAAGGTGGTGTATTTGATTATTACTGTATACAAAACAGAAAATTATTATGTATTTGGCACGGAATTAATGGCATGATAATCGTGACAACTTAGTATTAGATAGTATATGGCTAAACGATCGGCTCGATTGAGCAGAGGCTCTGCTAAATGTCATCAATTATTATAATGTAAAATATTTCGAAGAGCTTGTTGTTTGTTGCTATTCAACCCACTGTCCTTAACACTTAATTTTTTTATACATAGATAAAGCATTTATTCAGAACTTTCTGCAATTACAATCTAGTCTGAAGACTATAATAAACCTTTTTCTATGTATCGTATGTATTCCACTAATCCAAGATTTCCGATTGTATTCTTGGTAGTCGAGTATTTCCGTAGCAATCTTGATGTGGGCTTCTTCTGTTTGGTTCTATTTTTGTTCTATATTGGTGGCTTCATTTCTATGGAGGTTGATTTGGAGCGTTTTACTAAAGATGTTTCTTGTTTCAGTATCTCTCAATCTATTTGTGTTAAATTTCCTCCTATTTGCCGTCTTTGAGTGTTTCACAATGGCTGGCTTAATTTGAAATTTTGCTATTACCATAGTTGGTGATCACTGTGTACGTCTGCACCCCCATTGTTCTGACATCTTGTAGTGATGTGAGGCATTTCTTGTTGATCATTATGTGGCCTATCTGATTTTTAGTTCTGCCATCCGGTGATGTCCATGTGTATTTATGTATATTTTTGATGGAAACCTACTGCCGCCGGTAGACGACTACGAGTCTTTCGCCATTGTTGTTTCGCACAGAATTCAACACATTTTTGTCCATGACAATTGTCAGGTTGGTGTTATCTGTACTATTTTAGCATCGAAATCTTCTTGTATGATTTTGACGTCGTTCCTGTGCGTTCCTGCTATTGTAGCTTGTAATTGTTCGTATAATATTTTTAGTATTTTTCTTGTTTCATCTATAACTTCGGTTAGGGCATAGCACTGAATGATGGTTGTGTTTCTTATTTTTGAATGAAATCTTGTCACTATTATTCTGCTCTTAACTGGTTTCTATACCATCGATGGCTTCTTCGCTTTATTTGTTCTTATTATGTCCACGCATTCATGTGTGTCGTCTCTACCAGAGAATATTATATAATTACCATCGCAGCTATTTTTATCGAATCTCAATCTCAATGTGATAACGTTTCATTTCCTTTTCTATTTGTGTTAGCCTTGATGTTTCTGTTAGAGTTCTGATGTTCCAGTTCTCGATTCGTGTCCGTGTACGATAGCCAAGAGTCGATATTTGATTTCGCCGGTTTGTGTTGTTATTTCCTTTAGTATTCATTTCTGTAATCGGTGTGATTTCGGATTAATGAATGATTGGTCCAATGAATCCTAGCCAGCTCCCAAGGCTGCTGAGTAAGGCATACTGGCATGCCGGGGGGAGGGAGATTTCGTTCCACGAATATAGGCACAAATATTCCTCTTGTCAGCTTTTTCAAGTTGTCCAAACGTAATAAAATTACCTAAATTTAAGTTTCCCGGTAAGGTATATTTCATCCTCTTTTCAAACTTGTCCCTTTAAAAAAAATCAACATCATCATCGTTTCCTACCTTCAAATCTAAAACTTATGTATTTCACAATATATCTACACTGAAATATTAGCACACACGATCCGGTGGTAGCCACATATAATTTGCACTTTACATAATTGGACTTGATTTAATAAATCAACTCTCTAATTGGGTGTTATAGCAATACTAATTCAGAATAATAAATTAAATCATAACAATACGTCTATATCGCAATAATTAATCATTAAACAAATTATTAAAGAATAACCTGTTGAATATCAATACCAAGAAGGTTATATCTTGTCGAAATTAAACAATTTGAATTACGTACTTCATTCATCTATGACATACAATTAATCATCGCACAGAATATAATATAAACTATGTACGAATTACATACATATGTACACGTTGAACATATGTTTAATTTATTTTTTATGGAAATTTCGTAAACAAATCTAATCGTTTAATTTACATTTGTACTATTAACCGCAAGTTGACACTGAGAAGGTTGTAGGTACCTGGTGCAAAATTTTGTTCTATTATGCTATAATAAATATTTCATTTAGAATTGCCATAAAAACATTTTCGCGTACGGTAAAGTACATTTGAAGTGTCAATGGAGTGAGTGTAAATTGCAACAAGTAAAATTTGTAAAATTTTTTGCACAGAGTGGGAACATGGTTGCAAAGGTCATCTGCCAATAATTCGATACTTTAATAAAAATAAATTTGTGAATGCAACCCAGAACCAATTTTCTACAACCTTTCTCTTTTACGAGTATAAAGCCATTTATCAAAGACGATATCAACGTTTCGAGTATATGTATTTCGCTGGATTTGGCTTCCGACACTGGTATAGTAAAATTGCATAACATAAAATACTTCACTTTCTAAATCGAAATCTATACAGCACTTTGTTTTTACTGTCGCCTAGAGAG
Source organism: Nephrotoma guestfalica (assembly GCA_963691935.1). NCBI lineage: Eukaryota > Metazoa > Arthropoda > Insecta > Diptera > Tipulidae > Nephrotoma > Nephrotoma guestfalica. The sequence continues at coordinate 204,757,052 of OY829914.1, read as the reverse complement.
ATATACGAGTCGAGTATCATTAAATTTATTTCTCCAAGAATATCCATTTCAATAACATGCGATTTAGATAAAGATCATCAAAGCATTAAAAAGGTTTACAAATACTTTTCAAGTCATTATGATGAAAACGCAAACAAAATCTTCAATATTGAATAGATTCGGTTTGCGAATATTACTAGTCGCCATACATTGTTTCGAGATATACGATTAATAATGATTTCTAGAAAAACCTTAATCTTATCTTCTAATGTCATATACGAGTATTAAATGTAGTTTCCTACCTTAGCACGAATTAATTTGATTGGGTATTTATTTTGAGTAAGCGTAAAGAAATAATTTACTTGGACAATGGTATAGGTATTGGTTTCGTATCTAGTAAAAGGACCAGTTTTTAGTATTTCATCCCATCTGTATTAAAAAAATACTTGCGTATAGATTACATAATCGTACGTATGGAAAAAGGTCAATAACAAACAAGCTAATTCGATTACCTAGCGTCTTAATCTATTTTTAATTACTAAACACTCGTGTATAACGATACATGCAATCTCAGATAATAAATTATAAACATACAGATGAAAATTAAAACCAATTTCATTAATCGATTGCTTACTAATATGAAACTGTTATTTAATTCTTTTAACGTATCATGAAATTTCTCATTTACCAGCTTTAGTAAAAATGACTAATTGTGGCTATTTTAATATGAGATATGCAATTTACTACCCTACTTCGTTGTGTCAAAAATTTTAGTTCCAACTAAAATATTTTTGATATTGCCGTAATGAAAACAGTTTCTGCTAATTACTCGTAATTAATACAAAATAATTAACAATTGTCAACAAATAGCTACATAGACTTGGTATAATGACATAATTATATATTTTCTGTGTTTCTTGATACTTGATCTGATCCAGTTCAGTTCACATTTCATGAAACAACGCAAAGATGCTTATTAGGTTTTCAATCAAAATTTGTGATCTAAAACAAACTTGGGAAAACGTTATCCATATAAAATTTGAACTGATCCGGATCAATGGGCGGGCGTCATTGAAGCACGGTATTTATAAACAAGGTGGCATGATTATTTTAATTACAATTTACAACACGGTTCAAACCCATTCGAATAAATACCCAAGTAAAACGTTCGATTGTATTCAGGATGCAACATAAAATTCCTGACATTTTCCGGTCCTTTCACAAGTTCATAAACAGTATAATACTTGTTAACAGTTCAACATCAAACAGACCACTTGGTGGAATCACCCAATCCAATTTTTAAATGGGAAAAACGAGTCAAAAATGAGAGGGTACAAGCTATAAATTTCTTGTATTTACGTGTATGTAAAGTGTGTTTTTTAGAGGCGGAGAACTTTAAATTGAAATAAATAAAATAAAATAAATAATTACAGATCCTCAGAGAAAATAACGTAATGGTGTCAAATCGCACGAACGAGGTGGCCGCAGTTAACAGGTTCATTCGGTGAAATTAATCGTTCGTTAAATGTTTCTTTCAGTAAATTTATTGTTATACGCGCGCTGTGTGGCATGTTGCGTCGTCCTGCTCAAACTACATGTCTGCAACCTTAATATCTTTCAATTGAGGCACGAAAAAGTTAGTAATCATGCCTCTGTACCGGTCACCGTTGGCTGTAATGTTCTGACCATCATCATTTTGAAGACATATGGACCAATGATTCCACCGGCCCGAAAATCGCATCAAACGGTTATTGAGCACGAGCACGATGACGAATTGATACATTTGAATCCTCATCAGTACGCTGCACACCACCAATCGCGTGTTGTGTGCGCACTGTACGACGTCTGACTTCTTAGTAAACGTATTGCGAAAACGATCACTAGTTTCTAGAATCAATCGCTCTGATGAACGAATATATGCACCATAATATGCACGTGATGCTGGACGAGTTTCTCGAATTGAACCATGTTTTTCAAAATAAATTTGAATCTATTCATAATGAATTGACAAACAAAACTAACCATAAAGAACCGAGAACTGTCAAATCGGCTGTCATATAAAACAGGGTTGCCACTGAACCAACCAGAACTCTAACTTCGCCTCTAAAAAACATCCTTTACTTATAATAGCTGTATTTTGTTGAGAATTTACAACAACAATTGCATTTGATAATTCCCAGTAGAATAAACTAATTCCAAATTTTTTTTGGAATTATTTAATTCTAATTCCAAAAGTTACTTATCGTATTTGCCACCAGAAAACATTTTTTTGTTTTATATTGTTTTTAAGTTGGTGTTGTAAATTTAATGACATTTATGACAAGCGACATGTTTATGGGTATTGTGGCCGATATTTTCTTAAAATTTATATATTATATTTTGTGTTATAATTAAGATAAACACTTTGATTATACTACTAACAGAAAAAAAAATTTTTGCTGTTTTGTTGAGAATTAAATAATTCCAAAATAATTCGAAATAATTAATTCTCAACAAAATACAGCTAATGCTGAAATAGCGTTTAGTTCAGTATTTTCTTCCGGTCAGACGGAGTCCTTTGTTTAAAAACGTGTAGAATCTTTTGTTTGTATTTTTTAATGTAATCCTTTTTTCCATAGTAACGTTAGTACTTTTCCTTTATGAATTGTTTTAAACAATAAGTTAGTCAAAAAATAATTGTTAAACATCGTTAATTTTTTAAACAAACCTTATTTTTAATTTTATAGTTTTTGTCTTTTGAAATTTTAGTAGTGCTTTAGAGATTTATGGCTCTCAAATATGGGTTGATTACACCCATGGTGATTAGTAATTACGTAAGTGTACGTATGGTTAGTAATGCAGGACTAGCACCTTTTGTTATATCAATAACAATAAAATGAATAAAACAAGAATCACAACAAATGTTAAAATTACTTAATACAAGTGTCACGCACTCTCGACTGCAATATCGTCCCAAGTACGAAACAAAAACGCTTTCAGCGGTCATTTATTGAATTGCAGAGCTTTCCGAAATATTCTTTCTAACATTGATCATTCCGAGATGTTGGGTTATAATCAAGCGATTTTGAGGGCACCATGTCTTTTCCTCAAAAATTGAGAAATATTAAAAAAACTGAGAAACGTGGCTATTTTGAAGATTATGAACTGGCTTGATAGTAAGAACCTTTTAGGTTATGAAGAACATTTTTTTCAAGCGACCTAAAATGTTTTGAAAAATTAGAGAAATTTGTCAACTTTCTTGCAAACCTTAAAACTCCTAATAAACTTCTAACAGACACATGATATAATCAAATTTGAATATAACAATAATTGAATTTAATTTAAAGTAGTTTAAAAAAGCATATTCTGCATTGTGTACTTACTTATGAGTATGTGCCTAAGTAACATAGCAATTACATGTGGCATGACGTTAAAATACCTTATGCACCACCTCAAACCTGTTTAGGAGTGTTTACATAAACAACCATTACACACAAGATGCTCATTAGAGGTTAGGCTAACAAAAACATATTTAGAGTTTTGAAAATATAGAGGTGGGGAGCGGTCGGAGAGCTCTATAATTACTATTACATGAATTTAATTTTTCCAAAGGACTCACCGTATTCTATTGATACCACTCAAAATCCCTACAACAATTTTCATCAAAGTCGTTTCAGCTTTCCTGAAATTAGAACCCCGCAAATGCTATGTGGCCGCTTCCCATCTCTACATTTCTAAAACCGAAAGTATGATTTTATTGGCCTAGTGCATTATGGTAATTTTGTATACCATATAGATGTTTGTGTAAACTTTCTCAAACGGCATTTACCTAGCAGCTTGGTGTCTAATAATTAGCCTAACTTAATGATCATCTTGCATACCATGGCTTTCTATGTAAACTTTCCTAAATGGCATTAATAAATAACTTCTACTTTCTTTTATGTAGTAAACAAATGGTGGGGTGAATATGTTGTGGCGAACACCCGACTTTCTTTTACCGCACTTGATTTCTAAAGTATAAACTTAAACTTATATCTGTCTATAACCAAAAACGATTATTCCTGCTTAAATTTCCAAAAATCGACAAGGCAATTCTTTGGAAATTGAATCTTTAAATTTATTTGAATCCTTTATCGTTTTTTATAAATACTAAACTTTTTAACATCATTGTAAAAATTGAAAAATCTTCTTAGAAACTCCCACTTCCGGTACACAGATTTACAGTATTTTTGCAAGGATCTTCCAAATAATGCAAAAAGTTTTAGTATGTAGTTTCATTCATCCGCAAAATATTTACAAAAACCGAGAAAGCTCCTTTGGAAACTGTCACTTCCAATGGACTGATATCATCCAAAAACCACTGAGATCTTCCAATTTATGGAAAAAGCCGATCAACCAATCCATCGGGGCTGTAGAGGCGCTTAAATTTTGGGATACTGATTAGAAGAACGGAACTAGAAACGGTTATTTGTTAGTCGCTTTTCTTGTAAATCAGATACTTTTAAAAATATTTACAACTTCCGGTGAACCGATTTTGGCGAAAAATATCTGGGATCTCCCAATTTATGAAAAAAGCTTTAGTATGAAATTTAGGACCGATATCGGGCCACGAGAAGTGGAAGCTTCCAGAGAAGCATTCTACTTTTTTGCAAAAACTATGGAAGGTGCATATATCATTTACAAGAGTAACGATTTTGCATAAAAAGATTCTAAATTAATTTTGCAATAAAATCAACCAAGACCAGTTTTTCAAAATTCAAGCGGAAATGAAGATTTTTCACAAAAAAATGTTTTTCAATAAAAATTCGGCCCCTGTACAGTCTATGTCTATGTTTGATTGATCAGAATGAAACTTCATACTTATAAGCTATTATTACCATAAATTGGGAGGTCTCAATCATGTTTGGCCGAAATCGATCCACCGAAAGTGACGGAATCCAAACGAGCATTTTCGTTTTATGCAAATATTTTGAATTGAAATATATTGAAATATATTTCATGCAAAATTTTATTTTACCAAAATTAGACAACTCTACAGTCCAAATGGATTGACTATTCGGAATAAAATTAGATAAGAAACGAAGTGACAGCTTCAGTGGGAGATTTTTAAATTTTTGCAAATATGTTGAAAAGTTTGGCATTGACAAAAAAATTACAAACAATTACGAGATTAAAGCTTCAACCAACAAAGGTTGGTTTTCTGATTTTTGATTATACAAGACAGTTTTAGCAAAAGTCCGGTAAGTTTAATTTTCCACCTTAGAAATCAAGTGTGGTATATTCGAGAACTAAGTATGCATTCGTGGTAAAAGAAAGTCGGGTGCTGTCGACAACATATTCAACCCTTCATTTTTTAGAAAGTAACTATTTTGGACAAACGGAAATTGCCATTAATAATTTTTAAAATACTATTGGACAATATTGTTCAAACAATGGGGAGCAATGTCCAAACTTCAACAACACTGGCTCACATGCGATAAACAGGCTAATTGTAACCAACATTGATATAAGTACTCAATCGTGTGGAGGTGGCTTTACAAATAAAACATAAATATATCGATAAACAATTTATAAACATACGAACTATTAATTAATAAAATGTGAGGTTTAAAGAAAATAATTCTTGTTTTAAATAGGCCTGGTATGTAAAATTTAAAAAAATAACTCCAAATCATATACAATTGCAAATAATTGTGTTGATAATATGCATGCTGATAATATGTTTTGGCATAAGAAATTTGCACCCTTTTAAGCTATTAATGTTAAGTCGCCATCATGCAGCTGCCGTTATTGTTATGCAAATGAACTCAAAAAATAAATGAGGTCGCAAAAAATAAGGGGACTGGTTAAGACCAACAGTAATTGCATTTATGAATTTAAGCACCCGAAAAGCACACCCGAGAATCAAGAGACCGGAACGGAACGGAATAGAATCAAAAATCCGAACGGAAAAATATTTCGAAAAATGATCGAAGTTGGCTTGCATATTTTATAAGAAAACACAAATAAACAAAAATTTCAATGCAACATTTTTCCGACCACATTCATTATCAAGCATATTTAACGGACATCTACTACCGGTTGAAATTGAATTCGAAAAATCTCTTAACAGTGGCATTAACTATTCTGGCTATCCCTAGGAATAGGGGATTGGTAAAAATATTTTCATATCATTTTTGGCCAAATTGTATTTTTCTGGCCTACTGAATGAATAAGTTTAGTGCAAAACTTTTCAAAACAAAGTTAATTGGGAAACTTTTGTTCCATTTAATTTTTATAGGGAAGAATATTTTCCCATTTAATTTTGTTTCGAAAATATTTACACCAAACTTATTCCTTCAGTAGGCCAGAAAATACAATTTAGACAAAAATGCTATGAAAATATTTTTCCTAATTCCCTATTCCCCGGGAAAGCCAGAATAGTGTCACAGATAAATCATTAATTAACTTATATTTTCTTCTTGTTTTTCATGATTCCGTTCCGATCTCCAAAGTATTGTCACCGCACAAGAACCGCAAGCCAAAACATGGTCCTGATTATCATGACAAACATTATTCATGAATCCGAAGTGAAAAAGTTAAATCTGGATAGATAATGGTGTTATATAAAATAAAGCAGAGCAACATATTTTTTAATTATTTGCGACCAGCCAAGCTCCTTTGTGACGTGCCAATAATTATGGTACTCAATTTCATTTTGCTTCTTAAACATACCAAACCTCTTTTACGTCTCGACAGTTCATTGATACACTCACTTCTGGAGCGTTTAATGCTCTTGATGTAATTAACGAGGTCCATTTGCTTTTCGGTTGTTCGTATTTATTCGTCCCTAAAAAATAACGGCAGTCACATGACGGCGGTTTAGTTTTAAATCCAATTGGACGAAACAACAAATCTTCACCTAAATAGACTTAAATTTTTATTTTTATTCAGAAGATTAATATTGTTAACAAGACATTTGCTTTGAGCTTGGCTTTCCAACAAACTAATCAGAACTGAAAAATTTGGCAACTTCTAAGCCAGAGCGGGAAAAATAGAAAATGATTATTACTATGTAGTTTTTTGGTCTATTAATATTGATATTCAGGGGTTATACACAATTTAGTACGATACAAAATAAAAATTAGATTTTTGGGCTGACATTAAAACATGGCTGTTTTTCTTCCGTTCACAGAACAATTTTTGGGTTGATATATAGAAAATTTTAGTCAAAGTTTATATATTTGCTATTGCCATAGATTTTTGTTGGGTTAGAATTTAGGCCAACTTCATATACATGTATTTTTATATATTTTTCTTTTTATCTTCTGCTTGACTTTGTTATTATATTTACTGATTTCCCGTACTTTGTTGTAAAGCAAAATTCCCTTAAATTTTCCTTCGTATCTTTGTCGATTTTTGAGGAAAATCGGAAGCCTTTCGGTATTGTGCTTCCCATAAGAACAAATATAATGTGCATATTATCGTACATTAATATGAAGAAAAATATTTAATTGTATAATAGTAGTAAGGTAAATCGTTAGGAAATGGTTTCAATGGGAAATAAAGGAGAAAGGAAAATTTAATTTATTTAGAAGGACGTTGTTCTATACAGTAAGGATTTCAGAAGGGTCTTTGAAACTTTGTGAAGCTTTCCAGTTTTTAAAGAATATATTGGTGTAAATTCAACACCAACCATTCACAGATATTACCCATTTACAGAAGCAGACGAGTACCTACAGTTTATTATCTGTGCATTGCGAGCAGGTCTTAGAATTGTAGTTACGTTTAACAGTTTAGGGAAAATGATACATCAACAGAATTATAGTTGTGTTTACTAACGTCGTATGATAATTCAGTTGTGGGTAATGTAATTGATGGAGATCATTTTAAAACTGCTCGGAAACTAAAAATTGTCAGTAAATTTCATTTCGTCAATATTCTGCAAATAAATTCGCTTTTGAATCATATATTTTATCAAAATAGTAATGACACATTTAAAGTATGTATAGTTATTATAAATAAATTGTTAGAATAAAATAATTATCTTTATCACCACAAAACATAATTATCTTTTAAATATCAGTACTTATCGTATAGTTTGTTCTAATTTTTGTAAAACAGCTCTCAACTCCTTGGCTAATAACTATTTCTATTTAATCTTAAATTTATTATATTATTGCTTTTTAAATCGTATAATTAAAAAAGATATAAAATTGCTGGTATTTAAAAATATCATTATGCCATAAATAAAATTATACATAATAAATAAAAGTAATTAAATTAAACAGATCTAGAAATATCTATAAATTAAATTGATCTGCAATGAAATAATCAAATACACATAAATATTTTTCTTTTAATTATTAATGACAATTTAGTATTTACTCTAAATATTTTTTATGATTTCACAATGTATATTTGACATAAAGTTAATTGACACATGATACATTCAGCAGCGTATTATTCGTGTGACAGTATCAATTTTGAATTGTACAAACGGCATAGAGATTTCTGAATTTGGAACATATAACTTGATTTATAAATGCATACGAACCGAGTTTGTGCAATACAAAGTTTTATGTACGTACATGAGTGCTCGTGCAACCGTAATAAATCAATCAATCAATCATCATTTCGACATAATATATCCAAGAACGAATAGAAAATTATTTATGAAGTATTATTATATGATATGATATGTGATATGATCCTAGGTACGTTACCATAATCCTGAACTATAAACATCAAATAACAAATTATATCTGAATGTGAATGATATTTCAGCATCATGCAGCTCCATAGTTAGGAAAGGATGTTAGTCACAGAAACAACTAGCACGAACCGCAGCGAAACCATTTTCTAACTACTTAAATATATTAAAATGTTAGTCTCAATTATATTCACACTCTAGATTAGATTTTGTTACTTTATTAATTTGGGTTAGTTGTGGTTGAGATAAAGGATACTAATATTCATCATATGTATTCGGCATCAGTCATAATAGACTGGTTAGGTTATTTAATTCACATCTACGGTTCATCGTAATGACTCGGCAGTCTTATCATACATATGATGACCTAAATGTTCCGTTGATATTGTAAAACATAAATTTAAATTCGGCATTGTCATTCAGCTACCTATATTTCAATTCATCCAACTAAAAGCAGGATTGATTTATATCCACTTCACTAAAACATACCCTGAATTCAACCAGAAAGATCGTCGAAAGACAACATTCCATAGCAAAAAGTCTTTTAATCGTTAACATATTTGATTGTATTGAGTTTAGCTCAAAGCGTAAGTAATTAAATAAAATTTTGATCAAGAATGTTGTAATCACAATCTTCCCTGATCTTCCGGTATGTTAAAATTTTTTTTTTTTAAATAAAAATAAATTGAATTATATATATTTGCCGACAACTTTATTGTTTTAAGTCGGGACTTTCGACTAAATTTCAATTGAACTCTTGATTAATTTTTGAAACTTAATTGAAATTTTTCTACCGAAATTAGACGGCATATAGTTTTAAGTATTCATAATGTCAACCTAATTAAGAAATTATGTGCAAATTATGTATGGGAGGTGCGATATTTCATATTATGTAGAGTATGAAATTTCATCAGACGATTATTTTACAACTTCAAACGTCTATTACAGGAAAACCGTCTGCAGACGCTGTTTTGACCTGTTTGAAAACGGATCTTTATTCAAAATTAAATAACCATTTCCAATTGGTGCAACATTCTAAGAATCGGAACAATAATTTTTTTTGTATTTTTCGGGCGAGAAAACAGCAAAGAGAATATATACCTTTGCTAATTTGTAAAAATAAATCGAAATTTTGTTTATCGGAACTAGACGGCATATAGTTTCATATATTCAGATGGTCAAACCGATAAAGAAATTAATTTGGGGAGCGATATTTCATATTTTATATGGAGAGTATGAGATTTCATCAGGCGATAATATATATTAAAACTTCAATCGCCGATTACAGGAAAACCAGACGATGTTTTGATCCAATTTAAAAGGATCTTTATTCAAAATTAAATAATCATTCACAATTGGTGAAATGTTCTAAGAATTGATATGATAAGAAAACTATTTTTGAAGTATTATTTGTAAAAATTGTAAAACGTTAAGCGGCTTATTAAGATTATAAATAACGTAAATTTTAATATGCTGCAGTAATATTAAATATTAAAGAGGTGCAATGGTTAAAACTTCGCCACTTATTAAAGCGAATTCTTCTTCTGGTTAGTAAAGGGTGGTTAAATTTTAAGGGCCGACGTTGAATGTGAACCACACCAAAACGTCTAGTTTTTTTCTGCATTTAATTTGACATGTCTCAATTTCAGACTAACTCAATTTGAACCATGGAAAGATACACAATCGACCAACGCGTTAAAGTTATTCAGACATATTATGAAAATGGGCGTTCAAATCAAAATCGAAGAAAATCAATTTCGAAGAAAATCATCTTCAGTGATGAGGCACATTTTCACCTCAGTGGATTCGTCAATAAGCAGAAGTCAATAATCCAAGAGTGATTGTCGAAAAACCAATGCACCCACAAAGAGTGACTGTTTGGTGCGGTTTATGGGCTGGCGGCATCATCGGGCCGTATTTTTTCCAAAATGAGGCCGGTCAGGCAGTTACTGTGAATGGTGTTCGCTATCGTGAGATGATAACGAACTTTTTATGGCCCGAAATGGAAGATATGGATGTGGACGATATGTGGTTTCAACAGGACGTTGCCACTTGCCACACAGCTAACGAAACAATGGCTCTTTTGCGCGACAAATTCAATGGCCGTGTTATCTCACGTGGTGGCGATGTCAATTGGCCGCCAAGATCATGTGATTTGACACCGTTGGACTTCTTTCTTTGGGGTTATTTGAAAAAAAAGATGTACGTCGATAAGCCAGCAACAATTCAACAGCTAAAAGATGAGATAATTCGGCACATTAACGGCATAGAACCTCAATTATGCCTAAGCGTCATCGAAAATTCGCGTTGGCCATTTGGCCGATATTTTGTTCCATACATAATTGAACCATACCATATTATCATAATAAAAAGAATTGACAATAATTTCCTAAATAATTTGTGTTTTATTCAAAATTAACATCGGCCCTTAAAATTTAACCACCCTTTAGAAGTTACGTTTGAGACTGCAACATGAAAATGGTATACTGCAATTGTGTGAGTAATTGAAAATGATTGAAGTGTATTTTATGCTAAAATAACAAAACTAATACCGTGGGCTGACTATGAATTATGATCTATGCTCGTGAAAATTTATTTAAAGTATGAAAAATGAAAATTCTCTTTTCTTTTTCACATAGATACACCTTGGGAGATAGAAAAAATGGACCGCTAATTTCCTGAATTTGGGACTGTTGGAGGCATACGGGCAGACCTCGAACTGGTAAATCGGTCGAAAATATTGATGTTGTGAGACAGAGTGGCACAGAAAACCCGGATTTGCCTAGTTGCAGCTTACTTACTGAATCCTTCAGAGAATTTTGAAAGAGGATTTGCTGGGTACCTCGCATTGCCCTTGGGATACAGTAGAGCTTTTTTAAATTTCGAAGAGAATAATGAAAACTTTTTACAAATTTAATGATGGCCGACGAAGCGCATTTCCAGAATCAGAAAATCCCAAAAATCTTCAACACCCAATTCGTATTACTATTTGGTATGGAATTACCGCCGAAAAGATTTACGGCCCATTTGTTTCAGCCTAAGAATAAATGGAGAATATTATATAGTAACGCTCCAAAAAATTTTATTTCCGCAATTGCCACCAAACGCTAACATATGTTTTCAAGAAGATGGTGCAACAAGCCATAAACCACGTTTAACAATGGAGTTATTGAGCTAACAATTTCCACATCGGATAATTTCCAAAAACGACGATTTGAGATGGCCACGATTTGACTGCCGTAAACTTTTCCTTGTGGGGCTATCTCAAGGAAAAAGTGTATGTGAATAAGCCCCAAACTTTGCAGCAAATAGAGGAAAACATTCATGAAGAAATTGGTCTTATACCGCAACACAAAGTTATGGAAAATGTCATGATAAAAAGAGCAGATTCTTGCGTTCGAGAAAAAGATTCTTATTTACTGATATTGATTATCTTAATATTTTTTAGCATAACTTAAACTTTTTTTTAAAACTAAATTTTTTTGTTTCATTTAAAAAACAAATCATACAGTTACTTTTACCGCACCCTGTATAATTTAGTAAAAATTATTTTCCGGAATAACCTAAAAGTTTACTACAAGTAATACATATTTTGAGCAAATCCCACATTTCCATAGAGAACATTACGTATACTACGTATTCGAGAGAGAATATTATTAACAGTAATAGAAAATTTTTAAACAATCGAAATTCTTTAACTCGGCTCTTACGGAACGCAGAAAGATGATCGATGTGGTGGTTTTGAATTGGCATTTGATGTAAGAAACCAATCTTACTAATCCGTGTCCCTTATCCGGACATTTATGTGATATTTGGTATTTGTACAGTTCACTCGAACTAATAAGCAATATGTTCTCTCAATTCTCGCAATATGTATTTCTATCTTAATTTACTAGTTTGCCTTTATCTAAGGCTCCTATCCATTGACGTTCCACAACATATCGTGGATTTAAAATCAGTACATAAATGTTAACACTGAATATACTAGCTCAAAATGTTTAGTTATTTTGTGAGATTCTCAATATTGACGGGTGCCTCGAGCTTTTCTCTATGCCTTCGCGATTTTTCAGAGATTTCCTTTGAGACCAAGTCCATTTTAAGGGAGGCCTTTGTTACTAATGTACCAGGGTGCACCGATATTCTCTAAAATTTTGATTCGAAATCTTTAGCTGACATTATGTTGCTCTGTATATACATCTAAAGCTGAATCTCGTAAGTTCAGATCGGTTTCAATGTTTCCTTATATAGGAAAAGCTTGTTGTAGGTTGACGGAGCATATTTATTCTCTATCAAACAAGAAATTTTCCTGTAAGTTGTTTCTTCATTTATAACTGGAATGTCCCGACCCCTTAAATCGAAAAGTTGGTGTGAACTAATTTATTTTCGATTAATTTAACTTTTTGGTCCAATTATTTATTGGAGTAATAGCTGATTGTAACTTCTGCGTGGATTCTTCGTATCACCAGCAAACGTTGCTGAGAAACAGTCTCAAGGAGGAAGATAATTTGTATACGCAGTATAGGTATACAACTATAGTCCTAATACACTGCATTGAGGTTCTCTTGCGTAGATTTTATTCAGTTCAGTATCGTCTAGCTTTATTCTGAAAAATCTACTTTCCACAAACTGAGGATAAGCGATCGTGATCCTAGCGATCGTAACAAAGAAATTTTCTTGGTTTCATGGGTTTTATGTCTTGTATTACTTCTAGAAATTACTGCTAGAAATTCTCTAATTTCCCAGCATAAAAAAGTTGCAATTATGAGTATGAAATCCTGAACAACTCAACTGTAATTCTCTCATCTACTTGCGGAGGTGAAGGTACTTTCATTTTTTGCTTCAGATATGTTAATACCTGATTATGTGCTCAATTTGTTTTTGACCTAGTTTTGCTGACTGGTCTGAAATCGCCGAGCTGCACTCTGTCCCAGTTCCATTTGTTTTTGCAACTCTATTGAATTAAAGTTATCTTTTACAATATTGACCTCAATAGCCTTTTTACTTCTCATACAATGAAGTTATCATAAATCGAACGCCTACGTAAGCATTTTTGGATAAATTTGGAAAACTCAGCGATTTTTGGCGGAAACCGGTTTACTGGAAGTGACAGGTTCATACGAACTATTTCGATTTTGAAAATTTTATAATTTTTGCGAAAAATTACTAAGACAAAGGATTATAAATTAAATTTGCATCAGCACTGATTCACATCAATTTTTTTTCAAAATTTAAGCCAAAATGACAATGTAACTAGTGCATTTCTTAACCAATCGTGATAAAATTAGGCACATTGGATGAAAATAGGATTCAAAAATGATTCTTGGAAGAAATTTTGGAATCTGAAGTTCTAAAATTGTTTTTCGAAGGAGTTCTAGAATATAGCCATCTGGGACGGAACACAGCCATTTATTAACCGATTAGGTATGTTGATTGGAAATGGGATGTTGAAATGATTATTCTGGAATTTATAGCTACCTGGGACGGAAGTATTGGGTATTTTTTAACCAATTGTGATGGGATTGGACATGTTGGTTGAAAATGGAGTTCTAAATTAATTTATAGAAGAAGTTCTGGAATATGACCACCTGGGGTTCTTTGTATTGATTTAATGCGAGAGAAATTTCATTGCGACACAAGAACGTGATCAATTTGGTTAACCGTTTCAACATCGTTAAATTTTCATTCGTTTATATGGGAAACATGTGCTTGCAACCATCTAATTATAGAACATGTCCAGCTCAGTGCTTTTTGTCCCATTGTTGTTTACAAACAAAGTGTGTGGAGTGCTGGCCGATGGTGACATGATGTAGTGTGTGAGCACGTCCGAATTGAACATTAAATTCGCCCAATATTGATTTTTAACCAATTGTGATGGGATTGGACGTGTTGGTTGAAAATGGAGTTCTAAATTAATTTATAGAAGAAGTTCTGGAATATGACCACCTGGGGTTCTTTGTATTGTTTTAATGCGAGATAAATTTCATTGCGACACAAGAACGTGATCAATTTGGTTAACCGTTACAACATCGTTAAATTTTCATTTAAATTTAGGGATGCGTTTATATGGGAAACATGTGCTTGCAACCATCTAATTCTAGAACATGGCCAGCTCAGTGCTTTTTGTCCCATTGTTGTTTACAAACAAAGTGTGTGGAGTGCTGACCGATGGTGACATGATGTAGTGTGTGAGCACGTCCGAATTGAACATTAAATTCGCCCAATATTGATTTGACATCGTACAGTGGCATTTTATTCAAGACGATTTCGAAACGTTTGTTTGATCGGGTTTACATCTACATTTACAAACGAAATGTAATAGTGTTGCTCATGAATCATAAGTACGCAAACACATATGGTGAATCCGACTCCAAATTGGCGATGTTTTCGCTAACTAACTTTCATTTATGTAGTTCTAGGCCGACCTAGAACTGCCTTTTCAAAGAGTTGATGGAGGCTCTGCGTGCAATTTAAGCTGAGTACGTTCCATGTTCTAAGTAAATACTGTTTTCCGAACTCGCCGTTTCGATGGTTTCATTTTAAAAGATTCATCTTTAATTCATTTTCCACTTTAGGAACGCCGAAACGTTATGAACGCGGTTAAATAATACTTAAATTATTTTAATACAGATACTTTATGATAGTTTTATTCAATTAATATAATAATTTGTGTGAAGGTTTGTTTGATTGTTAATTTATAACGATTCATCACGCAAGTATGTATTGCAATTTATGATACTCGTATTATGTTCTTATTACTGTAGGGAAAATCAATAAATAATATACGCGTACAAATAGGTTTCCATTTACCATACATTTTAGTTCAAAATACGGTATTGCTTGCTACACATAATCAAAAAAAAATGTTGGGCGGTTTTCGGAAAGATTTAAATTACCAAACTAGAGGCCAAAACAATCTGTAAGATACTATAAAAATAGCAATTTATAACGAACAAACATAAATAAAATTTACTGCATATAGAAATAATAGAAAAGCCACAACTATTTTTATTTTATAGCTCTATAATAGTCCAATGTAGATAATGAAAATACCACAACACACTGATTTATTACCGAAAATGTTTAGTAAAGACAAGGACTGATACGTTTTAATAATCGATATCTAATAACATAAAACAAACAAGGTTTTGTTAACGACTAGGATCAATGCGGTTAAGATTTCAGAACGGCGCCGAAGATATCAAAAAACAAAATTTGATTTGGGAAACCAAATAAATAAAGAAACCAAAAAGTGTTAGCAATGGGAGAAACAGATTTACATAGTAGATAATATTTCTGATTATCATTTCATTTTAAAGAGATGTTTCCCTTGAAGCAAAAAAAAATAAATGGGAAAGTTTTCATAATATTTAAGTGGTGTATTTTCAAGATGATGGAGGGCTAAACGTTAGAATACGATTTTTTATACATTCTGTACATACCTATATACATAGTTTATTTTATATTTAGAATAAAATCCCGGATGCTAATTTAATTGCCATCTACTTATTATACAAATTATATTCACATTGTGTTTGTCATTTACGCGCGATGCACAAATATAATTTGCTAATGGCCTATTCATCTCTCATTAAAATTTTAAAACATAAAAAGTATATTGTTATAATTCAGTAATATATAAATCATTTATTTCTGTTGTATTTCGAAATGTTATGTTTCGACATGAAATACATTTTTTCCACAGATTTCTCTACACTCATCGCGAATAATCATTAGCAAAATAATGCAACAAAATGTTCTAAATATTTATTTAATTTTAATCGAAGGTTATAAAAACGTGGCTTATCTTCTCACTATTAATGTAACGGAAATCTTTTCAAATAAATGCAGTACTTTCAAGAAAACATTAATCTTTGAATTGCGTCTCCAAGACCCAGGAGGCTCTAAGTTTAAGAAATCTTACGAAGTTGATCTCAACGGTCAATCCAATGACACATTCCACGATTTTAAGGGTTTGTTGACTTTGATTTGGGTTCAAAAACCAAAGTGAATAAAATTCTGACAAAAATGACCAATAATTTATATACTTCGTGCAAATTTATTTTCTTGGTATTTTGTAGGACCCTAAGTAGGAAAAACAATTTTCGGTCGTCTAAGAATTTGCAATTAGACATTTTCCATGAAAGGAGGTTACGTAAAAATGATAATTGCTATTATAATTACCATATTTTATTGGGTGTGTGAATATGACTCCGTCCTTTCCCAATAGGTGTGTACTATAAACGGACAATACTGGTATTCTATAGTACTTGATGTCAGCTGTCAAACGCAGTATGCAATATTTGTTGAAGTGAAAACAACTAGTATTTCTAACTCCTTGAAAATGTACTTGCCCAAATAAACATCATTTGCTGGAAGTTGTATTACATTATTTGGAAATAATGGAAAAGTGGAAATTTACGGTTAGCATTGCTCCATCGAATACAACGTGCAAATAATGGTTTCGACGATTTAAAAATGATGATTTTGGCATTGAAAATATAGAGCATGGAAAACCATGTGACAGTGTACACGCCAAGATAGAGCAAAAACTAAAATAAAAAAATAATTGAAATCCCACATGATTGTGTGCTCGGCAACAACCATTTACATATAAAGTTTTTGCACCGGATTTTAATTTTTTCAAGATTTTTCAGTATTTAAAATGTACCCGTCCATTCGCCATAGACGTCATAAATTTGCGAAAGCTGCAATATAATCCACAAGGTTTAATTGCGTACAAAATGTATTTTGACGGCGGATTAAATCGGCGGATTTTCCCAAATTATTTTTAACCAGGTAAATGGATTCCTTTGAGGAATTGCAAAGCATGAAGGTATATAGTATCAACATTTTTGGGCTTTTAATGATAACCTACCAAGGTTTGCTAAAAGAAATCCATTATTTTACGTTTATCTTGAGGGTTTATTTAACATGGCTACAATCATTCGTTTTGGCTCAATTATGCGCCGTTTTTTCGATAATGTTGTTGAAATTGAGAAGGCAATTTCATTATGTCGCTTTTGGAAACCGCCATGTCCCTCCTTATTAGCAAAAAACTGAGATAGCCAGTTTTTACAAGCCTCTCTTGCGGCCATTTTTACACCACCAACAGCGTTGCCATGGATAAAAAGAGATGATAATCGCTTGGTGTCAGGTACGGACTATAAGGTGATTGCATAATAACCTTCCAACCAAGGTCCCAGAACTTCTGGCGGGTCATAATAAACATTTGAGGTCCGGCGTTATCCTGGTGGAACACGATGCTTAAACTATTGGCTAATTCTGGCCGCTTCTGGCCGATTGCTGCCTTCAGTCGGTTCAATTGCTGGTAGTTAAGGGCCAAATTGGGCGTTTGGTCATTGGGCAGCAGCTCAAATATTTTATTCCATTTGCCCAAGGCTTCGGAAACACGGTTCATCAATTTTTTTTGTGTCAACTCGCGCGGCATCTAAACATCGTGGTTCGTTTTGAAGCTAGTCTCATGCAAATGGTTTAAAACTGTTTTGTGGTTGATATTCAGCTCCTGGGCGATACTACGACCGCTCGCATGTCGGACTACTTCGATAATTTCCAGAATTTTATCGGCATACGACAGGCCATCCAGTGCGTCAACCAAACCAAAATTGCCCGTGATTGGTTGTGATAGTATCGGGACCCAAGACACCATTCACAATTGCAGCCGCCTGACTTGCGTTTTCGCCTTTATTGGCGACACAACTGAATTGATCAATAAAAGCAATGACAAAAGAATTTGTTTACTACATGAGTTTCCCTTTCCATCGAGTGTAAGTATGGCCTACTGCGACAAATACATCATGAGATGAAAAAATAATAGATTTCTTTTTCCCCGATCCATCATTTTAATTTGTGGACAATTGGATGTAGGTTCAGGCCAGTAAACTGATAATAACTTGAAGTTTGTTAGACATATTTCGACACGAAATCAAATTTTGTGTTAAGCGCTGACAACTGAAAACAACGAACAATGTAATGCATTCGTATTATACAGTTAGTGCAGTTCGTTAAATTTCACCTACTTTTAAATATTTGAGTCATAACAGAAAAATACTTGGTTTGGTACCCATCCATCAAACTAAAGCAGTAGTTGACGATGACATAAGTGATCATTTAATTTTAATGGTTGGAGTTTCTTAAGATACTGAAAGATCTATTTTATCTAGAAAAATGAGGATAACCCAAAAGTATAATATACGAATATTTAAAAACATAAGTAAAGAGGAACGCGTATGACCAAATTTCAACCCTTGTTTGTGCTTTCGAGTTGGTTTAAAAAGAGTTTAGTCAAAAAATCAAAGTACTCTTAATGCCAAACACTATAAAAGTGTGTCGGCATCTGAATTCCGCTGACGATTTAAATTTAAACAGGGTCTTCCATTGGGTATAATGAAAACGACTAGGACGTATAGCATCGTCAATTTCATGAAAATAATTCACTACTTACGGGGGTCGATCAATAAGTACCCGTGTTTGAAAATAGGTGGCGTTGCTGAGGGGAGTTGACATTACCATCGTGTATTGTCATCTGTCGAACGAAACCATACTAAATTTCAGTCTAGTTCACATGTTAGTTTTTATTTGGCGGCCAGTTGTATCACTCGTGTTGCGTGTTTCTCAATAAAGTGGAAAAACAGCAATATCGATCCATAATTCGCTTTTTATTTTGGATGGAAAAACTTGCGAAGAAATAAAAGCGAAGTTGGATGCTGCCTATGGAGACCCTTTACCATCTATATCAACCGTGAGATATTGGTTCAAGGAATTTAAACGCAATCGTACATTTGTTTTTGATGATGAGCGGCCAAGCCGCCCCGCAGACCTTATTACCGAGGAAGTCGTTGAAAAGATCCACGACATGATTTTCGCTGATCGCCGAACTTAAGTTCGCGAAGTAGCAGAGGTTGTAGGCGTATCGTACGAAATGGCAATTAATATTTTAAATAACAAGATAAGTGTGAGAAAGTGTCGGCCCGCTGAGTGGCGCGATTGCCAAAATTGTCGAAATTACAATCCGGAATTGTTGCGACAAAATTGCATAAACTGCGCTACGAATTACTGCCTAGAAATCATATTTTGTGGAGGGATTAAGGAAATGGCAGAAACGTTGGAAAAATTGTATCGACCTAAAAGAAGATTACGTTGAAAAATAAAAAAATTAAAATTTAAAAAACTTGCGTCTTCATTCTTAACACGGGTATTTATTAATCGACCTTCGTATGTCTGTAGTCGGTATACCTATATTTAAGATATTTTGGATAATTTTTAGTATTGCACTTTGAATGAACTAAAAAAATTGTATTCGCTGAAGCGTCTCCGCAATCAGTCTTAATTTCCACACAACGAAGCTGTTACATTTTCGATCCGCAAACGTTGCTTTTTATCAATGTTTTGAAAAAACATAATAAAAGTGCGATTGTTAATTTCACCTTGGTTCCATGCTACTTCACAATATGGAAGTCTAGCTAGTGTTTAGGTCCTTCAGCTAAACCTAAGGAAAATCAAAAAAGTATCTTCCGTATGTACTGCTGTTTTATTTTTAATTCGGAGAATTGCAAAGCTTTTGGCACTTGTACGCCAAGGAGATCAGCCATAGAAAATCAGCCAACCGTCTAACACTACCATATCCAACAACACGTTTATATTTCTTTGAAATACGTGATGCTATACACGGTAAATAATATTTAATATCTAACATTTCCAATATTTTTGGAATTTTATTTTTCAATTAAGTTTGTGAAATCACAATGCACTACAAGCCCTGCCTCATATGAGTTTGCAAAATTTAAATTTTTTTTCAAATACAACAATTTTTCGTACTACTTTACTTTTCCTTCCTTTAAAGTTCAAAGGAATGGCGAATCGTTTGATCTTTAATAGTAGAAAGGAACGCAAAGTATTTGATTTGGAACCCTAACCCGAAGTTAACACAGTCCGCTTTATCCTTATAGACTAGAGAAACCAGTTTCATACGTGTCACGGCCGTTTTAAACACCATTTAGAACGAATGGGGTTGTTGAAGATTTACTGTGTGAAGACTGTCATCAAGAGGATGATGACTGCATTCACCTTGTTTTGCAGATGTCTCGCCTTTGAGGCACTTCGCTCTATTTCGCTCTTTCGCTCTCTAACTATATATCTTTGAATGTAGATTAGGTGTTCTCTGTTCTAATTCAAACTCACACAGTTTGCAAGAGCAGCAGATCTCAATTAAGAATTGAGATATAATCCTCGGGTTGCATACCTTGAATTAACTGTGGCATTCTTTGAGTTCCAGCCACTTTAATTTGGTGAGGTTGCATTTGATTGGTATTGGAATTAGGTACAATGTAGATAAACTTAATTTTGAATTAATTATATTAATAACCTCGTCCGTGTGAATTGTTTAGAATTATATAACTAATTCTCAGGTCTATAGGATTTCTACAAACTCGTGTTTCAATCGTTCGGGAGAATTTAAATTAATAATAATATTTATGATTTTTAGGAAGCCGGCAAGTATTATATAATTAAGAAATGAATTTCAAAAACATACAGATATATAGATGTATATTCATGAAATAATAGATTTTCTTCTTTTTGGTGGGTAACGTGAGGAAGCAATAATGAACAACAGAAATTGCGGGAAAACGGCCACATTTGCAGAAAGAAAAATCTTGCAACACCTAGACAATGCGCCGCCTCGGAAATCGACAAACTACAGTTTGAACTGTTTGACCTCCTAAAACTCACCAGATCTAGCCCCAAGCGAATTTGTTTATTTACCAAGCTAAAAGCTGCGCTTGGAGGACAGAGATTTTCAAACAAAGCATTTTCACAAACAAAGGCAAACAAAGAGATCTTGATCGAACGAAGAAGCCATCACCTTCGTAAACAACTATTTTTCAGAGAAAGACGCCGAGTACTATTTGGAAGGGTTGAAGAGATGGGAGCATCGCTGGAAGAAGTGTATATACTTACAATGGAACTATGTAGAGAAATAAAAATAAATTTGAGGAAAACATTTCTTGTTTCTTTCTTAGGTCGGAAACTTGTCAGACAACCCTCGTATGTGTTTGAACTCAGGAAACATGTTTCTTTAAAAATACTTTACTTGGAACATAATTTAAGAAATATGCGAGTGAAATAAATTTTAGGAAACAGATTCTATTATTTTCGCGATGAACATTGTGGATGCTAAATCGTTGACACCATTAACATTAAATGAAAATTTTACTAAAAAAATTTGAGCATAAAGTTTTAAAATGTGATTATTTGATACTAAGTTTTATATTTTTAGTAATCATTCATTTATTGGCAACAATTATAATATGAATGCGCCACTTTTGATGCCAATATCCCTCGCTAAATATCCAAAAGATAAATTTTGATTACGCTAATGGCGTAAATGTTATAGCATTTGTACTTCGACCGGGTGGCCACCTGCCGAACCTACCTCGTACAGTAATAAAACTCACATAAAGGTCTGGGAGGATTAATGGCAAGTACTAATCATATCAAATTGTGTTGGATGTAACATAAACCAATTCAGCAAAATACAAAGAAAAGCAAAGAAAAACATTGATTAGGAGAATTTGGTAAAAGGAAAAACTGCAACCTCATTAGGAATGAGCTTTAAGCTCAAAATGGGATGCATGGTTTGCAAAGTTATTGTAAATGATTAATAAGCAAATGAATGAATAAATATGCTTCTAAAGATGTTTGCCTTATCACGAAGCAAAAAAAAAATAGATGCATGGGTTTTGAACTCCTCCAACCATCGCCGCAGGCCGAAAAAATAAAGAACTTAATTTTTTTTATAATCTTTAGCTAGATAGTCGCGTATTGTTTACAATTTAAATATTTTATCTCGATAAATAGTAAACAAACCAGATTCTAGTTTTTCTATAGTCTACAAGTATAAGATGCTTGTGTGAGGAAAAATTGTGTTGTAATCTATAATCTAATTAAAATTTATGGAATTTGGAGATCGATGGATATACAAAGTTTCAATTTAATAAACTTTAGAAAAAATTATTACATAAAGATATATGAAACTTTTCTAAACACAAATACATTTGCCATATAATATATAGTGAAAGGGTTTCAGATCTATTAACATGATACTATGCAAATTAACAAAAA
Source organism: Nephrotoma guestfalica (assembly GCA_963691935.1). Lineage (NCBI taxonomy): Eukaryota > Metazoa > Arthropoda > Insecta > Diptera > Tipulidae > Nephrotoma > Nephrotoma guestfalica. Next base: position 204,734,263 of record OY829914.1, on the reverse strand, counting down.
ATGATTAATTATTTCTTTCTATAGTTCTATCTCTATTAGTTCAACAAAATCGATAAAAAAATAATTTATTTTTTAGATCCGGAGTTTTTTTATTTAGCTACTAGTAGCTAAGCTAAAATATAAAATGTGGCTATTTGATAACTAATACATTACAACTATATATTATCTCTAAAAAAGGTGAACGTTATAATCACTTTACGTTTTAATTATTCATTCGAAATGGCCTTAGTTCAAATAAAATGTATAATTTAAAAGTTTGTGAATCGGCACAATCGGTCTTTAAGCAAGCTGCTGGGTTCAAAGTAAAAACACAGAGGTCGTATAACATTCGCAGAAGCTATAAATTTGCTTGTAACGCAAGCATAAATGAACTAGTAAAAATGAAAGTGTTCTCCATATTCTAGAGAATTTTGTTTCTATGCCATGACAAATATAAAACGTTTACAAGAATACCTAGAAAAATTTTACCAATTAACATTAACTTGCTGTTACATTATTGTAAGTACGAGTATATGAGACAGTCAACTTTCTTTTTCTTTGAGCAATTAAAATAACAAAATGTCGCATTTTAATTACATAATATTATATAAAGTGAACCAAGCAATGCACATTGTATGTTTACCAAAATATATCAAGCAATACAACGAGTATGTGATATCAACGAACATGAAGAAGGTCATACACGTTTATATAAAAAATTGAAATTTCACAAAAATATAAATAAACAAAACGTTTCATACCTTATTATTATTATTATTCATTGTGCGTTTACTGGTTTTGCAGAATAATTCCAATTCTAGCTATAATCGGTAAATCCTTTAAAATCTTCTTACACACGATATAAGTAAACTGAAAGGCTTTATTAATAACTGATATTTTATGGTATCAAAACACACAACTCATTAAAATTACTAGTTAAACAGAATCGATACACTATTTAGTATTTTCTTTTATTTAATTGAATTATATGAATACAGACATTTAAATCACATTTTTTTTTTATCACAAATAGATACTAAACTGTAATTGCATTAGCATTTACGATTCATCATTAATTAAAAAAATGATGCAAAAGTAAATTATTATTTTGTTATCTGAACAATTTGTAATAATATTTTACGAAGTTAAATAATTAATTATGTGATTTGTTTGTATAAGCCACATCATAATTAATATTTCAGACTACATTAAGTTCAGTAAAAAACAAACACATGCTTTTACTCCACACTTCAATAATAATTGAAATCTTTTATTATGAAAATAATAATTATAATTGATAATAACACCCGATCACAATAATTCAAATTCTTCTTATTAGATGTAGGTACTTCAACTTTATACTGATTTGTTTCAACTGTTCACTTTATGTTTGAATTTCTTATTATTTCTAAAAAAAAACTAAACAAAACAAAAATAAATAGAAAATAATAAAATTTATTGTTTCGTAATAATATTTTAATGTTACAAGTTGTGTTATATTGATATCAAATCAACGACAACTGTTGCTGAACTGAACAAAAAAATTTATGAACACAAAAAGCATTCGAAAAATATAATTTTCGATTCGAACGTAATAAACTAGCAAAAATGGTACAAAATATAAACTACAGTCGAAGTAGAAAAAATAAAACCAAAATATAATCGCGGAAGCTGAATTGCGCGTTGAGCACGAACCTTTTATTTCAGGTTCTTTTTAAGAAATCGATAGGCTATATTTGGATTGAAAGTATTTTAGTTTTCCCCAAATTTGGTAAGTATTGATTAAAATATTTTAATTGTACGAAGTAATATTTATAGAAATGTAATAAAAAATAAATTTATTGAAAACGCTATACAAGGTACCATTCGAGAAATTAGCTTAAAGGCCTATTGAAATATTTACGAATCGTTTGTGTCTTTTTTAATTGTTTACGTATTAGTGTTATTACCTGGATAAGACGAAAATTTAATTAAACTTGAAATTTTTAGAGATTGTTAGGTATAAAATAAAAAATAACATAGATCTAATAAACTAATAACTATCATCATCGTTACAATGGAATATTTAAATCTCATGTATTCTAAAAATATCCATATTACTGGATAAAATATGATAATGAAAAGTCTGTAGATTATGAAAGTTGGACAACTTAAAATTACAAAAAGTGTTGCAACATGTAGGTGAGTACGTGGAAAGATCTCTAAGATTCGTTCCATAGAATTCTTATTTACGATCTATTTCTCATTAATTATGAGTCCCTTTGCTCGACCTTTCTGAAGTTGGCCCAATTTTCTATCACAAAAAATCAAATTTTTTACACTGGTAATACCATTATCAATTGTAAATACTATCATGACATAAAACTATAAATACATTCAATTTCACATACATTTGAGTAGGTAGGTTAGGTTAGAGTGGCTGCTATCGCACTCTTAGGCCAATAGTGGCCCATTGTGATACCACAGGATCCTATCTCCCCTTTACTCCCGTTGAAACCATCTAGAGCTACTTATGTAGCGTAAACTATCTCGCACTCCACAGTCCGCGAGTTCCAAACGGCTGTCCATACCGCCTAAGTACTTATGCCTTCTGTCTGATAGTGCCGGACACGAGCACAGAAATTGATCTAAAGTCTCTTTCTCCGCTTCGTCCAAACAACTTCTACAAAAGTCATTCGTCTGTAGACCCAGCCTTCTCACATGTTCCCCAAAAAGGCAGTGTCCTGTCAGTATCCCTACGACTAATCCTACCTCTCGTTTCCCCAGAGATACTAGTTCCTTGGAGCGCCGCAAGTCCAGTTTTGTCCAAACCTGTTTTGCTACCATGCACGTGTGAGTGTTGGTCCACCTCTCATATGTGGAGGCGATTGCCTTCTTACTGCCAAACTTGCCATTTCCGGCTGCATCTGGAAAGACGTACCATACCTAGCTAGTTCGTCTGCCCTGCAGTTTCCCATGACGCCCGAGTGTCCAGGGACCCAGCATATCATGATTCTGAAATACTCACTCATCTCATTAAGAGATTATCGGCAATCCAGCGCCACCCGTGACTTCAGACAAACCGCCTCTAGTGATCTGACCGCCGCCTGACCGTCCACATAAATTGCGATATCCCTCACGGATACCACGTTATGCGGCTAAAGCCGTCCGTGAAAAATTGAACTGCCTCGTTTTCCAGTATTGATCCGTTCCTTCAGGATTCCCTCGAAGGACAGATGGTCCGGAAATCTTTATCGAAACACAAAGTTGGTTTAATATAATCTAGATTTGCAAGTTCTTCCCTTAGCGATCTAACTATCGTCGAGTGCCCAGCCTGAAGACACTTCTACTGAGAGACAGCCGAGAGTCTCGTAGCCCCATTGGCGGTCATCTGCTTACCAAAAAATTCGATTGGAATAAAGTGGAGCATAACCTCTAAAGCGCGAATAGGTGTTGTCCTAAGCGCCCGGCTTATAAGCATGCAGGCCGTTCTTTGTACCTTCTCCATCATCACTATATATGTTGCCTTATCCAGAGCTAGCCACCACACGCCCACCCCGTACATCAGCACAGATCTTACCACTGCGGTATAGAGCCAGTGTACCAGCTCTGGTTTCAAACCCCATCGCTTAACTATATCGTTACTACAAGAGTAAATGGCTACATTAGCCTTATTCACTCTTTCAATAATGTTAGGCTTCCAGCTGAGCTTACTGTCCAAGATTATGTCCAAAAACCTCGCTCTGTCAGCAAAAGCCAGTCTAATGCCGTTCATGGTAGGAGGGCTAACTACCGGAATTTTGTATTTCTTAGTAAATAGTACCAGCTCCGTCTTGGACGGTTTGACCCCTAACATCCCTAATCTTATCCATATGTTTGCCTGAGACAGCTATCGCTACATCATCTGCATATACTCCTATCCCCTCCCTCTCCAGTTCCAACAGCAATCCACTTATCATTACACTCCAAATAAAAGAGGACATTACACCATCTTGCGAGGTTTCCCTAACCACCCGTCTTCTAATGGTGGACTCCCCCAGTTCCGAGGTAATAATCCTGCTTATCAACATCTGGTTTATCAACCTACATCCCGGGTTATTGACACGAAGTGTTACCAACTTCAGACTGTCATTGCTGTCAAACTAGTGATGACAGAGCGCTCAAATTTACACTAATGACAGTTCATTCCATTGTTTACAAGCGTACAAAAGCATTTTAGTGGGAAATATTCAAAAAAAAAGTTATCCGCAATGGAATTCAAGCATAATAGTGTGATTGCTATTTATTTGGCTGGAAAACCACAGCCGCAGTTAACCAGTTAAAACATCTGCATGTGAATAAAATGTTTGTGTATCGCACCGTAAACCGTTATAACGATACTGGCAGCATTGCAAAACGCCATGGTGGTGGACCGAAACGCACTGCAACATCACCGGATATCATTCGGAAGGTGAAGACCAAATTGGCTCGGAATCCGCGCCGTAGCGGCAGAAAAATGGCTCGTGAGGCGAACATTTCGCTCGAACGGATGCAACACATATTGTAAGATCATCTTGGACTAAAGACCTTAAAATTCCATAAAACGCATGGTCTCACCGATGCTCAAAAAAAGTTAGAGTGGAAAGAGCAAAGGAGTTGTTACGCTTGCACGAAAGTGGCGATTTGCCGAATTTGGTTTTCTCCAATGAGTCACCGTTCATTATTGAGAAATATTTGAACAAGCAAAATGACCGGATTTACTTGCCCGGCCGTTCTACTGAAAATTTGGAGCAACGGATTGCCACTCGAAACCAAGCGCCGTCGATGATGATGGTTTGGGCCGCCGTAACGGCCGAAAGCCGTTCATCTCGATTTGAGACCGTGGCATCAAGATAAATGCTCAAATTTATCGGGATCATATGTTGGAGGGAGCGTTGAAGCCGTGGGCACAAAAACATTTCGGCCGCAGATCCTGGACATTTCAACAGGACTCGGCGCCGAGTCATAAAGCGCGCATCTATCAAGGTTGGCTGAAAACAACGTTCCGCGGTTAATTTCCACTGCCCAATGGCCGCCAAATTCACCGGATGCAAATCCGCTAGATTTCTCGGTATGGGGTATTTTGAAGAGCAATGTTGGGACAAAAAATACCAAAGTGTCGATCATCTCAAGCAAGCGCTTCGCTGGGAATGGGCCAAAATACCGCAGAGCCACTTTCGTGCTGCATGTAATAGCTTTGTCGGCCGTTTGAAGGCCATAATCGCGGCTAAGGGTGACCAAATCGAAAACTGCTAATGCACAATTTAAATATTTTTGAACATTTTTTACTTTGATTCAATAAAATACATCAAAAAATAAAAATTCTGTGGCGTTTTATTTTGGTAACACTTCATGTCAGCCACCCTGTATAGGGTAGTCCACCTTCAAAAATGACAATCCTTCCATGATCGCCTCCGTTTTTACATTATTAAAGACACCCTCAATGTCCAGAAATGCTACCATACAAAACTCTTGCGAGTAAATTGACTTCTCAATTGTGCGTAGTAGGTTTTCAACAGAAAGGATGGTAGAGTTACAAGGCTCAGATGCGGCAAGCATGTGAGCTCGTTCCCGATTTCGGAATAAAAACTACTCTAACCTCCTTCCATTTCCTAGGAATATAGACCAGTTTCAGATATCCCCCGAAGATAACCTCTAGCCAGGGGAGGATGACTGCCGAGTTTCTTTGGATCTCTGCTGGAATAATCCGATCCGGGCCCACCGATTTATAAGGCCCAAAACCGTTCAGCGCCCACAGGATTATTTCCTTGTCCACGATGCTCTCCATATCTATTGAAGGTGTTCCTCGATGAGCTCCAGGCTCCATCGTGTCATCAAAGCTCCCCGGAAAATGGGTCTCCATGAGAAGCTCCAATGATTCCGCACTTGAAGTTGTCCAGGACCCGTCCGGTCTAATTAAATAACTAGGACTGACTGGGTTAGTAGATAGAATTTTCCTAAGGCGAGAAGTCTTAGAGACTTCCTCCACTCTACAACAGAAGAGTCTCCAAGACCCCCTTTGTACCTTCCTCAACTCTTTTTGTACTTTCTTAGGTCCTCCTTATAGAGGTAACAATCCCGAACTTCCCTTGTGTCCTTATTCTCGCCATAAGACACCAATGACGTCGTCCTAAAACTTTGCACTGGCAGAGGTAAAGACCAGAACTACTCGAAAATCATAGTGGAACCGATGACCAATACCCAAAACCACAATTTCCATTAAGAGATAAAGTATGTTTTCAAAGTGGCTATATGTGGGCCATTCTCGTCATGAAGTATCGATTACATCTTCCTAAATCTTTTCACTGGCGAAGGTTACGACCAGAACTACAAAATCATAGTGAGACCGATGACCAATATCCAAAATCTCAGCTTCCATTCAGATATAAAGTCTGTTCTCAATGTGGCTATTTATCGGTCATTCTCGCCATGAGGTACCAATTACATCGTCCTAAAACTTTTGCACGGGCAAAGGTTAGGAACAGAACTATCCGAAAATCATAGTGAGACCGATGATTAATACCCAAAATCTCAACTTCCATTCAGATATAAAGTATGTTCTCAATGCGGCTATATGTGGGCCATTTTCATTATGAGATGAAATATTTAGCTTCATTTTGAAGCTTTATACTCGTAAGAAACCGTATCAGATCTACTTTAAATGTTTTTTCTGTCAGCAGATTTCTCGCTCTCGAGACGAGCTCTTGGATATAAAATTTTATTTTTCGAATGTGTCTGTTATTTTTAAATAAATATGTTTACTGTATCTTAAAGAAAAACTATTAATAAATTGAAGCTTTAATTGTTTATGTGTTTAATTGTTCTGCAACGTATAATCTTTTTAAAGTAAACGTCTGATTGGGCTGAAAGTATACGATATCAAAATCGGGACATATTTTACTACCGTAATAGTAAATTTTGTGTGGGCTGACTCTAAAAAAATTGTCACGACAACTATTTTTTGGGCTGACATCATTAAAATGTCATGACATAATTTTTTTTCGAGCTGACATATAAAATATTACAGAAAATCTAATTTTTGTGTTGCCATAGCATTTTTTGGGATGAATTTTCGGCCAAGTTAACATACATCTTTGCTCGGTCGAACCTGGTTGAGTTTTAAACTGTCAGTTAAGAAAATAATTGCCACCATAATTTGCCGTAACCATAGTTTCCGGTAATCTACGACCTCAAATTATTGGTTTGTCTGAAATTTGGATCTACGACAATGAAGTCGCGAATTATGGTTTAAAGGGTGGTGTGATCTGTACATTTTTTGCTTACATGATGAACGTTCGGGAGGTGTAGCTGGTTATGCCCGTAGCAGTTTGAATTGCAAACGGTTTCATCTGGTTTTCTAAACAGTCAATGCTGTCGGTTTGATCTTCGTTATTAGCTCTAAATTAGTTTGTATTATTTGTATATATCGCCTTGGTTATACTGATATCTCCAGTTTTATTGATAAATTCAGTATGCTTTTGGAAGGACTATCCCATTCTAACTTAATTATCATGGGTGATTATAACATTGACTTTCTCAAGCAGAAGCACTTGTATTCATAATGTACTTCAAAGATTTGATCAAAGGTATTTTCCGGTAGTTTATTACAATGTATTACACTTTTCAAAAAGTTTCAAATCACTGTTTAATCGAAATTAAATTATCAAGAACCGCTTTTAACACTAAATCTACATCTCGAAAAACCTCTGAAGTTTCCCAGATCGATTTTAATAAGCTACCGGAACTACTTGAAGATTTATTGAGACTATTCTCAAAAGTTCAACAAAAATGGTAGTGAGCTCGTAAAAATTGGAAAACAGTCAACGAAATAATAAACAGACAGCCTGAGCCAGTTACAAAATATCTGGTTCAGTGTAAATAGCCAATGAATTCGACGAGTTCTTTACGACTGTTGGTGATGCAAATACTACTAGTCTTCTCATGGATGAAGCTGACAAAAATAGGAAAATATGTCAATATTACCAATCTATAGATGAGCTTTTTCGGAAATTTCAGCTGGAGAACTGTATTTAACCATTCTTTCTCTAAATAATAGTTCAACTCATAGTTTGGATGGTATTTCCAATACTGTTGTTTAAAAAATGTCCTGGTTTTTAGACGATATTTTATCTTTTATTTTTAATTTAAGCTTAGTAACCGGGATTTCCCCTACATCGTTAAAGCGAGCGAGCCTTAGTTGTTCCGATCTTTAAAAATACTACTTTCTGTATTCTCGAATATATTTGAAAAAGTTATAAAAAATAGATTTATTTCCTTCCTAGACAAAAGAGATTTTCTCACTCCCGATCAATATGGTTTTACAAAAAATAATAATACTGAACAAGTTATTGTGTCGTTCCTAGAACAAGTAACTGAACATATTGATAAAGGGTTCAAAGTATCAACTCTACTTATAGATTTGAATAATGCTACTCGCATAGTTCAACATAGCACACTTATAAAAAAGCTATATTATTATGGATTGAAAGGAATAACCCGTGATTGGTTGTACTGGTACTTGAATGGGTGAACGCAATTCGTAAGAGCAAATCATCAATTAAGTAATGAGTTACCGATTTATGTGGGAGTACCACAGGGTTCTGTATTAGGGCCTTTATTATTTTTAGTGTATGTAAACGGAATATTTCGACAACAATTTCGAGGGTCTCCAATTGCTTTTGCCGATGATTTTTCGTTTACATAGATCGTGATTTAAATACTTTATATATTTGGTATAATTTTGTTTTGAGTCACAAAACGTAATTATTACATTTTAGGGATACCCTATCATCGTATCTTCAGACAACATATCGTACTTTTTATTGCAGTAGCAACGTGTACAGTAAATGAATTTCGATATCTAAATATTCTAATAGATCGAGATTTAAATTGGAAAGCGCGACTAACCTATTATTGGTTTCTAAGAAAATACTCGTATATGTTTTATGGTTATTTTGTCCGTAATATTTACTTAGAATGAAATACATTGGGGTAGTGCGTGTAATGTTATGCTACATCCTATATGCGTGCAACAAAAACAGTTCATCAGAATTATGTGCTTCATACTGCCCCTATGTCACGTCACATATACGTTTTCAAGGTTCTAAGAAAATTTTGTAAAAATGTTAAAAGTGGGAATAATTTTGTTACTCATACAGGTTATAATCTTAGATCGAATCATACCTTTTTAAAGCATATTCCAAAGTATAGATTAGACCTACGGAAAACTTTTTAAATATCGTAAAACAATTATTAACAATGTACTAGTTTTTTTAAAAAACTTTAAAGAATGGATTCAACAAACTAAACATATCGACCATCTTTTTCAACAATTAGTTTAAAATAATTTCATTTGATTAATTTCAATGGTAATATTGTACTTTCTTTCGTTTTTTTAACATTAACTTATCTAAATGTTGTATTTTAGGAGATTTTAATATGTTTAAATTAAGAGTATGAATGAAGAATTAATTAAATTAACAATATGTATTTATAATTAGTTTGTGCAATTATTCTATTAATTTTAATTGTTTTTTTTTAAAAGAAGTAAACTATTTTATTTTAATTTCATTTAAAATCATTCATCACCAGTCACATGATCTATTTGAATGGTTCACTTATTTTACCATCTGAATTTTGTTATTTTTAATAATGTTGTACTAGTTTTTTATTTATAATAATAAAGATGGTAATGGCAAAAAAAATTACGGCTTAGTAATAGTCAAATTGAATATTTTCATAGTACCAAAAGAGTTCCATTCAAATTAATTGAGAAAATTTTAAGTAATAACTAAACCCCATTTTGATAATACAAACCGATTATGATTTTCATTATACAAGTCAAGGTTATTTTTAATCTGTTGAGAAGTGGCTTCACTCTATTAAAATTGGCGATGTGCCAGAGTTATATCCCAATAAATTTAGAAATGGCTGAGTTCTATTTAAATTACAAAGTTATAATAACGCACAGGGTTGTTTCATACTAGGTTTAGTCTCATTCAAATTGACCGATTTCCAGTTTCCAAAACCTAAAAATATCCACAAAATAAGAAAGTAACTAAATACCACGCAACAACAATAAGAAATGATTTTTCAAAAATCATTACAACATCCGATTTTAAAGTTTATCTTTTCGGTTAATAAATAGCTTAGTTTTGGTCCTAGTTGGTATACTCCAGAACTTCCTTCAGAAATAATTTTAGAATCATATTTTCATCTACCTTACCTCTGTTACGAATGCATTGACGCTGCTTAGCTAAACAAATGTTTAAGAACGATATGTGTAACGATAAACCGAATTATGCAAATTAATACATATAAAGACAGCGGCAATTTAAAAATATTATCGTTTAAGTTCATTGACCTTAAAATCTCATTATGATAACAAAAAATCGTTATTGTTGTGTTGGGAATTTTGGTTTACTCGTTATTGCATCTACGAGTATATACTAGTACATAGATTTTACTAGTACAGCGTTTGGATAATAGCTTTTATGTTATTGGTTAAATTAATCCGTTCTTTAGCTATTTGGTATGTGTGATAAATTAGGTGGATTCGTATGACAAAAGTGTATGCTCGGCTTGCTAGGGGAATATTGTTAAGTCTTTAGTTTACCATGATTAGAGTGACGACGTAAACGTAATTATTTTCATTTGGAGAGGTCAAGCTGAACAGTTTATACCAAATTCCAATTTGGATATTCTATTTAGAGCTTATTTACTGTTCAACGAAAGTAAAAGAACATAAATAATTTATTGTGTTTAGATAGATAACTAGGCTAACTCGTGAACATATACCAACCAGCTACGTTACCAAAACTAAGTCTTTTCTGGATCGGTGGCTTCTCAATGTTTATTTATTTGGGGCTAATTTATATGGACGTTTATTTGGATTTGCAAGCTGTTTTATTTGGAAAGAATTTATTTTGGGCTAATTTATTCAGAACCTACTTATTTTGGGCTTTACTTTTGGAACCTTTCATGTTAAGCTATGGTATATATCACAAAAGCGCGGATATACGGGGATATATAAGCACTCCTTTCCCAGTCGTAAAAGTGATAGCTACCGAAAATTTAATGTGAGTTAAAAAATGGAAGATAAATACTCAAATATAAAGTAATTAGCTCCAAATATATATATATCTATATGAAAAAATTATAGTTAAAAAACTCAATTCAAATTATTGTGTAGTTCTTAAGATAAATAGTTTTTAGTTTAGTTTAAATATTTAATTATCTATTTTGATATTTAAAAAGGCAACATCAACATATAGAATCGGGAGGAAAATTCTTAAATTTCAGCACGCGGGCAATTGTAACCTGAAGAGTACTCTTGGGAAATAAATTGTTTGGTGAGTGTTTAAACATATTACTATAATCGGGGAATAATTCTTATATGTTTTTTCTTTATCAACTTAAATTATCTATTTTAATTAAAATCATAAGTATCTAAAGTCTATAACTATATTTGCTTCAAATATTTAAATATGAAAGTTTTTAATTCAATTTTGATCTAAATCATAATACTCGTATATAACTTTTAAAGAATTAACTCGTTTTTACTATTGGTGACGTGAGCGAAAAGTGGTCGTTGTGTGAATAGTTTCTGATAATGCACGTATATGGTTTGTCTGCCATGTAACCTGGTGACAAACAACCCTCCATCTGTTAAACCCGACACATGAAAAACGTGCAGTCACTAGGGTGGTACGTAACACCTCATTCTATCATGGTCGCTTAATAAATAGCCTAGTGGCCTAGTATAGCCTAGACTATAAATAGTCTTAGTGGCCATATTCCGTAATTACCCCAAATAGGAATTTTAGAATCCAATTTTCACTCACATATCCCATTTCATCATGACCGGTTAGCCAATGGTTTACATAGTTCCGTATAAATTATTTCAATTATTATTTCCAACAGCCGTACCCAATTTCATTATGATTGGTTAATAAATAGTCCTAGTCCCAACGAAGGTCTATTTTTAAATACAACCCGAGCAGGCTAACCCCTTTGCGCCGAAGAGTGTCGTACACTGACATTCATTTTGGTGTAAAATTCGAAGGACCGAGTTAACGCGGTGTAGATACAGTTCACAAATAAAAACGCGGTGTTGGAGTAAAATTACCCTGAATGAATGAAAATCATAGAATTTTTATTTTTTACAGAATCAGCCATATTTCAGAAATCTTTCCAAAAATTACTTTAGACCATTTTTGATACATTTCTAACTACCACACAAAGTTTTATAATTATCAATTAAAAATGGCCTAATTACTTCCATCGGATTAGAAAATCCATCCACGACCCAATTTGGAATGCTAAAAATTAATAACAAACAACGCTACATGATCCAATATAAAATCAGACAATTAACATTACACGTCAATACACGTGACTCATCCCTCACCAATTTTTACCAAAACCCAAACCGAAAGAAACATTTATAAAACAGATCCAATCCCCATACAGGATCAAATTTCAGTAAACAAACTTTTCTAAATCAGGACATGTTACCACTTCCTAAAGTTACTGCTTTGTAATATATAGAACAAAAACCCATTGTTGATACTAATAAACAACCAACTCAATAATACGCAACATGGTCACAATATAAAGGCTGCGTACCAATAGTCGGGAAAAATTCTAAGGCAATCTGATTGAAAAATCTGTTCTAAATCCGATTGTTACCATAGTAAACGGTCTACCCGACTAAATGGGTGCACAGCCAAAGTTAGACAATTTACGCAAAACCAGTGACGCAACACGACGAAAGGCGGCTCAACATAACGCAACAAGATAATATATGACGCAACTGTTGCAACACGCTTCAAAATAGTGCAACATCACGCAACATAACATCGCTCACCAATTTTTCTCATAATCCAAACTGAAAAAAACTCTATACAAAAGATGCGATACAAGATCAGATCCCAATAAACAAACTTTTCCGTAAATCAGGACATATTGCCATCTCCCAAAATTTCTTCTTGGTATTCGAAAACCAACTCACCAATTTTTATTAAAATCTTTCGAGCAGAAAAAAATACAAAAGGAAAAAAACTCGGCCTTAACCCGGTCTCGAAATCAGGAACCATCGCAATCGATTCCGATAGGTCACATAGGCAGCACATATCAAATCCAAGGTATATAGAACTTATAAAGTTGGTTAGCAATGTATCATTTTAATAGTTGATAAAACTGTTTCGGCAAGTTTCTTTATATTTATATTCGAGGTATTGATGCTACACTTTGTCAAAGTCTCGTGCTACATCCCAGAAGATACTTGAACCTACATTTATTTACATGTTTTTTTAAGACAGACATATTGCTAAAGGAGAGCTCTTTGAATGACTTTCGTCACGGCAATATGATGGTCAGAGCCCTTTTATTGAAACTCAAAGGAATAAAGACTGCATGTGATCAACATTAAAACTCACTTGCTGATTTACAATGTTTATCATATGCCTCACGTTTGTAGCCGGTTTCAATTTATTTTCTCAGATTCCTCTAATACATTGAATTTAAAGTATTTTATACACACCAGGCTCGAAAATAAAATGGCGCGAATAAAATAGTTTGTGTTGTTTGTGTGTTATGGTCTAGTAAAATTTCGAAAAATCCGGATCAAGAAAATATTACAATAAATTGAATAAATCTAAAACAAATATTTCGTGAATCTCTCTACGGCAACTCCTGGAAAATACGGTGTCGGCTAACTAGTTCCGCATCGAGGTCACTCCGGGGAAAATGGAGGACTTAAAATGATTGATGCTCCAATTGAAAGGTTCCAAAGCAAACCAATATTGACCATTACTGAAAAAATTATTGGCCCTACTAACAAAAGCGGATGGAATTAAAGAGTTACATAGACATTAGAGAGTTACACCAACTTTTTGTCTGGACTCTAAAGTATCGATAAAGGATGTAATTGATACATCATTTATCATACGAACGGCTCTATTCTGAATTCCATCGAGACATCCTAAATGAGATTTAGGAGTCCCACCTCAGACAAAAGAGTTAATCTTCATAAGAAGAAGTCTAACGTAAGCCTTATAAAGGAGATATAAGTAGAAGTTGCATCTTCTAATGAACACCAAAATATTGACTTGCCCATTTGAAGATTGCATCTCTGTAAAAAAATCTATATCGCTTGAAATTTGCAAACCCAATATCTGAAGTGGAAGAGACCTGTCAATTGGGAGCCCATTAGTTGACTTGTTAAACATTCAAACCAAACACTATCAAATGCTTGATAAATATCCAAAGCAACAACACGAGATTCTCCATAATTTTAGACTTTGCTCCCAACAGTACGCCATGTTAATCATAAATTCACCGAAAAAGCGGTTTTCCGAAATCTGTGTTGAAAATCAGATATAAGAGCAAGTGCTTCTAGATAGTCTGTAAATGGAAGTTAAGAATAGATTCCATTACTTTTGATTTTATTTTTGTTTTTTCAAACACATATTCGATTATGTTTGTAACCGATGTATATGTTCTCTCGCTTAATGGTTTTTTTAATCCGAATTGATATGAGGTTATTTTATTATTGGTGTGATTAAGCAGTCATTTCTCGAATATTTTAGAAATTATTGGAAGTAAGGATCATCTTACAAGAAATCATTGTAATTTGGCGGTTTGTTTGGTTTTGGCAAAATGTTTACTGCTGGGACCTTCAATAGACTTGAAACTCATTTAAGTCTGAATTCTGCGTTAGCTAATTGGAGAATTTCCCAGGAATGGATTTCATTATTTGTTCTGTACTTAAGTCATATTTTGAAGATTTATTTGCACTAAAGTAAAATTTTACTACTACTTAAATGATTAAAAAATGATTAAAAAACTTCCGTTTTGTAATAATCTAATTAATTTATTTTGGGTTTATTTGCCAGTTCAATCCAATTAATTAATCATCAGTAGTTGCAAAGCGAAACGATGTTCTCGAGACGAACTCTAAACAAAGAATCATTTTGTTTGGCACTTATAACTCATGTTTCATCGTCATTCTCAACTTGTGGGATTTGAAGTTTAATCTACTGTAGTAACTCCAATGAAACTGGATTCAAATGATTTATGTAATGTCCAATGTCTTCTTTAATTAAGTTATATTGTATCTTAGAAGGCAATATATATATACACCACACACTATATTCTTGATTGTTACTCATGTGTTTTTAAGGAAACTATATACGTACTTGCGTCAACTTTCTCTTCTAGTCTTTCTTACAAGGTGTAAGGCGTGATCGTAGCTGTATTTATATATGTATGAAAAAAAACTTGTTCTTAGCAAAAAAAAACTACAATGTTGCATTAACATGTTGCCATTCTTAATGCTTATTTAATTGTTTCTATAATTTTAAACAGAAATTTATGTTATTTCATTGAGATAGTCTTACTTATCTTAACTTGCTTAAAATTTCAAGACATTTGTCTTGTTTAGCTAGCCGATTGTTAAGAGTCACCACGCTCTTTGAATCTTTTCAAGCACTGTTGTATCTTAGTTGGTGCCATACGAAATAATTGTTTTTGACATTACTCTTTGCGATTATAGTTTCTGTGTTCCGGTTTTATTTATTTAAGGTTTGATTCCGTTTTGGTTAAAGATTGATGTATTTTTCCGGTATTTCCAGATTGAGTAAGTTCTCGTGGTTTTATTCATCAGTCTTTGAAGCTCCTCATAGCTACGGGATATTCTTCTTTATATTTTGCGGGATGAGGCTTCTTGCAGTTAAGCTTGCTGCTTTCCGGCCCAATTAATGCAACTACTCTCTCTTTATAGCTATATTTCCTGCGATATTTGACCACTGTTTCTTTCCAGAAATTAAAATTTTTTAATAAATAGTGTCTAAAATGTATAAGCTCTCTTTTGTTGATTTAGACGCCTTGCTCAGTATCGATTTTATCTTGTTATGATATTTCCAGCATTTTCTCTATTTGGTACCTACCCATTTTGCTTAAGACCCTCAATAATTTACTCTTCGGCAAAGGTGGGGTGAAGAATTATAGCCAAAACTTAGATTTGATGATCATTCATGTCCTCATAAGCAAACCATTGATGCCATTTGGAATTAAGCTTTGCGATCGTTCGATTGGCTTGAGTGTCTGCAACATTAATTTTTCCACGCCATTATTTAAAAATAGAAAGTTAGTAGTCGGCTATCATAACCAATTTCATAATCCATTGTATGCGTTACTTTACTAGATCCTCAGTGGAGTTGAGCTTTGATCTCTGCCGATCAATCTGATTTAATATTACAACTTTTAAACTGCATGTTAGAATATTAATGCAATCATCAACAAACGAATTTTTTACTAGAGTTAAAGAAATTGCTCCTTTGGTAACATATTAAATGAATCTGTTTTACAATTTTCTGTGCATTTGGCGGTTTGTCTTTAATTAATTATCTAATTACGCGTTTGCGTATCTGTTCATTTGCTAATTAACAAAATGTTTTATTAACAAACACAATGTTTCTTCTCTTCGACAAGTTTGGAGATGTCACCGGAAAAAAAGTCCATTTACGGCTAATTAACGATAATCTAATAGTAGAGATAAGTAGCGATAAGTAAGCGCCTCATCTAGTTAAGTGAAAATATTTATACGCAAAGTTATAACACATTTCTTGCATATCATGACACACATAATGAGTTTGAATCAGTGCAAATTTTATATAGGAATAGAAATAGAAATCAAAATTTGGTTTTAGATCATAAATGCTAACTGAACTTGATACAATTTGGCGTCAAGAAATACGGCAAATATATCGATACATATTGGGCCTGTTTTATAATTAAACCCTAGCAGGCAGTGCACTGTCAAAACTACTCCGTGTTTTTTTATTCAACCTGAGTAATTTTGCCCTGCGCACGGCTTTTTTCTTTGTGAACTATGCTTATGCCGTATATAATCGGTTTCTTAAATTTAACTCTGAAATGAATATCAGTGTACGAAGAGTGTGCCAATAAAAAAACAATTTAATACAGACCCATAATTAAGTTCAAATTTGCATAAAATCGTAGTAAAATTAAAAACTGAAAGTGTTAACGATGCGATATTTTCGACAACTTCAAGAATATTGCAAAGCAAATGATTCGTATGATCCAACGGAGGAGTCAGGTCATTTTAAAGACAACTATTACACTGGTCTTTCGAATCTAACCACGTGAATTATAAAAATTGTAGCTTTGAAGCTTTCTCTTTAAACTTTTTCTATATATATACAATTAATTTCTTAAAGATATAAATAATAGAAATTAATGTTCACCTACCTATTATCCTTCATTTGTTAAGCGTAAAGTTGCTAATGGCCATTAATCTCGCTGCATTTTCCATATCTATAGCAGTGATCTTCTTGATTTTTAGAATATGAAGCCTGCTGTTATCCAAACTGCGTCCAACACATCTGATCAAATCACCTACCGCAAATGAGAAACTGTTAAGTACATTACAATTCCCGAAACAAATAATTTAATGTTACCATTTCGAATATTTGGTAGTACAAAATCGATTTCAAAGAAAACAGCCTGGAGCACTGGACCAGTACTGTTCCGTAGCAGCAAAATTTTTTCCGTTGCATGTTTACCTTGCCGTATCGATAGAATATTCGCTAAAAAAGTAAATTTATTTAAAATTTAAATTTATCGATTCACTTGTAAAAACTAACCATAAACCTCGTAAAGCATTAACTGAGAATCAAATTTTTTAAACCATTTCATTGTTGTCTCCACAGTTCCTGTTGCTAACCTCATAGTTTTTAATAGATCCTGCGGTTTCGAGTCTTTCTTCTTATTTATATCGATATCTGAATTTTCTTGATTAGCAGTTGGTGTAACCGATTTTTTTACAATTTGAGGCACTGATCGGATTGGAGGATTATGTTTTGGAATTGGTAACGGGACAAAATGTGGGGCATTTTGTTTTTTAACTGCTGGTTTGTGCTCACGATTCTGCAATGTTTCGCTAAATTTTTTGTAACTGTTGCCGACAGGTGCCGGGACAAACGGTTTATTAAATTGTAAGTTTGTAGAAGTACCTGAAATCAAATGTTTTTATTTTAATTAATAATTTATTTCTTTATTAATTGTTCAACTAGACCTAAGTTCTTCTAACTATGTGAGACTTTTACAACCACAGCGCGATTCTTTAGTTTAAAATTGATAGCAGTTTAATATTCTAATAGAAACTATTTTCACCAAATTGGTATTCTACCAATTGGGTCGCTCCTTAATTATTGAGTAACAGACCAAAGAGAGGAGGAGCGGTAAGGCGATTCTTTTCATTTCTCTTCCCTAGGATTTAAAAAATATATTGTTCGAATATTAGAACCTTTATTTAACTGAAGTTAGAGTAAAGCTTGGAATCCACCAATTTAGACTAGGGTTCTGAAGACTCGGGCCTTTACAACTCGACGGCAGGGCGCAGTCCAAATTCATAAAGCCTCGCTCGAATGGAAAAATGTGTTTAAAAAGTAATAATAAAATTGCACAGTGCAAGTGTACACAGTGTACTATTCAAAATATGCGCCTCAATAAACAAGCCGCAGTATCTAGCACACACCGGAATGACATCAAAATTCTGTAAGGAGATTTCAATGCATAAATTAGAGCCTATAATATCGGCATAACGTAATTATGAGTAAAGAAGCACTAGATTATGTTAGAAATAATAATGTAGAAAGATTCATCAACTACTGTATCACTAATCAGCCATTCATAGGAGGCTTGAAAAGAATCAAGCCTTCTTGAAAGACATAAAATCGAAAATAAACATGAACAACAGCTAAACAAATAAAGAAAAGAGCAAGAAACGATCGCAATACACGGAAAACATTTTCGAGGCTGCAAAAGCAGCAGTAGCAAATAGAAACAGCGCACACTATTTCTGGCCAAGGCCTAACCACAGAAAATCAATAGCTAAGATGCCAATAGCTAAGATGGATGGAATTCTTCAAACATAAAAATAATAATGATCTTATTTATGGCAACTACTTATAACGAATACACAAACACCCATCCACCAACAGAGTGGGAAGTTAAAAGTGATAACCAGAAGTTGAAGAATAAAATCAAAATCAGTAGGTAATGCTGTATGACTGAAAAATATTGAAACACACGCAGAAGATTAAAATAACATTCGTAAACAAATGACTTACATGCTTGATAAAAATTTTATGGCAAAATAAACAAAAAAACAAACGAAACACATCTGCGCCAAACAAGACAGGACAGATCGAAAATGAGCGTGACATTAAAGAACTAAAGTGAAGATGAGTGCTTAATGACATAACAAGAAGGTCATTAGAATGGTATCCATAGAGGAAGAGGAATGTAGGAAAACCAGCATTACTGTGAAATAAACGGTGCTAGCGGAAATGAAACAACTTGGCAAAACTAGGGGAACTGGTAGCACTATCCCCTATCCCCTAACAGGGCAAGTCTAGTGGACGCCCTCTTAAATCGAATATAACGAAAAAACGGTGGGGTAGTGTCCAGAAGGATAATGTTCTGTTACGATGATTTTATTTGACTACTGGCATAAATATTGGCTAGCTCAAATTATCGTTTGATGTAATTCCAAATAAATGTATTTTGATAACAGTACGTCGTTTAAACGATGAACGTTATAATTCAACTATTGGGTACAGAGCGTGCAACTCTTGTATTAATAAGCAAAGCGCCGAATGAAATTATAGATAAAGTGACAAAATTATTACGACCCGAATTTATATAGAGACATCCTGCTTTAAATGGAAATAATTAACGCTCAAAATGTAATTGATGCGATTGGACTGGGGTAAATACGATTGGGTTTAAGTCAGCATTATGTAAAATGAATACAAAATACCTTAGAATTTAAAGCAAACCTTTAAAGAATCGATAAACAAGACGATACTCATTTAGATCTTAAATGAACAATTAGTAACTTGTAACAAAATCCGATCAATAATTTTGAAGTTATAATTTAATAATTCTGCGTATCTTATTAATTTGGCTGCTGCGTAAGGCAGGATGTGAAAAGCGAACCGCAAATGAGCTCGGAGTGGTTTGGCCCAAGAAAGATTAAAAACAAACAAAACAAAAATAAAAGTAATGCAATTGTTAATTTCACATAATAATTACTGCGATAAACACGAACTAAAAACACTGATGGCTAAGTGTGTCATAGAATTTTTGGAAATGGCAAAAATAACATTTTACGTAACAATATTGCCGTATTTAGTGATTAAATCGCCTTTAGTATCAAATTCGTTCAGATCCCAGCATGTTGATTTTACTCAACATGTCACCAGCTCTTGCCGGATCTGACAGCACAATGTGGATGGAAATGTTAAAAAAAATTAGTAAAGCTAATACTGAAATGTGATGTGTATTTCGAGGTAAAATATAAATGATCCAAAGGTCATGTTGCCTTTATATGTGATATGGAAGATGACTTGGGATTATCAAACAAGATAAAAAAAATGTTGAAAATGTGATAACCAATGTCAAACAATTTCATAATTACGTAAGGTTATGAGAATCATTATATTGGAATTTATTTTGTGCATGACGGTGCGAGTTTGAAATGAGAATTTGTAAGAAAGTAGATGCTTCCCAGCCGATAATGGGGTTACGTAAACATTATCTATCTTAATACCTTATAAAAAGAAAACACAAGTTAGCAGCGTTGCACATTGGGAGAAACGAGTCGATTCGATAACTAGAGAGTCCAAATCCAGCTTATACAGCGTGAAACGTATCATTCGGTTCCTGTCAGAAACAGTAATTTTGATAATAGAAAATGATTCATAAGTTGAGTAAAAATTAAAAGGTTATTTAGTGAGAAAAACTACTATTTCTTTTACCATGCTCCAAACACCACACTTGACGTCTAAAGCAAAACCGGACTTCTGGTAAAAACTGTCTTATATAATTAAAAATTTTCATTTCTGCTTAAATTTCAGAAAACCAACAAGGTCAACCCTAGTTGGTTGAAAATTTAGTCTTTAAATTTATTTGAATCTTTTCATCCTTTATTGTTTTTAGTAATTTCTAAACTTTTCAACATCATTGCAGCTGCCACTTTCGATACATCGATTTCCACCTATTTCCACTATTTCTCCCAATTAATGGAAAAGTATGAAGTTTGATTCCGAATAGTCAATCCAGCAGACTGTAGAGATAACTAATGTTGGTGGAATAAAGTTTTTTTATGAAAACTCATCATTTGTGATAAAACCTAAAAAATGATTTCAACTAATTAAATTTCCAATTTACAATTTTTTGGTTTTTAATTGTTTTTTTGCAAATGCTATATACTTTTCACAATATTTGAAAAATACGACCAGTGGAAATGGACCGATTTTGGCCAAACACCACTGGGATCTCCCAATTCATGGAAAAAGCTCAAGTAGAGAACGGTAATACAGCGAATGGTAAATCTGCAAACATCTCGAGGTCAAAATTGTTTATGATTACTATGCTTTATTTTACTAAGTAAAAGAAAGTAATTAGGTCATGAGTAATGAATAAGAAATCATCGTTGCGGATAAGCTCAGAACAGAGGCACCGTAATTCAAGAAATATTGAATTATTAAATTTTGGTAGATAAAAAAAACGCACTCTAAGTTTAATAAAATTCAGTTTAAGAACTTTCAAATGGCATGCATATGGCAAAACAAATTCGGAGTTTGTACTTTGGAAGCTTAGTTTCGATTGCCAAAATCAGATTTGGTAATGTAGATTGTGTATTTATTAGTTTTTGTATATTAAGTTTTAAACATGATAAATCTTAATTTGCAGTTCATGGAATTTGGTCGAAAATTGAGACTGAAAGTTAGGAATTAGAAATTTTACTGGGTGTGTTTTTATCCGATTGCAAATAAAGGCGATACAGAGTAAACATTTTTCAATTTTGGCAGAAAATTTATATCTCTGTTCTCTCCGACATCAATATCATCAAAAACATGGCCACTGTTTTTCTATGTACACAAACAGCGGAAAAATTTAATATTTACATCTAGTACGTTTGTGAAACAAAGCTAAAACTCCTAACCTTTATTTCCAGTTTTCGACCAACATTGAACTTTGTGGCACTATTTCAGCTTTTCCTGGGAATAGGGAATTGGGAAAAATATGTACATAGCATTTTTGTCTAAATTGTATTTTGCTTACTGAAGGAATACATTTGGTGTAAATATTTTAGAAGCAAAATTGAATGGGAAACTTTTGTCTCACAAAATTTTTTGTATGGAAAAGCATTTCCCCATTTTACTTTGATTCGAAAATAATTACACCAAATTTATCTCTTCAGTAGACAATACAATACAATTTAGACAAAAATGTTATGAAAATATTTCTCCCAATTCCCTATTCACAGGGAAAGCCAGAATAGTGCCACTGGCCCTATTATGGTAATGCCTCCGGGGAGTAGTTTAAACTGAAATTATACGTAAATTCTCTCCCCCAGTTCCCTATTCCCAGGAAATTAGCAGAATAGGACCACCGGTTTTCCTTTTAAATTGTTTATCTGTCTATTACTAGTTACCAGAGTTAGTGGAATTCAGAGGTGGGAAAAATGAAATGAAATGCAACGGTTGATTTCATATTAAAGTACATATTCATATAAATACATAAATATCGCATAATTTGAAATTTAATAAAAATTCACACTAGGTCAATACAAATGGACTGAGTAATTCGTTCGAAGAAAACTTACTGTTTTCCAATATTATACACGTGGGAGTAGGTGTGACCAATCTATATTCAATCTAGTAATAGCACAGAATACAATAATAACATAGTTATAATTATAATTTTTTGCAAAATTTAAAAACTTCTGTTTCATCGGTACATATTAAAATATTAAAATCGAAAAGTGTTAAATGAAAAATTATTTACTTACTTGGTCCAGCCATGATGTTGGAAATTAATTTTTGTTTCAACCACTGTCTTCCAAAATTTAAACTATTTGGTTGCATTCAGTAATCATTCGTGCAAATAAACTAAAAAACCTGCCATCTGTGGATCGCGGTAAGAAACTTAATATTGAGCAAAATATTGCTCATAAAAATGTCAATAAAAATTTAAAAAATGTAAATCAAATAAAATTGTCCAATAAAAACTATCCGTAAGAGTAATTTAGTTTAATTTTCTTAAATCTTATTCTGTCAAATGTTCAAAAAATCAAGTTTAGATGTTTTTTAATTCAGAATTTTATAAAATCGGCGGCCAAGATAAATTGAGTAACACAAAATTTTGACATTTCGCGAAGAAACTAAAAAGTTTTTTTCCACACGTCCATGCTCGTCGTTGCCGATAGTTGACAAGTCAACAGAAAATTTGTACAAAATTCCTGAATAAAACGAAAGGTTTAATGAATTTTCTGATAAATTTATAACCGAAGAGGACGTAACAGTAATAATTAAAAATGAGTACCATCTTAGAGAAAATTGCGGCTATTGAGTCTGAGGTAAGATCGTTCATATAAAAAGTGAGGTTATACTGTCTAGAGATTCAATAATGAAGAAATAATTTGTATATGTTTTAGATGGCCAGAACTCAAAAGAATAAGGCAACAGCTGGACATTTAGGTTTATTGAAGGCACGACTTGCCAAACTAAGGCGTGAATTAATAACCCCGAAAGGAGGCGGCAGTGCAACTGTTGAAGGATTTGAAGTAGCAAAAACTGGTGACGCGAGAGTGGGATTTGTTGGTTTTCCATCTGTAGGGAAATCAACACTACTGTCGAATTTAGCGGGTGTATATTCTGAGGTTGCTGCATACGAATTTACAACTTTAACAACTGTTCCCGGTTGCATCAAATATAAAGGTGCTAAAATTCAATTACTTGATTTGCCTGGTATCATTGAGGGGGCCAAGGATGGTAAAGGTCGTGGTCGTCAAGTTATTGCGGTAGCACGAACATGTAATTTAATTTTTATGGTACTCGACGTTTTAAAGCCGCTTTTACATAAAAAATTGTTGGAACATGAACTGGAAGGATTCGGCATCCGACTCAACAAATATCCACCGAATATTCATTTCCGCAAGAAGGACAAGGGTGGTGTTAATTTGAACGCAGCAGTACCGCAATCTGAACTCGATTTGGATACAGTCAAGACAATTTTATCTGAATATAAAATCCACAATGCGGATATAATATTGCGTATTGATGCCACTACAGACGATCTTATCGATGTCATCGAAGGTAACCGTATTTATATACCGTGCATTTATCTGCTCAATAAGATTGATCAAATTAGTATCGAAGAGTTGGATGTTATTTATAAAATTCCGCATTGTGTACCAATTTCCGCTCATCACCGATGGAATTTTGATGATTTGCTTGAATTGATGTGGGAATATTTAAAACTTATTAGAATGTAAGGGATTTTGAAAGGCAAGATGGTACATTTTTATAATTAATAATTACGCTATATATTCTAGCTATACAAAACCGAAAGGACAGCTTCCAGATTATAGTTCGCCTGTTGTACTAAATATTGATAGACGTAGTATTTCGGACTTTTGTAACAAACTGCATCGCTCTATTCAACGAGAATTTAAATAGTGTGTAGAAGTTTATCAAGATTTAATGGTATTTAATTAACGCGTGTTATTTTTATTTCAGTGGTCTGGTATGGGGATCTTCAGTTAAACATCAACCGCAGAAAGTTGGAATCGAACATGTTTTAAATGATGAAGATGTTGTTCAAATTGTTAAAAAGGTTTAAGATTTACTACTCAACAAATTATATTCTAATTTTTAATAAACACACAATGATAAAGTTAAAAAAAACTGAAATTGGTTGTTTGTTTTCTGATGGTTTTAAATTTTTCACAACTATGGCCGAAATGGTTACAGCGCAGGTAATACAAAGTTATAATTTAGTGCGTAATCTTCAACCACTTATATTTGATTTTATATCATTCAAGTTTCTATAATAAAGATTTCCGTTTCAAGACAAGTTTGTTCTGAAGCCACTCCGTAAAACGGGGTCGTTCTAGCCTTGATCAAATTAACATTTATAAGTCTTACCAAATATCCGAAGCTGCTGAATCCAATATGACTATTACACTAATCTAAGAGCGAAAGAGGTGTAGAAGATCTGCAATCCCATCAGAACGTAAGAATGGAGGTAACCAAAACGATTTTATTTTACGCGTACAAACAAATTTTCAGAGGGGGTTATATTGGAGTTCAACACACATTTCCTTGATTAAAATGAAATAATTGTATTTTTCTATTCAATTACCTGTATGGACGACATTCAACAGTTGCGTTAAACACAGATGGCAAAGCAGAACATGATAAAATTCTGGTTAAAAAATTCTAAGGTTCTTTAGTTCGAAACTAATCTACCAACCTCTTGATAACCTCGCCTCAATGTAAAAGAAATAAAATTTTATTAACTGGGTTCAATTGGCTTTAGCAAAGTACTTGTGATTAGGTAAATGTTCTATGGAACTCAATCTAGTTAGTTAAAAACAAACAACAAAATGTTTATTTAAGTAGGTAGGTACTTGTTAATAGGCTTCAAGTACTTGCGGGTACTTTACTATGCATTAGAATCCAGCTTTTATTAATACTTTAGAATTCTTTAAGTGCCTTAACAAAGACGAGGAGGATATTTTCCTCTCTGATGTCTATTTAAATATTGAATTCGCAATGACCAAGGCTTGAAGTTAATCTGTTAATTTATATCGGTTTCACTAGCGCCCGTAAGACAGAATATATTCTGTGCCCGTACTTATCAGGTGATAAAAAGTTTAAACCTATTTATTACATATTCTCAAGCTGTTTCGTTCTATTTGCCGAAAATTTGATAGTTCACATTATCATTTCGTTACTGTGCTATTCGTTTTGTAGCAAAATATTAGGTAATTAGTTTTTGATTAAGTCCAAAGGTGTGTCTTTGACCTTGATATATTTCATTAGATATGTTGTCAAATGCTTCTTATAGCCTGGACAGGCTGCAGATTATAAACTGGTTTAGTTTAAATTCAATCAATTTATGTATCTCTTTCTAGTTTGTACATCCCATGAAGGGATTTTGTCACCTGCACTATGGTCTTCCATCCATCGCTCTCATATTCTCCCGTTTTGGCATCCTAATATGCGTCGTCATACCATCGCAGTTGGGGTCCTTCCTCTACGACGCATACCGGTTGGTTGTTGATGGAACACTATTAATCATCTGTTGTTGTTGAGACCTTGCAACGATCCTTGCATTAATCCGATGATATCGCTACCTCCGAGTAGCTGCTTTATTTCGTTGCTTTAATAATGGAACGAATGACCTTCCTTTCGAAGTAAGATATCTACAATCTACTATCTACAATCGTTAAAAGTCATGGTCCAGCTCTCGCGTCCGATAGCCAGCACAGGTTTTATGGCTGCTTTATAAAGTGTGAGTTTGCACGACTGCGATAGATTAATTTTGCAATAATTTTGATTGAGGGTAGAAAACCCGTGGTCCGGCAGCGATTCGAGCTTTTATTTCTGCCTGCATATCATAAAGAAGTTCTAACTGACCCGAGGTATTTAAAATTTTCAACGCTATCAAAATTATGGTCGCTAATTCCGAGACTTGTCATGTAGATGTTCCTAGGTGTTGCTAAAAATTTGATTTTACTACTGTTTACCTCCAAACCAAGTCTTCGGCCAAGCCGCACGACGTCATCTGAATATCCAAGAATTGTACCTGCTTTATTAAATATACAGCGCGAAGTTTCAATGTTGTTTTTTCCAGTACGTACTTAAGCGCCAAATTGAACAGCCCAGCAACGAGTGCATCTCTCTGTCGAAAACTTGATGTTATTTCAAATGAGTCTGATACAGTTCCTTCAATAACGATTCTACACACAGTCCCAGACGTTGTTGATTTACACAGAGGAACGACTTTCTCTGGAATTCCTAGGCATGTGAGTGCGGCCCATATGTCCTCGCGGTTTATAAAGTCACATGCCTATCGGAAGTCTATATATAGCTGATATTAACACTTTTCCAAAATCACCTTCATGGTAAAACACTGGTTAGTAGCCGGTCGGCTGGGACGAAAACCACATTGATAGTCGCCAATGATATTTTCGGCTAAAGGAATGAGTCTGGCAAGTACAGCATTAGCCAACACTTTATAAGCAGTGTTCAATAGAGCTATACCGCGATAGTTTCCACATTTAAGACGATCGCCTTTTTTGTGCAACGGACATATGGGCGCGGTCTTCCAATTTCAAGTACCACCACACTACCAAATATCTTGTAAGCTTGTTACGATAAGGAATTGGAGAATTAGTAAATAACTCAGTTAAATAAAGGATGTTCTATCTGTTGGTTTTGTTAAGCTCAAAATAATACTTATTGTGCGGTGACAACCCGAAAATTTTTTGATAAATGAAAAGTCAAAACTATGTTTTTAGTCATGTGTTCGTTTATACCACAACAAGGCGCTTTGGTTATCCAAACTGAAAATGAAAATCTCCACAGTGTCTTCAGTGTCGCTAACGCGATATGTTAACTGGATTTGTGTGGCCAAAATTGGATAAAATTGATTTAGATGATCTTTGGTTTCAATAAGACGGTGCCACATGTCACACAAATCGTGAAACACTTGACTTTTTGGCAACCATGTTCGATGACCGCATAATTTCAAGTAATTCTGATGTCAATTGGCCACAAATTGAGGCCATTGAACTGTTTCATTGGAAAAATTCATCAAAAATTTTGATGTTCGGATGCAGGCCTGTAACAGGAGCCGTGGTAGTCACATGAACGATGTTGTATTCCATAAATAAATGGCAACTTTTAATTTCAATAAAATTTCTGAATTTCCAACATTCATACATTATATGTGTTTTTTTACAACAATATAAGAAAACTAAAAAATGGAGCACCCTTCATTTACTTGGTCGGGTAATCTTTGGGTTCTATCACCTCACCGCGTTCTCTTCGGAACATTTAGTTTTTTCAAGTATGTGTAGATCCATGGAACTTGCCCTCCAGGTTCGACAACTTATATTATAAGTAGTTGTTCGACGTCGGCACTCCAGCGCAGTCGGGATGTACACCGGTTAATTGTTGCTGACTCTGTCTTTATCATTCCTGGCTGTGTGGATTTTGCAGGATTAATTAAAGGAATCCCATGGTTTAAACGAGACCGATATTTCTCTGTCATATTATTTGAGGATGTTATCCCTGTTATCAAAGTTGTAGTAGCTGATTCCGAAATTTGTTCATTTTTAAACCAAGTCCTCTTGCTTGCGTAGTGATCGAGCGGTATGAAACTGTACTAGACAAATGAGTGCAACCCAGCAATTCTCGCCGTTGATGCTGTAATATGCCTGCAGAAGTCCATATATACAGTTGTGTGGTTGTTTACACCATCTACTTCCTCTATAATGGCATTCGACAAAGTCTGTGTCATCTGTGGTACTATTCTGGTTTTCCTAGGACATAGAGAATAGGGAAAAATATTTTCATAGCATTGTGAACTTGCCTCAATTGAGAAAGTAGGTGGAAGTTGTTAGAACCGCTTCCTCTGCAATATAATTTCCAGTTTAGAACTGTAAATTTTACAAAAATTAAGCTCTTATTAATTCTGGCTAATATTTTCTAAGCTATACTTTCAAATATACTATTGTAGTTTATCGAATTGTGATTGTTCTCACGTTTAAGAAGGTTTGGGAATTGGGAGTGGAAAGATTATATATACGCAGTTTATCGCTCAGATCTTTTCTGAAAATTTTCGTAAAATCTCCCTCAGATTTTTCAGAATCATTCAATCTTATAAACGTTCTCTTGTGCACACGACATCTTAATTTATTACGATTTTACTAAATTGCAGAACACCTGTCCACAACTTACCCCTATTTTCGTAATATCACTTTCACTGGAATTTTGCCCGGGCATATTAAAAACCAATTAGCAAAAATTACCTTTGGCGCAAAATGTTATCATATGTTTCGTAACAAAACAATCAAATGCAAAAATAACAACTAAAAACAATTTGGAATTCGTGATTTCGACAACGCTTTCACAGTAAAAATAATATGCAGCACATAAATATGGGACATAATTCCTCTGATCGTGAACAAAATGAGACGAAAATTAATCATTGTGCTGTGTGTTGTGTTTTGTGCGGATTACGTTATCGGTGCGAATAATATAGTTCTGAATTGTCGATGCGAATTAAAAAATAGTTGCTTTAAGCCGCTACAGTTATTGGGTGTGGTAAGTTAAACTAAGATTTATACGTATAACTTATATATCATATATATGGTGATACTTGTAGAATGAAACTAGCTGTATTGACGAAAGTTTTGTGAGATGCTGTAGTGTATCCGAACCACATATCACAAAAATTGTGATAATCTCATCTTCAACGTCAGTTAAACCAAAACCACATTCGGATGATGTAATAGTGGTATATCCTAGTGAAATGTCTGGCATTCCACAGACGACCCCGGTGAATATGCCTGACGATTATATGATACAAATGATTGATCGGCAAAGTGGGTATCAAATGTTATTAGTGTTTCCAAAACACGAGAAAACTACCAGTGAGGTACCTACGACCACAACAACCTCGACTACAGCTACCTTGACCACAACAACCTCGACAACATCATCGCCAACTACTACAACAGAGTTAATTGGTACAACAGAAATACCAGCACCTCAACCGGCCACAAGTACGGCCGCCCCCGATCGATTAAGTACTACAGCAAAATCCAAACCAAATAGAATTTCAGGAAGAATACGCAAAACTAACCGAAATAATAATAATCAGGCTGATAAAAAACATGTAACTCCAAAAACTAATGCCAAAATCTATGACGTTTCTAGGCGACAAAACTTTTTGCGGCGACATCCAAATACCTCTCAAGAAATTAATGAGCATGTATCACCAGGCACAACTCACCCAGCTGCAGTCGAACGTCCCTTTAATAATGAACTGCGAATCAAAGTAGATGAAGAACATAAAATGATGATCGAAAGTTTAAAAGCTCTTCTCGCCTCCAATGATCATTCATCCGTTCGCTCGTCACAGTTCGAAATATCAAAAATTACGCGAGTAAAACCAATCGAGCAAATGTTAAAAGTAGAAATGGTAAATACAACTGATGACATGAAAACGAACAAGAAACCTTATCGTGGTAAAATCAAGTATCAAGGTTACAAATGGGCTGCAATTCCAGATAGCTATCAGGAACAGCAAACATCATCTAGAACAACGACAGAAAAACCTACGGCCGCAAGACCTACAATCGCTAGACGACCCATAACAGACAGGCGAAAATATCGTCATAATGAATACGAACAAGGATCAACTCTATTAGCTGGTTTTAGACCTTCTCCACTGTGGTCACTTAAGGACGAGAATATTGATATTGTCGAGATCAACACAAGAGTTCCTCGTACATATCGAGCATCACAGCTTGATCATGCCGGTGCCGAAAGTGGATTTGTGCCACTTGCAAATAACGGGGAAGCACTTCAGATCGTTGGGCCTGTTCCTCGGGGATTTAAACAACGAATTGATGATTCACGTTTAAATTATGAATTACCATTCTAGGCCATTACTAATTTTTAGTTCAGCATTAAATTGAATTTGATTTGAACGTAATAGCCTGAACAGACTGCGGATTAGTTAAACTGGTAGAGCAAAATTCAATCAAACTAGATTTTTCAATTTTTCGTTGTGTGTCGAACTGAATCGAATTTTACTTCCTAGAGTACCAAATCTTGCTAAACCAGTTTAACTAATCTTCTGTCTGTCCAGGCTATAAGCGCTTAGACGTGTTTTACTTAAAGTGTAAATAGAAAGTTTAATAGCATAATGTAAATAAATTATTAGAAATAATAAAATGTATTTACCGATTAGTTTCTTTTGATGTGCGTCCATCTTGGCTAGTTTATTCTGTATTGTTCTATGCTTAGCCGCACTATATGCAAGGAAACAATAAAATTTTAGCAATGTGCATTAACCGATCGAGGACAGAATAAGGGTGGAGTAGTTTTGGTTGAATAATCGTTTTATCGATTACAATAGAGTAAATATGTTTTGATAAGCCTTGGGCGGTGCTGTTTTATCGACCGTTACTGGTTTTTATCAGTAATGTGCGAGACCAAATCATTCAGTGGAATTGAACCTATTCTGCATTTTTGAACGGTGTATGTGTAAATTGTTTTTAATATATACATAGCATAAACCTCCAAAAGTTTATTGCTTTTCCTCCTGTAAATTTCCTCGGTTTAACCGCCTTTCAAAAATATTATAATTGGGGTTAAATGGCTTCTGATTTTCACTCGAAATCAGATTTAATTATTACGGTATTTAAGGTGAAATTTGAAATATTCATATCCTTCTCGACTCTTTGGCTTTTTTGGTGTACAAAGCATCAATTTTAAATTCGAAAGTTGCCCTGCTGCAGTTACCCACACATTACGAACAGTATAAGTAAAACAAATGAAGTGAATTGAACAAAATGGATTTTAAATGTAATAAAAAAACAAACCTGCTTGGATAAACAATGTTTAAGCCTTTAAATATCGTTACCAAAACTAAGATATTTTGAAAATATCTCCTAGTATTCATCTAAATAAAACAGTTTCAGGTACACACGTCCGTTTTCAAAGTCATATCAAAACGTTCAGAAATTGTACCAGTGGCAAACCGATAAAGATCTCAACCATTAATTTTAAACGAAGTCAACATTCTGAGCATTTTCTGATTATTAAACTGAATAGTTCGATATATCAGAAGAGTTTCATACCAGGTATGTTGTCGTATAGTTTGATATACAGGACATTAAAACGGAACACGTTTCATAAATACAAATTTTGATGTTTTTGGAACTGGATTACTAAAGTGTTTATGGTTTCATTCTCGTATTTTTTCAAAACGGTTTTATGTAAAAAGGAAAATTTGTCGCAATTGGTTCACTGAGACAGGCACTCGCAATGTCTAGAGAAGCATTATAAGTGTGGGCTGATAGGTTGCATTGAGCTTTTAAAGTTATCGTTTTAGAAAATTAGTTAAATGAACATTGTACTATAGAGGTAGACGAGACGCTTTTCCATTTTTAACAAGATGGGGAGACCCATCAGGTAGAACGGCCCATTAACGGCGCCGATAGAATGACTACCCAGGTGTCTTGATTAAATGTACATCATGATTATTTTATGAGGACTATTCAAGAACTAAACATTTAGAATTACAACATTTTAGAAAAATATTGATAAAGTCAGAATTTAATTTTATAATAGAATTTATCATTGTAAAGCCCAAAACTGGAAGCAACATGAAAATATACTCTCTAGTGTTGCTTTAGAACTAACTGCAAATTTAAAAGCATTTGACTGAAACAAACTTCGTATGGTAATATTGATACTGTTGCAATATGACAAACTATACAACTATACAGAGATTTTCTACAAGAACCACTACCAACTCCAATTGCGAAAAAATCGTAGATGCGTTTAAAGACTGATATTATTCAACTTAAGGATAAAGCGAACCATAAATCCAATTCTGAAGTAGCGCCAAAGACTGGAATTTCGTCTATATAATTTGTCGTAACCTATTCAATACGACTCTAGTGATATTATACCCAGCATACGAAAGCAAATTTTTCATTAAAGTCGGAAAATAAGAGCACCAGATAATGTTATAATAATGAGGTTGCGAAGCCGAAATCGAGGTTAAGCCATTGATGATTATTTTTATTCAGAATAGAAACCTTTGCGAAACTGGAAGGTTGACAATAACCACCATCTTTAATACATAATTTCATAACATGTGATTAATCCGCACCCTGGGAAACAATGCGCCATTCGTTCTCAACTAGATTCGCGAGTCATGAGACTGAGGTTCATAAAAGAACCCTAGCCTGCAAATAAATCTTGTAGGACAGGTACGTCAGAAACAAATTCTAGATTTAACCCAAGAAGTTTCGGGACTTAACAAAACTGCCGTCAAAACGTAAGTGATCTAATTTATGTAGACGAGGAAAATGAAGAATCTACATTTAAACCATCTTCATATTAAAAACATTCCGCAAATGGACATCTGTGCAAGATATACTCAGAACGTACTCCAACCTGGAGGAACCCCTCACAAAAATTTGTGAATCTGAAATTTATTACCACAACAAAACAATTTTTATACGATTTATGCCATCCTAGTTTAGCTGGTCCATATCTTTGCATTGATTTTTGGTTTAAATTTAAATTAGTCTAGCGGGCTTAAGTGGATTAACCACTGAAAACATCGACTCTTCTGACATCAACGCACTATTGCCCAAGCTCAATAACTTAATGGAATTAAAAAATTCGTTTCTTTGGATGTAATTCGGCATTAATTGACAAAGTTTGCCTATTTGTCATGGAATGTTAACGAGCTGATGAAGAAGAATGCTTTCCCTCTGCCTTTAATAGAAGAGTTGGACAGATTGCATCAAACCATGATCGTATCTCAAAAACGCCTTTTGGTAAATCCCATTGTCTAAGTTATGAGATGCTGTTTGGCCTTCCAAATATTCCTCAAACAATAAATGAACTTATGGATGCTCCCTATGAAATCGCGGCCGGACATTCATATATCTCGATGAACTTCTCATTATTCCCAAGACGCTTAAGCAGCATTATTTTCTATTAAATAAGCTGGATTAATAATTAATTTGCAGACCTTTTACATAATGCATGAAGCAGTTTGTAAACTTCTGATCTTAAATTTTATCTCTCTACACCACCAACGTTAACTTGATACCGATTTTAATAAACTGTTAATCGTACGATGGTATGATATCAGTTTCCAAGCGATTTGTGTTTTTTTTTATCAGACAACGGAAGATGGGGTAGAAAAGTCAGTAGCATTTACATCTAAGAAATTAAAGTCGGCGCAATGGAACTGTATGGTTACGGATCTTGAGTAATTGGCAGATATACTAAGTATCAAAAAGTTCTGTTCGTATGCTGAAAGCTATTGGATACAAGGTTATTTTCGAACCGAAGGAAAGAGACGCCAGACCACTTCTTATAGGTAATTGAGATGATGAGGACGATGATGAAGATAAACACACAGAAGATCCTACGAGAGAAGAACATGCAGTAATTCGCTACAAATGGCAGAAAAATTTAAAATGTTAACTCATTCAATTAGCTCAATAGGAGAACAACACTTAGTGTTACAAATTTTCTACCTGTGCGAGGTGTAATGATATATAATTATATCAATTTGGGAGAGGACTACGATCACGAAGGCGAGAACTACAGAAATATATACAGAAACACTGCAAAGAAAAATACCATACAGCATCGTGCTTAGCTTATTACAGAATAGTGTTTATTGTTCCATAATAATAACCGGAAATTGGTTTCAACTACGTTCAGATTGTTGAAAGGGAGGCTCTAAGCCATAGATAAAAGACAAATAATTAATAAAGAAATAAACTGAACCTATGGCAACAAACGCTGCCGATACAGGTTTAACAGAAGCGGGATATGGTGGGTCTTAATGAAATTATTCTTATACGGGGGCTTTCTTCAAACTAATTGGTAACTCGAAGAAATATAGACTGTAATGGAGGCTGATCAATGGTATAAAAAAGTAAAGTAAGAATTCCTCTTAAAATCGGGGCAATTTTTATCTAAACGTATAAGATACAGCAGCAGCCACATACCTATAAAAACGGGCGTGATAACAAATGGAAAGAGATGGCGTACTTAAATACCTTATTGCGCCATAAATTGCACTAAACGATTTCCATGTTAACGATCTTATCTTTGGAACTAATACACTCGAGGAGCATTAGTTCCTAAACAAACCACATTGAAAAAATTACTCAAAACTGTTGGATTCAGCCTAGTTAAACGGGCTGCTGTGATACAAGCCTTAAAATGGAATTATCGAACAATGAATTAAAGTTTGATGATACAGTGCAATTAAGACTCTGGACATAAACTGGATCATCGCATCTCCTTTCCGTCGTTAATCTTCATAAGAAAACTTCTAACAACTTGCTGTTTGACAGTGGTAAACTCTTCTATCCTTTAGGATGATTAGGAACTTGGTCAGTTACAATAGTAGCTAAACTAATAATGCGAAACTTCTGATTACCTGAATCTACCACTACTACTGGCTTTTTAGTAGTACTATGGAAATATTTCAAGCTTACTACTCGTACATGCATAGGGCAGTACATTTATTTTGATGACAAAACTGTAGATAAAAACACGCTATCCCATATAGTTCTTAGAAAACTCTGCTAGAGACGCCGCAATACGGCATTTAATACCTCCTATCACCGCAGTTTGTAGGAATTTAGGAAGCAGCGGTGAAATCCTTGACAAAACTGTAGATAAAAACACGCTATCCCATATAGTTCTTAGAAAACTCTGCTAGAGACGCCGCAATACGGCATTTAATACCTCCTATCACCGCAGTTTGTAGGAATTTAGGAAGCAGCGGTGAAATCCTTGACGACACAGCTCAAGAGAGTAATTGAACAAGCAGTTGAAGCATATTCTAACCCGAGTTATTTAACAGCAATATCTGCTGATCCAAGTCAAGTGGTACTAACTCTAAAATGTGGAGAAAGCTCTAGATTGGTGTAAAGCATCGTTCATGACTTTGGCAAGCGGTTGATTAAACTAAAATGTATTAAGTTTTTAAATATGAGGAAAAGAGAATACCGAACAACGAAAAAATGCAACCACCCACTTACAAGCAATAGTGGTGACGATACGAAGTTTAGCCGAGGAGTGTTAATTTTTAACGTCCAAATATGAAAAGGTGCCATTGCCATCTTAATATTGCTAACAGAGATATCGCAGAAGAGAAGTCGCCAAACGAGATACAGCAGAATTACTTGTAGAATCTTGAGCATTGTACATATATCTTGTAACCATGGTAAGTGCGCATATATACACGAAAAATCAAACTTCTATATTCAACGCAACCATCAATATGCTAAAGAAAAGCCAGGACTATAAGCATGTTAGTGAGATAATGAGTGTTCACTGAGTCAAGAGTACATACGATTTGCTTCGTTTCGTTCCACGCCTATTCCATATATAATTTTTTATAATTATGGGTTAAGGTAAAAATCTTAGACGAAACGAATCTAATGTGACCAAGGTTTAAAACAGCAAAATGTTCACAGCTTTGGGTAAGTAAGATATGATTTCAATACTAAATTTCAAAGAAGTTCGGTAATAATCAGATCTACTTTAGTAGCTGATGATAAAGTTTCATCAATATACTTCATACTGTCTTAACCATTAATAGTTCAGCTACATAGCGAAATGGAAAATTAAAATATTTACTACGAGCAGAAATGCCAAACCATTAACTATTAGCATTTTCATCAACGCAACAAAACATTTTATTACCTGTAATGAATTAATTTAGGCACTCAAAATTCGAGTTTTAAGATATTTTTAGGTACGAATAATTATAATATAATATAATGTACATACTTACAGGAAACACTATTTTATATTCACATTAATAAATAAATTAATCAATTAAACTATAAATAATTTCTATTCTTCATCTGCACAATTACCAGAAATAATAAATTAACGGTTGGTGATTTGATTGGTATACGTAGAACCTGCCATCTATTATTTGAGATTATAATTACTTACCATAAAAATTTTGACATTTATATTTGCTATAAATGAAACATAACCATACAATTTTCTCAATTTGTAAATTTTGTTTTGACAACCGCACGTGTTTATAAATATCGCATTCGTTTTACTGAAATATTTTAAATAATTATTTATAAAAATGGGTAAAACTAAAAAGGAGAAACAAGACGTTGAAATGGCTGATACAACCGGTGAAATCAAAGAAGAGGATACATACGACGATAAATTGCGGCATGTCAGTATTATTGCAAAGCCAATGGCATCGAAAAAATTAACCAAAAAATGTTACAAACTCATCAAAAAAGCGGCGAAACAGAAAACTTTTTTGCGAAATGGTTTAAAAGATGTACAAACTCGATTGCGAAAGGGTGAAACCGGGTATGGTTTTTTGATTTATATAAATTGTGAGTTAAATAATGATTTGTGTATTTTTTTTCGATGCCAGGATCGTTGTCTTTGCTGGAGATGTTACCCCAATCGATATTATGTGCCATTTGCCTGCAGTGTGTGAAGAAAAAAGTATTCCATACGTGTATACTCCGAGCCGAAAAGATTTAGGAGCTGCCATGGGCGTTAAACGAGGCACATTAGCTGTTCTAGTACGTGATCATCTTGAATACCGGGAGAACTTTGAAGAAATTAAATCTGAAATATCACTGCTCCCGGTTCCTCTTTAAAATACATACAGAATTTTTACCAATATTTTATAGTTTTTAAGCTTCACATATACGTATTGTATGAATGGGATTAATTGCACTAGCCATTCGCATTCATTATGGAAGTGCCGTAAATTTCCTTTTATTAAAATTTTATATTTCCTTATATGCAGAAGAAGTAAATTTATTTTATGCTACGAATTTCTCTTGTAGTTGTTGCTAGAATAAAAATGCAAATTATTTTAATCCGATTCATGCAATATAAGAGTATGGGGTGAAATGGGAAAACGAGAAAATTTTATCTTTTTTATATTTCATAAATATAAAATTTAATTCTATTAAAAATTGTACGTTAATAGTGATTTCTTGCTTATTGTTTCTGTCTAAATCAACATCAATCATTCAGGGTGTACTTACATGCCTTGCGCTTACACCGATTTCAACAACTTGGAACCAGTTGGATTTCCCGGATAGTCCATGCTCAGGATACGGTGATATAAAGTTGTTCCCATAAAGTGAATGTACTAATAAAACTAGAATTTCGATCTTCTGGATGCATAAGGTGATGACACTTCGAAAACGATGTTTCGCAAGTGATGTTAACGCAGATGACAGCTATGAATCAACTGCACCAATTATTAAACAAATCGAATAGGAGTCCTTGGTCATCTTATGAGCTAATCGCACATAGGGCCGGCCGGTCAACTTATTGTGGCAATAGAAGAAACGGCGGCGGGTGAACGTGAGGCGATTACAGATTATTAAATACCATTCCTGGCTGATATTGACATCTGCACTTAATTACTCCATTTCGATTGAATGAATAGTTCAGGCATTTAGTGTTATTTGAAAATGTTTAGTTTCGTATATTTAGAAGGTCGATATACCTTCAACATCGTTAAAGAGCATATAGAGAATATTAAACAAGTTTCCCAACTACCTAGTATCAGGTTTTAATAAGTAACGTGAGAAATTTATTTTTACCAGTCCCGAAGACAAATTTCTTAGTCACACTATCAGCACGACCAATGTAGTGCTAAGAGTGTTTAGCCCATATTTCAGTACAAACGGACATAGTGTCAACAAAACGTTTTTCGGAATCAATTTTTATCGAAGATACATTTCTCATATTTAGAACAAATTACTACAAGGCAAAACGTTGTCAAGCCGCAATGTTGTCACGTTGTAAACGTTGTCACGAACTATTGACAGTCTATAGTTATCAGGAATCTAACATTTTTTTTGCATTTAATCGAAGGAGAAAGTTCACGCTGTTCACCAACAGAAACCGCAATTCTATGCATTCACACACAATCTAGTAAACTACATAGATTTTAGCTATCAGCTTACGGTTTCAAAGTTATAAATTCTTGCTCACGATTGACCACAGATTAAACCAAATTAAACCAAACCTTCATACGTTTAATCTTAAAAGGGAACGACGGCCCGATTCAATAGTAATCCTTTATATGGCTCATTTTACCATGATCCTCTTAAACAAAGCACATAAGATGACTATTTAGTAAATTTTCGCCGTTTGAATATGATATTAATGTATCGAGGCGCCAAACTGAAAATTTAACAAAGTAGGCCAAATGCAGATTTAGTCTGTTTGATGTTAGGCGGAGGGTGGAAAGTAAATGTAGTATAGTTTCTTCATCTTCGCTGCTATGCACAGAATCACGTGACGAAGCACCAAGTTCGTTCGCTTCGCTGATACCCTTAGCAGATACATCAGTTGCCTGAACTTCGTAGAATGGCCGAAACTCCCAAATCTACCTAACTATTGTACATGAGGCGATACTAACCCGCGTTTGCGTTCGTTAGTCGCACAGCTGCTACCTGAAGCATTTCCTTGCCCGTAGCGAGTGACATTTCAACAGTTTCTCTGCTAGGGTGTGAGATGGTAAAGAATTTGCAATGTATGAGGTCGTGTGCTCAGAGTAGTTGGATCTCGCACTTTCATCAAAGTAGCACCAGACGTTAATTCCTTATAATAAAACAGCCTTAATAGTTTAAGTGTTTATATCAAGTGAATCATGTAGGTCTGAAAACCCTGTCTTTTAATCATCCAATGGAACTTTTGCAAGAATAAAACGCTATATAATAGTTTTCTTTATCCATTCATAAAATATTAGGTTCCAAGCTTAGTTTACTGTCAAAGATGGGGAGGAGGAGGGGGGAGGGAGTGGCGAGGGGTAAATCTAGAGAGGTGTGTACTTCTTAAAGGAAATAATCAACTCAGTCTTATGTGGATTGATGCCCAAATCACGCCTGTTTACCCAATTGAGAGTAACCTCACTCTGCATGGTTCACTTAGGGTACTAGCATATTTACTGAAAACGCCGGTAGAAACGGGATTATTTCAGCAGACACCGTCAACTTAAATGGCTTAAAGCTGTTTATTGGCCAGATAAGTTTTCATCGCTTTATTATTATTCACAGCAGCTCTTTTTTGATGTTTTTTTTGAAGAGCCTCCGGCAACTATCAAAGGAACACACACATACATCAGCATTTAAAGCATCAGGCAGCTTGTCTACTAGCTACTATGTTGATACAGATGGTTTTGGAATCGGTAACTCTAGTAAATTCCCTAGAAGAGGTGTGAAGGTAACTCAGTTGGTTTTTTCGCGTTTCTCAAAATAAATTTACAAGCGGATTTTGTGTCCACTTCAACTGGGAGATATTTTAACGAAATAATAAACAAGTGATATAATGTGTTTATTAAGTATTAAGTGGGAAATAACCTGTATCAGAATATGAAGAATAAGAACCCATTGATCCGGTGGTTAAAGCAAAGGTACTAGAACCTGGAGGTGGTGGGTATTGATCTTATCAGAGGACGAACTGTGATGAACCACAACTATGACTCCCTGGTGGTGAGCGGATCTTAGAGCCGATACATCTTCCTGCGGCATGGGGTGCAAACTAGTAACGCACAAATAGTATACTGTAATTGTGGGAGTGGATGATTGACCGATTTCGACTTTCTAACAATCCATCGCAATTCTATAGTCGTAGAACTCTCTATTTAGTACGATTGTAACTAACTTGGACGTTTATAGGTTTGGATTGTGCCTCTGTAGCGTTCCCACTTCCCAGTATCTCTTTTAGTTCATTAATTTTTTTTGGGACCCAAATTCGTGCCTTGATGTTACCCGCAACATTTTCCTAGCGGCAACTTCCAGTTTGGCCGCAAACCAAACCTCACCTACACTTTCTACAGCTTCATATTTAGGGACAGTGACCATTGGCTTGGTTGACGTCTGTATCAAGTAGGTGGCTGTAAGCCTTTTCCACAGTACTCTAATTTTCCTAAGCCTTGTCAATTCCAGCCGTCACTAAGTGCTTCTTGAGCGCTTCAGCATTACCTTGTTTCATTGTGATTATTTTCGTACTTAGAATTTTGTTGAATTTTAGAGTTTTACAGGACCTCTTTCTTATTTGGTAGTTGGACACATGATGTTCCACTTTTGATCATACTTTTGTTAGTAGTAGCCATTGTTGTGTCCCGTATTTTTTGCGTCTAAAGGCCAAAGTTCAATGAGCAGTAACTGCAGAATTTAAAAGTCTCGGCTCCCAGTCTGCCCGGCTATCACCAAGGTCCGATTAATCTGTAAACGCAGCCCAGTGCCTGACATGATATTTTTTGCACCAACGTGGGGTAGCCCAACAATTTAAACATTAGGGGTACAAATAAGTTTTGAGGGATCGCATTGGGCCATCTTGTAACTATATTCATGTTAAAGCGTCATCATTTCTCTCTAAAAATCAGTATGTGTCATTTTGATGAAGTGTAAACAATATATTTTTTTGTGTTTTAACCATGTCAACCTTTGGTGTCAACAAAACAAAATTTGCGGGAAGCCCTTCTTTTTTGTTTTAATTTGAAGAAAATTGCTACTCTTTCGGCCGTTTTAAAAGCGGCGATTTTGACACCACTGATAAAGAATGCGAAGGGAGATCAGTAAAGCTTGCAGACGCTGAGTACTGGAGGCATTATCGGACTAAGATCCATGCCAAACTCAAGAGGAGAGGCTTGCGTTATATAAAACTTTGGGAGTGACTCAACAAGCGAATCAAAACCGTCTCAAGGCCATGAGTATGGTGCAAGAATAAGGAAATTGGGTTCCATATAACTCAAGCCGAGGGACGTCGAACGCCGTTTTTTCACGTGCAAACAACTGCTCCAAAGACAAAATCAGAAGGGTTTTTTTTGCATTAAATCGTGGCGGGAGCTGGACTACGACAACCAAAGCGCAAAATCGTGTAGTAAGCCCGGTCAAACATCAACTTCAACTGTCAAACTGAATATTCATGGCAATAAGCTTACGTTGTGCAACTGGTCGGATCAGTTCGGGGTGATCTATGTACTATCAGCTACTGCAGATGCTATTACATGTTGCAAGAGTCGTCAAGGATACTTTGCAGGCACTTCAATGAGATATCACACCCCACCCGCTGTATTCACCAGACATTACTCCTTCCGACTACCATTTGTTCCGGTCGATGACTCATGGCCTGGCCGAACGACACTTCACTGCTTACTGGATCGCTTCAAAATACGAGGAATTTTTTCGACGTGGAATCCGTCTGCTGCCTGTAAATGGGAAGAAGTCGTAGCTAACGATGGCCAATACTTTGAGTAAAATGCATTGTACCAATTTCTTTGAATAAAGTTTCGAAGTTGAAGAATGGGGGAGTATTAATAACTATTTAACAGTTCCAAGTCGACGTTTAAAAGCACCTCTGGTTAAATTAGTAATTAGTAATAGTATTTGAAGATCTTAGTCGAAATCTTTGTTAAGAAATGTGAATGATCAGTTAACGATTTGTTTACGATATCAAGATGATTTGAACTCAGTATAAACGAAAATTAATATTTAAATAATTTGCGCCTCTGGTCAGGAGTCTTGTGTTAAGAGTATACCTGGTGAAGAGTATCTATGTTAAGGAGTGATAATTGCCATTTATCATTTTCCAATCAACTTGTCTAGTGTAAATATTCATACTCATCGAATTTGGAAGTTAATAAATGCCACTGCGGTTCGATCTGTTATTTGGACATGTCAAACTTTTGGACAAGGTTGTCAATGGCCATTTAATAATTCCAGGTCGATTTCAATTGTTTAGAATAAGACTTGTCTACACTAAGTGATCCTAGTTATAGACTGGTATTTAAGCTCTCGACGGATGAACAATTACTTAAGCTATAAGATGGGTGGCCGCTCAGTTTTGCACTTCACCAGAAGGTCATTCTTTTATTTAATAACATTACCGATCGTAATCATGTGTAGAAAATTTACTTTTGGTAATTGCCTTTAGCATAGGGTTCGAACAACTGTGACTGTTCGATAATTTCGTAGAAAGCAATTTGAACACACCCTTGGAACGCACCCTTGGTTGGAGTGTGGTATTGTGACTCATGCAGCGCCGATGGTTTTATTACAACTAATCGATACATGCGAATTAGATTAATAGTCTCATAGTTGTCAACGAAATTGATTATGTAGTCGGAAAAACCCTTTCATGTGATGTGAAGAGGGAATTCAATTTTAAATATAGAATACGAAAATCGATGATTTTTTTTAATATACGACACACAATAATCAGATTATCACATCTTTCACGTTTTATATTGCATTTTATCTCGTATTCTGACATAGTTCATCGACTAGTTTATTGCATATAATATACGACCGACAATGTAAACCAGTCGGCGTCGGAAATAATATTATTTCGAATTGCAAATTGTGGGAAGAGAGTACGAATATATCAAACATGAATTTATCACAAGCAAATGTAATTATGCTTATCTGCGTATAGATTTCTATTAAATTTCGTTTAATCTTTAATCAAACAACACAAAATAAACTTAAATCTGTTAGATAACACATCATCTCACCTGTACAAACCTACAGATAATCCATGAAAAACCAATAGTGACTATATCGGTACATCATCGTATTACGTACAATTCCCAAGCGACCTATCAACAAAAATTCGTTAATTTTCGTAATCGCACCTACATTTTTACAAAGTACATAAGAAATTAGGGTCCTTACTATCCTAAATAAAGAAATGAATCCATTCATCCACATAAAAAAAATTGATGTTATTCTCATGGGCTGAAATCTCGTAGTTCACATAAAAATATTATAAATTTTGTGCTTGATCCTAATTACATCTGGATCCTTATACACCCGTACATAAATCCTAATAAATTAAATTATTAAATTTCTGGCACAAAAATGTGTCTGATTGATACCAAAGAAAAGAAACGTAATCTGACTCATTTAATGGTCATTAGGGCGAAAGCACAAAATAATTTCAAGTCCCAACAACACAGACGTGTCCGCATGTACCATAGCAAAGTGACAAAATTAATATTTCAACAAACAAACAAACCGAGTTCAAGAAAGTCACACAAATTTTATGAAAATTTATTGTTTGATACTTCCCTGACATCATCACCCTTACCTGAAATAGAACCGGACGGGGAGGATGATAAATAAAAATATTGGGTTTAAAGTCAAATTCTTTAACCCAATATCGCTTTTATTCATCAAACGATTATCTGAGTGATTTAAAGAAGACTCTCCGGCTATACTGAGTTAAGAATTTTGGACTGTTTTTTTCTTTGTATGTGTGAGTGTTGCCCTTTAAAAGGCAAAAGTAATTTCCTCTCGAAATGATAACACAGCAAAATATTAAAGTTGAATTGAATGAAAGTTGACGATAAAACAAAAACCAACGAAAAGGAAAACTGAAAATGAAATGAAAATAGCTTATGTCTGTTCTTTATAGTTATATATACATGCTCATTGGGTGGGTGGGTGCGTTGTGATTTCATTTTTTTCCTGTCCTTATCTTTTCATATAAACATTTCTTATATTATTGTGATTATTAACAAAAGAACAAAAAATAATTTGTTGATAGGAATAAGTTGTCTTTTCGTATTATTCTGATTCATCATCATCATTGTTATTATCCACAATGAA
Source organism: Nephrotoma guestfalica (assembly GCA_963691935.1). Lineage (NCBI taxonomy): Eukaryota > Metazoa > Arthropoda > Insecta > Diptera > Tipulidae > Nephrotoma > Nephrotoma guestfalica. The sequence goes on along the minus strand of OY829914.1, from coordinate 204,689,985 downwards.
CCTAAAGATTCTTTAATATCATCCTTACGTGCAGGAATGAGGGCGAGTCGGAGTAAAGTGAAAATCGATTAAAATTTAATTGAATCTATTGAGCAAAACACAAAAAATATGAATGAATGAGCGATTCTTGTCGCTTTTTATCATTTTTGTAAGTCATCAAGTCAAAATACAGAACTGAATTAATTCAATGGATGTAGGTAGAATACAAAAAACAACCAAGGCATCCATCGTAAGAGAAATCAACAAGTTGTATTGTACAGATGAATATTGTACTCTGTTGATATGGGTGGGGTTATTGGATCCAGGATCAAATCAAATTTATTGTGTTGTATAAGACGATTTTTTTATTGAATAAAAGTTTATGTGGGGTAGTACCGTTATCCGGCATGAAAGATAAAGGTGATATACTTTGAAAGCTCTTCCGTTTCTTGGTATTGAACAATTTGGAACCGTTATGAGAAACGAGTATATTAACGGTATTAACAGTACAAATCCATACGTACCAAATTTTCATTGATATTTTGAACATAGTCTGGTATTCTGTAAGCTTTCGTCTGTTACCACCAAAGATTACAACCGTGTCATTGTTAAGTGAGATTGGAAATCAGTTTAAAAGTGGTATGTTGTTGTCCTGAAACCGATTGAAAATGTGCAATATCTTGCTAGAAATACCGTTATATTCAGAATCAAAAATGATGTACTATTATATTTTTGCAAAATGAGACGACACACATAAAACATCAAATGCTTTCAACAAATTTAAATACTGTGGCTGGATGAAAACTGACTGATGGCCTTATTGTGAGACGGAGGTCTCGTCTTTCTGTTGGCTCATTCCAGCCAGCACTTCTCCATCTCTACTGTGCGTGCCACTTTGGTAAGTCTCATACTCGCGACCCTCTGCATCGCCACCCTTTAGCAATTAAACCATTGCCGAATTTCCTCAATAAACATATTGGAATCTTCTGCTGGGCGGCCTCCAAGGGTCTTTCTTACACTCGATAAACCAATTCGTCCATTGGTTTTTCCGGTCGTGCACTCTCTTCTAGCCGTCTTTCACTTTTCACGTTATCTTTCTCTAAGTGATTAGCCTGCATTTCATTACCCTTAATTTCAATCTGGCCGCCGGATAGCTTGTAGTACTTGCTTAAGATTGTCAATGTTTCCAATTTATGTCTCAGAACTTGTTCAACTAATCCATTAAAATTATCAGGTACATTGCATAACTCAATCGGCATTATCACAAATTGATAAATCGTTTTTTCTGGACAAGAACTTCCGGCGAACGCCATGGGCTATCACTCCGTCATGTTCAATTTTCGACTGTCTCCTGTTGCTTCGCCAGAGGGAATCGTCTTATTGCTTGCCGGATTAGAGTATCGTTTTCTGTGTCGTTACTATGTTGCACAATATTTTGTTGTTGTTTTATTATTGGCTGCTAATCCACCCTGTGCTTCACTGCCACACATAACGGAAGATGGCTGGGCAGTGAATGAATGTTCATCTTCTGCTTATGGTTTGGTGATTGTTGACATTGTTTCGACTGGGAGTGCACAATATAATCGACACTCTTATAGTCGACACGCTGTACCAATGTAGGTTCACAACACGTACTTTTACTTTCTGCTGGAATTTCACCAATGTTATTTTTGACATTCACTGGCTCCACGATTCCCCAAGGTCGCCGTCTATTTTGTCTTAGATAATTTTTTGAACATCCCAATATAACTCGCAATGCCTTTTGTTCATTTGTATTTATTTGGAGAGGTGCCTCTACACTGCGCAATTTTAGTATCTGATTATCCAAGTCCACGACCATCTGGTAGCTCTTGATAACAGTCAGTCCGATGATTTCTCAAACGTTAATGGAAGGGTTTACTCTCGTTTTACCACCGCAGATTCACCTGTTGCTGTTAGCAAGTTATAACGGACAATAGCATACATTTGTTCTGGATCTACTATATCAAGCCCCCATAAGAGCGACACTTTTGTAATCCGCCAAAAGTTTAGTGATTTTAACGGTGTTTATTGGTCGTTTTCTCCCTCGCACCAGCTTACGTCGCTCAAAACTGATGTATGTAACTTAGTTTTCCGATCCATCCCATTAAATGACTCAAGTGTATTTTCTCCTCATGTATCAGCTTCTCTCGAGTACTGTGTACTGGACTACTTATAATCCCTCATGTAATGGTTGTTGTCATCGGAAACATCTATAGGGGGAACGTGGCATTTTCGTACGGGATCTTAAAATGCTTGCTGCATCCAGCTTGAACAACTTACTGAATCAGTTGCTAAACTTGCTCTGGCTGCCTCATACTTTAAAGTCAACACCAATACTTCATTAATGGGGTTACATCTAGTATTGGTTCTCAAGTGAAGTTTCAGAACGAATCCGCTCGAGTAATCGAGTAGTGAAAGTTTCATAAAATTAGCCTGGTACCAGGGTAAACGACACTCGACATTGAAAACTCTATAAACATCAAAATCTTATTTTCAAGCTCCCTGGATCGGCCGTCAACTTGTTCTTCAAGATTATTTATTTCTCGTTTAAGCTATTGCGTTTGAAGGTGTGGGAGCTTGCTTTCAGGCCTTGCTGATTAAATTGCGCATTTTGATTTTGACGAATAGCTCAGTAATTTGGCTACCTTGCTCCGCTCGTGGTTCTGCTAATTGTGCACTTTACTGCTCGACTTTGGCGCCTTTCTGGTATAGTTTAGCCGCATGGACTGCCCGCATTTCCTTCATTTCAGCGTCCATCATATTTTCCATATACAAAGTTGGTTTCTGTAGTTCGCGAGTAGGTGGCTGTATTGAAATGGTTGTTATTGTTTTCTTCCACTGATCCAGTTCGCACACATTTTAATTGTTTTTCGTACGGCTGGATTTTGTCGTTTGGTGTAATCGGTGTCATCCCTGGTGGTCCTGCGATCGGTGATTATTATCGCGATCTATGCTCTCCTCGCTCGAGTTCCTGAAGCTTATCTCTTAAATGGTAGAATGAATGTGTTTATGGTTATGACCATTGTTGTTATATGCAAAATCACACTTCTGACACCAAATGTCGATTTAACGAATTTAGGGCGTTCGACACGGATTCAAAATGTATTTTGCAAATAAAACATTCAGCGTGTTAAAGTTGCAAACTTCTTCAACAAATTCACTATTTACCACTGTTCACTATTTCACTTTTACTTTTCAGTTTTCATTCAAAGCTTGCACTGTTCGCGGTTAAATTAAATTGTGTCTGCAGTGCAATTTTCTCGCGTTCAAAGATTAGTATTTCGCTGATCGAGATTATTCGTCAACATTCCACTTCAATTCCTCATTAAGCTGTTGTTAGTTCCAGTATTGTTCATGATGACCATCGCCATCATCTATAATTGCTTTCGTTATTTCCATACTGCTCTCCTCGTGGAATACCATGTAAAATTCCTAATAATTGCAGTAGTTTTAGACGCAACTGCGTTGTAACTATTTTTAATGCATGCTTTGCATCAGCATGTGATACACGATTGCATTGTAAAGGGTGTTTTTTTAAGAGGTTGCCGATTTTTTTTTTGAATAAAACACATATAAAATTATGAAATGACCAAAATTTTTTTTTATTTGGTAGATAATTTTTTGGCATTTAACATTTAAACACAATTTCTGGCATATGGCTACCACGACTATTTTTCACAAATGTCATTCTGGAGGTCCAATTTTCCAGCACTTTTTCAAGCATTTGAGGGCGTATGTCAGCAATGACACGTTGAATATTGGTTTCCAAAGCGTCAATCGATTGAGGTTTATCCACATAAACCAATGACTTCACGTATCCCCACAAAAAGTAATCGAGTGGCGTCAAATCGCACGAACGCGGAGGCCAATTCACCGGACCATTTCTCGAAATAATGTTGTCGTTGAAAGTTTCTTTCAATAAGTCGATTGTTTCACGTGCTGTATGGCAAGTGGCACCATCTTGTTGAAACCACATTTCATTCATATCCATATCTTCAAGATTTGACAACAAAAACTCATTTAACATGGTTCTGTATCGATTTCCATTCACGGTAACGCGTCGTCCTTCCTCATTTTTAAAGAAATATGGACCGATGATCCCACCAGCCCATAGACCGCACCAAACAGTACATTTATCAGGATGCATTGGTAATTCTAGAACGGCGTGTGGAATATCTTTGCTCCAAATGCGACAATTTTGTTTGTTGACGTATCCATTTAACCAAAAATGCGCCTCATCACTGAAGAGAATTTTACGGTAAAAAAATGGATCTTCGTTCAATTGATTTAACGACCAATCACTGAATTCACGGCGCAAACGATGGTCGTGTGGCTTTAATTCTTGCACCAATTGAATTTTGTATGGCACCAAACCCAAATCTTTACGTAAAATTTTCCATAAAGTCGATGGACAAAGTCCAATTTGCTGAGCACGACGACGAATCGATAAATTGTCGTTTTCTTCGACACTGGCCTCAACGACAGCAATATTTTCTTCTGTACGAACTCTTCTCATTCTTGTCGGTGGCTTGGCATCCAAAAGAGTGAATGTAGACCGAAATTTGGTAATTACGTTCTTTATGGTGGTCTCTGACGGACGATTATGTGCACCATAAAATTCACGAAGTGCTCTATAAACATTTTTAATTGAACACTGATTTTGAAAATAAATTTCCACGATTTGAAAACGTTGTTCTGGAGTTAACCTATTCATAATGATTTGCCAAACAATACTGAGTAGAAATGCCACTTTGAGCTGTCAAAACAACTGTCATAAAATAAAACGACATCTATCGGAAAAACAAACCTCCTAAAAAAACACCCGTTATAAGACTCGATGCAAGAGTTGCATTATAAGTTGCAGCAAAATTTCTAACTGTGTATTGTTGGGTAATATTAAATTCTTCTGTCAATTGTTTTTCGGTCTGACAAGGGTCCACATCAAGCAATTCTTCCAATTCTGTCAAATTTTCTTGGTCCGCCTTCACGTTCTGTGTCTCTTACGCCAAAATCAGTTGCAATCGAATAATATTGAAATGACTCTTTCCAGTCTGTCCATACCTGATTCATATCCACGTCTTGATTGACGAATACAAGTTTCGGCGGTTTTATTCGATTCAACTTAGATGTAAGTTGATTGGTTCAACCTAGAAGTATGTTGAACTGGAACATTATTGATGTCGTTTATTGAACGTTCTGGCTATTTTCCTTTGGCTTTTTGTAAAGATCTAAATTATTTACTCTAATTGTTCCGTTTTACAAAATTACACAAAATGATTTACAATGATTTGCACAAAATTGTAGTTATTTTGTGTTTCGGTGCCAAGGAAATTAGATCTGTTATTTCCTTAAGTGAAAGGATGCGTTGGCGATTAGGATGTTAACATGTTCGTTAGTTTTGATGTTTTTCAATTGTACTAGATTTCTCGTAATTCTATAGTGAACAATAGGTTTAAGATAATTTTCAAAGCATTAATGAATTTCATTTCTCCCTTGCTGATGGAAAGCAACTTTCCAAAGCCTGATACTCGCAAGACGTACACCGTCACAATCAACAAGGTCTTTGTTCGCCAAATTGCGATACTTCCTTCGAATAGTAGTAGGGAGGTAATACGAGTATATTCCCCAAGACATAATTTTCCGTTTTAAAATGTAACAGCATAAAATTATGTACATTATAATTTCAGTTTCTTTATGTTCTTATATGTACATAATAAAACGACTCATGCTATAGACGTATAGACACAGACACACATTATGTATTACATTCTTACATTGTAATACATATTTACGAGTGAAACAGATTCCTTCCCTATATCGTACATTTGCCTATTAATTTGAGACTACGCATACGTTACACGGGGAGAGGAAGCGCGTTCTTCCATTACACGCGGCATAATTCTTCCTTTCGCCTACTTCAGAATCGCATGAACGATGAAGTAAAAACTTAATTAATTAGTTAATAAAATTAAAATTTAAATCACATCTTTACATTAGATGGTATGCATGCCTAGGTATGTAGGTCGTTATATACATGTGCGTGTGTAAATATATTCTCTCCAAAGGGAAATAAATTTCCTTATCACTTTAATGTGCACATGTCCCAAAAGGGGTAAAATAATTTTTTTTGCCTAGCATGGGGTTGGAAACAAACTTATTACGTTATAAAAAAGTGTAACAACTGGGAATGAAAGTGTTTTCCGGTGCGCGTACATAAATTAAAATATTTGGATCCCCATTTAAAAAATAATAACTCAAATTATATTCAATTAGTAAAGAGATAGTGCTAAGTCGTTTATCTTTAAGAGAACACGCAGCTGGCACAAAATTACTTGCGGTGTCTGGTTTGGTGATATAAAATAATATAACTAAATATAATTGATATTTTCGGTTGCAAATTGATTGTACTGTATTGAAATGAGATTCGTGCGCCTACCGTGGATCGGAGCTAGTCCACTAACTCAAAACAATATATTTTATTAAGTGAGAAGCGATATCTTTACTGGTGTTATAACTTCTAACTTTATTATAAAAATTTTACAGTTTATGTAGTAAAATTGCTTGATTTAAGTAAATGCTATATTTCAGCCTTTATGTTTAGAATTTTCTGTTATTTTCTGTTCTGTGGCTACGCATTTGGAAGTGGATCTGCTGTAGCAGCTTGAGTTGTTTGTGCTTCACCATATGATAGTTGCTGCGATCACTAATATTTCTATAATGTCGTAAGATGTTATGTAGTGATGAACGTCATGCATATTTACTTCGGTAGCTGATGCCATTAGATTCCTTTGTTGATTTTGAATTGACACTAATGGCTTCGATATCTGAGTTAAATTGAGAGTTCCGATTTGCTCTGAAGGGGGGAATCTAACATCATATGATCATTCAAATTAAATTGTGGCATGAATGAGAATTCCAATCTACTGCTAAATGCTCTGTACCCTGTCAATGGGAACCTTTCTCCTTTCAGCACACAGCTTGCATCTACAAGTGTTAGGATTCCCTCTCCTTCCCTCGCTACTTTCGCAAATCATATTATAAATAACCTCGGATTTTATTCTGTGAATTTCTAGTTGGCACGGTCCCAGTTTGCTGGAAAAGTTACATCTCACAGCTTCTTATATCATGGGTTCAGTGGTTGATGTATATCACAAAGATATTCATCTTTGAGGTTGATACAAGCATTCAGTTCTTCGGAAGAGAGACATATGGAGTATGGATTCATGTATAATTAGTCTTGCTGATGAATCGTTGAGACTGCCATTGCGTGGTATATGTTGTATCGAGTCCTTGTGCTAGTGGCATTTTGATCTCGAATATAACTATTGCCTCAATTTTTAGGATTTTGATGGTCGCTTTTTTATAGATGGCGGCTATATTTTCACTTCGGTATGGCATATCCTGACTTGGTTGTAAGTTAGAAATGATTTGTTTGACTTGTTCCTAAAGTTGATGTGGAGTTAAGATCAACGGATCGAATGTGCCTTGATGGACTTCAGTGATGGTGCTGATTATTGCGGTTTGAAAGTCTGTAGTTTCATCATCTCCAGCATAGTGTGTATTGCAAGGTCGGTAAATTCTTCATGGAACAGGATGGTTGTTATAATTTAGTTGTATATGCCTCGAATTTCTGTGTTTTATGACGTTGATAGTCGACTCTACTATGGACATCTGGTTTTGTAATAATTCATTTTGGTGCACTTGGTTAGCATTCAATTTTTCTATGCTTTCCTTGTAGGTTTTTACATCTCTTTGAGTTCGTTGGCAATTGTACCTACAAGATCAAAAGGCGCCCTTCTTTTGCAGGTGAATTTGTTTCCGCCTAAGGCGTTTATTTGGTTTTGTTCATTTAATTCTACGTGGAGTGCTTTTATCTGTGAAACAATGGCTTCACAGTACTTAAACGTATCAGTGTTACTGGTTGTATAAACGTTATATTCGAACAAAAGCTGTCTAGTTGATGAGCAGCGTTATGAACCTCCATTCTCCGTTGATTAGCCTTGCTTGGCTAACTTTATCAAAGTAAATCCCGGGATGAGAGGAGAATCTCGATATATTGTGTCTTGTTGGTGTTTCTGCTGTTAGTTCTAATACATAGATTAATACGATAGTGTAAAGTAGCAGATTGGATTGGACTTGGTGCTTGCTCTTCTCACCCGTTTATGTTGTTTTGCGTGGGTTTCTTCCAACGAAGACATCTTCTTGCATTGTCCATCGTCCTCAATCGGCAAACGACTGATCTTTGTAATTGGCCTTTTGAGTAATCCTCCGTTGGTGTTCTTTACTTTTACGGTTCTAACAAAACCATCGTTACCACTATGTACCTCATGAACCCTTCCTAGAGGCCACTTTCCTGGAGGCAGATCATCATCCCTAATGAGTACTAGCTCTCCTTTCGCTATATTCCGTTCTGTTTTGTTCCATTTGTTTCGCTTCTTTAACGATAGTATGTATTCGGTTAGTCAGATTTAGGGTGCCGAGACGTGTGGGTGTTGCGAAGTCATTGCGATCTGATAATAGTGGGAGAAAAGGACGTGAGTTGAGACAAGCTTCTATTTGACAAACAATTGTTGTCATCTCTTCAAATGTTATATGTTGTTCTCCAATTATTCTACGTAGGTGATACTTGACGGATTTAACTGCGGCTTCCCATAGTCCATCCATGTGCGGTGCTCTTGGTGGTATATAATGCCATTTGGTGCCGAATCCTTTGCAAGCTGTTCTGCAAGCTTTTCTGGTAGTTGTTTCAGTGCAGCGCTAAGATCGTTCTTCATAAGTTTTGAAACCCCTATAAAGTTAGAGCCACAATCGTTGTAGAGGTCCAAACAATTACCTCGACGTGCTGTGAAGCGTCTAAACGCTGCTAGAAAAGCTTCAGATGACAAGTTGCTTTTGTAGCTTTTGTTACCTCGTCCAGGTGAGCATCGAAGCTAATAGGGCCCAGCATATACACTCCTGTATGAGTGAATGGTCTTGTTGGAGTTACTCTTGCTGCTGGAAGATCTCTCATCAGTTGTCCCAGTGTCCGTGTTTGATGTTTGTAGCAAACCATACATTTATTGATGAAAGTTTTTACTGCTAGTGAACCCTTTATTATCCAATATTTCTGGCGAATGAAAGCTAGCGTGCGAGGGATTTACTTCCGTACAACGTCATCTTGTGTGCGTAGTCTTTAAGCAGCCCTGTGAAATGTCTCTTATAAGGAATAATTATTGGGTGTTTAATGTCGAAACTAACTCTGGCGTTAGACAGCCTTCCCTCCTACTTGCTATGTTTGCCATGGTGTTTCTCAAATGTTCCTATGCAACACTCTTGTGTTAACTTTAAGGCTAAGTAATACCTCAAACTCTCGTGAAGTTCTTTGGTCATCAGGTAGCTTGGTGACGATTTAGCAGTTCTTTTTGCAAACCTTAGAACATAAGCGATTGCTTTTGTGAACGATGCACATCGTTCTATTAAAGCCAGTATGGCGTTTTCTTCTTTGGTTGTAGTAGGGAATGCGCATACTTGGTTCCTGGACTTTTCTGTAGTCTCTTCAACTTGTGGTTGTAAGGCATATTCGAAATAGTGGTCTGAGCCAGCTTGGTCCGTTCGACCAGAGAGGGTGATTTATTAAGCTGGTAGGCTGCAACCCTCTCGATGCACAATCCGCTGAATATTCTTCGGATTTCACGTAAGCACCGCAGGCAATACTGATTGGATTTCCACTATCCTGTTTGCAACGTATGTTTTAAATCTATGAGGTTTACATTTAGTCCATGCTAATGTTATCATGAATCCGTCCATGCAAATGTTTTGATTTCCGATTATTGTAACGCTTGTTTGTTTTCTTGATTAATTTTGATAGTAATACCGCTGCACATAATTCCAATCTGGGGATGGTTAATCTAGATTTTAATGGTGCAACCTTTGGTTTAGAAGTGACTAATATTACTTTGCTTTGGTTATTTGTAATTTTAGATTTGTAGTAAATTACTACTGCATGTGCGTTTTATGATACATCACAGAAGCCGTGTAACACGCCTGTGTTGTGGTTTAACTATCTTTGTAATTTTATTTTTTCTAACGTCTGTAATTGGTTAATTCAGTGGACAGTTGCGGGTCCCAATCTGTTCCTAATGTCTATAGTTGTTGTATGTATATTTTTGCTTTTATTATAGCCGGTGCCAGCCACCCTATGGGGTCAAATTGGAAGTTTCGGATAGCACTTTGTTATATAGGTGTTTCGATATTTAGTGGTTTGATTTTAAATTGGAAAATATCTTCTGTAGGATTCCATAAATTCGCGGGGGTTTAAATAGTTTCCCCTATTCCGAACGCGTGGTTGCGTTCATTTCGATGTTCAGTATTTATGTTTCCTGCTGGTTATTGCTGCTCCATTTCCGCAGATTGAAGCCCCTTGCCTCAAACATTTATCTACTTGTTCTTACATCGTCCTAGTTTGTATGATGATACCCGGTCGTGATAGTATGGCATCGACATAAAAACCTTCAGCGACTGCTTTATTGCAGCTGTGTGTGGCAGGCCGGTGTAGAGCAGGTCGTTTAATGATATTCCATTTGACGTTTTTGCTGAAGCGTCGAAGACTACTCTGAGCTTGGTTGTTAAGCTATCATCTTTGATTTCTGCAGGGTGTGGTATAGAAAATAGTTTCTACCTGCATCATCACATTGGTTTATTTCTACAATATGACGCAATTTGATGTATTCATCAATGAAGCTTCTGTATTCATTCCTCATCTGTGGGTTTTTATTTAGTTGTTTTTCCACTTGAAGCAGGCGTGCTGTAGCTTTTTTCCTGGATTCGCCTAATATGAAATGGTTACTTTTAAATGGTAATCCTGGATCAATCAGGACTCTTACTGTAGCGAGGCTTCCATTATCATTAGCGGATTTAACCATTGCTGTTACTAACAATACGCGTTCTTTATCGTGACTTACGTTGGTTATTAGTTTAAAATTGTTTACTTCATCCTTGCTCGTGGTTTGTACTTTGGGCTTTACTGTATGCAAAGCAGTATGATGGATCCCATGTCAGATCGAGCATTTTGTCTCTCGGCCGCAATGGTACGTTTGATGTGCTGATGATAGGCATTTTCTACATAGTTGGTGTAGTAGCACTATTTGGTGTTTATCTGTTGTTGACAGCTGCCTAAACCATGGAAAATGGTCTAATGTGTATGGTTCATCTGTCAATAGATGCAAATCTCGCGTAGGGTTGTTGTGGCAAACGTTTGTCTTACCACTTGCGGCTTTGGTTGATGCGACTGATTTTTTAGGCTATATGATGCTTCTAAGGACTAGAAGCGTTGTTCAAGAAACTTCAGAAATTCTTCGGTTTTCTGAAATTCAGTTGGGTCCTGGAGCGAACGCGAGGCTTCTGATTGTGTGTATGCACTCATTAGTTGTGTCGTGCAAATTCCTGATTGCGGCTGATGATTCTGTATTAATTGATGGTTGGTTTAGCAAAGTAGTTAAGTAAGCTGATATGATTAAGAGTTTGTTGTTATATATTGTTTATGGTACTCCAGTCCATTTTATAATTATCCGCAGTTGATTCCAAGTGGCCTATTAGTTTAGCTGCTGCTCCACTAAGGTGGTTTTTCAGAGAGCATTTGATTTTGGTCTATTAGACGTTTGAATATTTCAGAAAAATTACTACATTTCATTAATCTTTATAAAACGTGGGTATTTCAATCAGTTTCAGCTTTATTTCTGATGCTGTGTGACTGGTAGCTGATGTTTCTTCTATCGCAGTGACGATTTCGATTGTCATCTTTGTGTAACTTTTTTTGATGATTCATCATAGCCTCTCATGGTCATCGTCTGAGGCCTATCAATTATTTGATTCATCGCCCGCTGCATGTACTGTATGGCTATTTCATAACTTGCTTGCCATTTCTCTGTATAATTCCCTCATTTTAAAATCTTGTCTTCGTAGCATTTGGTTGAGCTGGTTAGTTTGGCTGTTGCTGCTTTGATCTATCGGTGTGTTGGTTTTTTGTACGATTGGAATCGTCTGTCTCGGAGGCTATGAACTCCATGCTGCACGCTGGCACATTTCTTCTATAAGTTTTTTGTACGTTGCCGCTACTGTAGCTCGTTGGTTGGAGTATGGATGCTCTTTGTTCATCCATTTTTACGAACTCTGTGTATAGAGTTTTTAATTGGTCTATCTTCGTCTCCACATATTTGATCGTCTTGCGAGATGGTCCAGCTTTGTTGTAAATGCTCTCGAATTGAGCTATTTTTCCTCTAACAATTTCTTGTCGGATCAAGTAAGTTATCCATTACAACTGTGTCTGCTTGCCAAATTGCTCGCGCTTATACTCCGTATACTTGCTCTATCGCTGTTCCAGATTATTATTTTTATTGTATGGTATCTGGCGAAGTATTTGTATTGCAATTGTTAATTACTTTCATGTATAGTTGTGTTCACGAATATTCTGATCATGTATTTCCGTATCCTGATGATTAACGCCGTTAATTCCAGTTAGTTTCCATGATGATCATCGCCGCCGTTCACAATTGCGTTCGTTATATAGCAATACTTGACCCAACAACATCGATCCGTTCTAAGAATAATAATCACCTTACCTAACTAGGTTTGACTCGCGACTTTCGTGCAGACAGTTTTGGTTGTTCATAACTTAATCACTCGGCCACCGAGTGATATACGTGTTAAGAGTAGAATTCGTTTTTAATCAACAACTACAGTCGAGCAAACTTGTCAGAGTAACAGTCGGTTCAACCAAATTGGATCTTGTCTACACTCGGCCATGCATTTTTTCAGTTTTTGTTGTTATTTTCACCTATCCTTGTTGTTTTTCCTACCTAGCTTATTTCTGTTTTTTATGCGATTTCTCAAACGAATGACGAAATAACGTTCATCATCCTTATACTCCATCCAATTTGATTGGGTGGTTGATTCAATTTCCATCCAATAAGTCCAACTGTTCGGACCAACTTGGTTATACACCGGCCGATTTTGGTTCTGATCCAACCAAAATGAACCGACAGGCCGATTAAGTTTGATCGTACAGCGCTCTTTACCAATTACTTGCACAAGTCATCAAGATGTCGTCAAGCAATTCTGATTTGTTGGGGTGAAACCCAATGGTTAGTCCCAAAATTAACTAAACCAGTTTAAAATACTAATTTTAATTTGGTATGTTTACTAGGTCAAGTGGCCTCGTTCTTTGAAGTTTTCGTCCAAGCTTTTTTATTTCATCTTTGATGTATTCCATCTGTAAGTCCCTGTAAAGGAATTCATATCTTGTGTACCACGGAGCATTTACGATGTTACGGAGAACCTTGTTCTGAAACGTGTGTATCATTTTGGCGTTTGTTTGCTTAGTCAATCCCCAGAGTTGAATACTGCAGGTCCGAATCGGCTTTAGAATTTATCGATAAAGCAGCAGCTTATTGTGTATTGTAAGCTCGGAACCCCTACCTATGAGCCAACACATTTTCTGAACTTAATATTAAGTTCTTCTTTTATTTTTTTGGCATGCTCTCTCCACTTGAGCTTGGCATCTAGGTCATGAGTTACCGGTCGTGAGTTAATTTCTATCGGTAGATGGGAAGCCTTTTGATATGTAAAGTTAATATGCGTGAATTTTGTCTCATTACGCTTGATTCTCCAGCGCTTAGTCCAGTTACAAACCGAATTGGTAATCTTCTGTAGTTTGCTCGTTGCATCAGCGACATTACTTCCAATCGAAATGATTACTGTGTCATCTGCAAAGGTGGCTGTGGTTTCTTCATCTGTTGTTGGAATATCCCTTGTATATATTAAATACAGGATTGGCCCTTGTATATATTAAATACAGGACACTCCCCTGCTGGACACTGGCAGAGATTTTCTTTAGTTCAGAGTATTCATCTTCCTATTTCACACGAAAATGTCTATTGGATAAATACGATCTTACCACTGTGCCAGACTTTATCGAATGCTTGGGCGAAGTCCAGAAATATGCTGGAGCATACTCTTGTTTGTTCTAACCTTCTTTCAATAATGTGGTTAATTCTTTGCACCTGTTCAATTGTGGAGCGCTTTTCTCTGAATCAAAATTGATGTGGAGGAATTAGTTGTCGGTCCTCAATTAGTGGTTTAGGTCCATTTAGTAATAATTTTTCAAAGAGTTTTGACATAATTTACAGCAATGAAATAGGCCTGTATGATTTTTTATCGTTAGGTGGTTTATCAGGCTTTGATATCATGATTATACTTCTGCTACTTTCCATTGCCATGGAACATATTTAAACCGAGAGCTTGCATTGATTATGTGTTACGAAATCCTTGATCTGGTAGAGCCTTGATTATTTTTCAAGTAATCAAGTCATACCCTGAGTTTTTTTTGTAACATTCATGTTGCTTTTTACTTCTCCTTTTAATTCTTTGAGAGTTACTGGGCGTATATCAAAATCATTTAGCTTATGGATTGGCATTATATTTTGATTGGCCGTTTGTCTTGGTAGTGTTCAGAAGGTATCCTCGAGATATTCCGCAAATAGATCAGCCTTCTCTTTAGGACCTTTTGTTCAAGTTCCATCCCCCATTTTAAGTGGAGGCATTTGTATTTTGGGTCTTTTGAGTCTTTTCGCCGCCTTCCACAGTGAATAGTCAGAATTTTTTTCATCGGTTAGGCTAACTAGATGTCTGTTGATTGATGTATTTTTAACTTCAGTAAGAAGAGATTTGAGACTGTTACCTAAATTGTTAAGAATTGTTTTGTTCTCCGGTGATCTTGTTATTTGCCAGGTTTTACGTGCCCGTCGTTTTTCTCTTACCAGATCTCTAACTTCCATTGGGTAGGATATGTTAAGCTTCTTCTTATTTTGTATAATGGGGGTACTTGCCAAAGCAGCATGGTGAATTGTTTCATTGAGTTGTTCTAATTCATTTTCCAACTGGTGAGAATTTCTTATCGGTACCTGAAAGTTAATTTCTTCCACCATTATTCACGAAAGAGATCCCAGTTTATTTTTGAATTTGTAAATCTGCGTGCACTCTCGTAGTTCTGGGATATTCTTCTTGCTAAATAAAAGTCTACTAGGTCAGGTATCTTCGTTTTGTCACTGGGCCAGTATGTTGGGGAATCACCAGAGTAAAATTCACATTTTGATGTCTGTCCTGCTTGAAACAATTCTTTACCTTTTGACGTCGTAAGTCTAGATCCCTAATAGGTGTTTTTCGCATTAAAATCACCTCCAATAATAAAATCACGTCCAAGCGATTTTAATAGTTTAAGGCAGTCCTCTTTTTCAAGTTATGCCGGGGAGGACAATATATTGTAGAGACAGTAAGCCGCTTGAGTTTAATTTGGATCCTTACAGTAGTGACTTGCATTGTTTCTTCCTCGATATTTGATTCTAAATGGTGTTTTATATTTTCTTTTATTAGTAATGCCGAACCATCTCTTGTTCTTTCCACTGGATGAAAGGAGTGATATAAGTTATAACCCCGTATTTTAACAAACGGAGATTTAATTGATGGCTTTCAGATATTAAGAAAATGATTTTTTCTGAATTTCTGGAATATATTGCGTATTCCTATTCGCATTCTGGATTGCTATTTTGACGGTTGTGTTCTTACTTAACATTTTTTGTTGGATTGCGTTGAGGGAGTTGCATTTTCTTCAGTTGATCAAGTATCATGATGTTCAGATTACTTCGGTCATCTAGCCGCTTTATAATAGCTGCAATTCTGTTCATAATGTTTTCCATAATTTGGTTATTTTCGGAGTCTATATGTTTGGTTGTACCCAAACCTTTCACTATCTGGGCAAATGAACTTCTTTGCCCTGTGTTGCTTGGTTGTGGGTTTTGATCCATCTGATTTGATTTTCGTGATTTTACGGTTGATCTATTGGTTTATCGCATAATTTTTGTAGTTGTTTAGCAACCTCACAGCCTCGATAATTAGCCGGACGTTGGCCCATACAATTTGTACACTTGGCTGGCACATCTCTCCCTTTTGTACATGCCTGGATAAAATGATTATTTGTGCATTTTACACATCTTGGATCCCGGCCGCAATATCTTTGCAATAGGGTATGCGTGTTGTGGTTCTCCTCATGGGATCGATTTTCACCTTCATGTGATGGATTCCTTTTATTCCATAAATGTTTTGAGCATTTTATTTGTTGTCAAATACCAGCATAATAACAGGGAGTTTTCTTTTACTGATAATTTGGTTTCCACCCTGAACTGTTCTCTCTTTTTAACAATATTCACAGCATCAAGTATTTTAAGACCTTTATTTTCTAAGTCTTCCATTATTTCTTTGCTTGAGCAAGTGTGGTGCAAACCTCTTGCCATGACTTTTATAGGTGGGGCCTGTTTGTTCTCGTAAGTGAACCACTGATACGTTCCAGCATTCAATTTCATAGATAAGGTTGTAGAAGTATCTGAGTTCAGAATATTAATTTTCCAAACGTCACTGTTTAACGCTGTTACCTTATCGTCTTTGACAGTAACCGATTTCACCAGTGACCGAATTTCTGGTTAACTGGTTACACCCACAATATTTATTGGTGGGGGTGACTTTTATTTCGGTTGCACCAAATTTGTTGTAATGTTCTTGGTAGATCTACTACCTTTTGATTGATTGGCTTTGGGTAGAACATCTTTTGAATCTGGACTAGATTGTCTCCTGGTTTTTCTTTTATTACTTTTCCTGGATTGTTTGTTCTTTTTAGGATCTATTCCGTTTCTCTTTGTAATTCATCTTCATCAGTGGAATAGATGAGTTTGTCTGGTTCAATGCTTCCTATATCGCAATCTTCTTTTGAATCCTGATTCATTTCATTTTCTCGCTTTAGATACTCAATTTCTTCACTTAGCTTGGCAAAAAATTGTTCCAGATGTTTTAGTCTCGCCAAGAGATCCATCATATTCTCCTTTTCTAGGTCAATAGTTATTTCACTAGATGCGGCTATTTGCAAAGTAAAATTTTCGGTGGCATCACTTATTTCGTGTAATGTTTCTCCAGTACATCTATAGGGTGGCTGACACGAAGTGATGCCAAAACAAAACGCAACAGAATTTTTATTTTTTGATGAATTTTATTGAATCAAAGTAAAAAATGTTCACAAATATTTAAATTTTCGAATTGCATTAGCAGTTTTTGATTTGGCCACCCTTAGCCACCCTTAGATTATGGCCTTAAAATGGCCGACAAAGCTATTGCATGCAGCACGAAAGTGCTCTGTGGTATTTTGGCCCATTCCTGGCGAAGCGCTTGCTTGAGATGATCAACACTTTGGTATCTTTTTATCCCAACCTTGCTCTTCAAGATACCCCAAAACCGAGAAATCTAGAGGATTTGCATCCAGTGAATTTGGTGGCCAATGGACAGTGGAAATGAACCGCGGAACGTTGTTTATCAGCCAAACTTGATTGACGCGCGCTTTATGAGTCGGCGCCGAGTCCTGTTGAAATGTTCAGGCTCTGCGGCCGAAATGTTTTTATGCCCGCTCCCTCCAACACATGATCCCGATAAATTTGAGCATTTATCTTGATGCCACGGTCCAAAAAAACGAGCGGTGAACGGCTTTCGGTCATTATGGCGGCCCAAACCATCACCATCGGCTGCGCTTGGTTTCGACTGGCAATCCGTTGGTCCAAATTTTCAGTAGAACGGCCGAGCAAGTAAATCCGGTCGTTTTGCTTGTTCACATATTGCTCAATAACGAACGGTGACTCATCGGAGAAACCCAAATTCGGCAAATCGCCACTTTCGTGCAAGCGTAACAACTCCTTTGCTCTTTCCACTCTAATTTTTTTTTGAGCATCGGTGAGACCATGCGTTTTTTGGAATTTCAAGGCCTTTAGTCCAAGATAATCTTTCAATATGTGCTGTATCCGTTCGAGCGAAATGTTCGCCTCACGGGCCATTTTTCTGCCGCTACGGCGCGGATTCCGAGCCAATTTGGCCTTCACCTATATTGCAGTGCGTTTCGGTCCACCACCATGGCGTTTTACAATGCTGCCAGTATCATTTTAACGATTTATGGTGCGATACACAAACATTTTCACATGCAGATGTTTTAACTGGTTAACAAGCTGCGGCTGTGGTTTTCCAGCCAAATATAGAGCAATCACCCTATTTTGCTTGAATTCCATTGCGGATAACTTTTTTTCTGAATATTTCCCACTAAAACGCTTTTGTACGCTTATAAATAATGGAATGAACTGTCATTAGTGTAAATTTGAGTGCTCTGTCATCACTGGTTTGGCAGTAATGACAGTCTGAAGTTTGTAACACTTCGTGTCAGTCACCCGGTAGTTATAACGTTAGAAAAAGCATCGGCTTGGTCTTTGTAAATTTGATCTTCTCTGGAACGGATTTGATGTTCCCTGATAATGCAATATATGGCCCTTTCCAGAATCCAGAGGGCCAGAATTGGTAACAAATACGACAAAACGTTTATCGCCATATTTTGCATGGTTTACACTAATAGAACTCTAAAATCATCATGTTCCTCCTCCTTTACGTTAATCTGTTTCATTATCCTATTTTTGCTTTGCCGACAAATACCTCAATTAATCTGATTTAGCTGCAAATTAGCGCGCATTGTCGTAAACGAAGCAATCTTCTAACGATAAATTTATTATTTCACTCCATAAAATTCACAAGATTTATTCTCGCTATCATCTCAACCTAATGATCAACGTCACATCGTTTTAAATTTAGTTTTATTATTTGTAAAATAATAAAAGTATAATAATTATTATGAAGACAATGTTGATGATGATGAAGATAATACAAATTTGCCGCATCTTCTTCGCTATATGTCCTATGTATGTCTTGCTTGTGCGAGAGACGTTATATACGTAGACGTACAAACTATATAATTGAATTAGAGTCTCTATTAAATTAAAACAACAAATTATATGTCTGTATATTATGTACTTAGAGTATTAGTTGATATTAAAGCGACGATGTCAACAAGAAAACCATGCAGAATTAATTATCCGTGCAAACAATCCTTTGAAAATGGTAAGTGGTTTTGACACCGTAAATACCCAAGTACCGCAAGGCATGTGGGGACAAAATTAGTTTTGGTTCTTTTATATACGTGAACGTGAATCGAATTGGTAAAAGCGAAGGGGCAACGACTTTTGTATGATTCAACATAAAAAAGAGATTCGGTCCCTAAAAATATATACGCATGTAAGCATACACGGCCGCACAAACAATATTATTTAATTAGCCATCAAAAGGATATATCTTCCTTTTTTATAAATTTGTTGTGGTTGTTGTTGCTGTGTATACAAATAATTTAATTATACATGCGAGAATAAGAAACTATTTATGACGTAAATTTATTCCTTCCAAAGGTACTAACTACATTATTAGGCCTATTGATCAAAGCTATAATTAGCAATTGATTTTTATTTATGGAGCTAGACAATTCGTCTAAATAAAATCGATATGCATTCACATACGTACTCGTATATACACATGATAATCATATACTGTACAGTGATTAGAGGAACCAAAACAAAAATTTGTTTAGCCAACATGAAGATAATTGTTGATAACAGCAATTCTGTAAATCATTGGGTATAATACTGTGGGCAAAAAACAGTAAGACTTTATTCATAATTTTAAAATTCTTTATTTATTTCTACGTCCCCCTCAAAGTAATCCCTCCCGGCCTCAATACACTTGTGCCAACTTTTTTTCCAATCCTCGAAACAGTTGTTAAAGTCAATTTCCGGAATAGCCTCCAATGCGTGCGGCGATTCACGTTTAATGTCTTCAATTGACTCAAAATGGTTTCTCCGGAGCGATCGTTTGAGTTTGCTGAACAGCCAGAAGTCACACGGAGCTAAATCAGTCAAATACGGTGGTTGCGGAACGATATGGGTGGAATTTGTGGCGATAAAATCACGTTAAACCAATGCAGTATGAGTAGGTGCATTATCGTGGTGCAGAAACCAAGAGTTGTCGACCCATAATTCCGGCCTCTTTTTACGAATAGCTTCGCGCAAACGACGCATAACACTCAAATAGTATTCTTTGTTGACAGTTTGGCCGATCGGAAGGAAATCGGATTGCACCACACCTCGATAATCGAAGAAAACTGTCAACATCACCTTGATTTTTGTCTGTTTCCGGGTCTTTAGCATAGATCCAGAACTCATCGCCAGTTATAATACGTTTCATGACATCCTGGTAATCTGAAAGCATTATTTTACAGACGTCAACCAATCGTGCTTTCACTTTTCTTAGGCCCAAATGTACTTTCAAAATTGTTTTTTACTGATCCTTCTGATATTTCAACGATGCCAGTTAGGTCTCTGACTGTTAATCGTCGATTTTCGAGCACCAATTCCTTGATTTTATTAACGTATTGATCATCAGTTGATGTTGATGGCCGTCCTAGACGTGGTTCGTCGTCAAGACGTTCTCGACCGTCTTTGAACACCTTGTACCAATCAAAAACACTTGCTCGCGGCATACAATTATCACCGAAGGCCTTTTGCAACATTCTGAACATTTCGGCACCACAAAATTCATTCCGCACACAAAATTTAATGGAACTTCTTTGTTGAATAATTTCACTCATTGTAAAAATCGCCGACTGCACTTTTTGTACTTCAGAACGACAAGCGTATACTAAACACTAATGATTATTTTGGTGTGACATTTGGCACCGATGTCACTGACAGTCATACAAACATAGAAAATATTTCGACGAATGGTTTTCCGCGCGAAATTTAAATTAAAAAGTCTTACTACTTTCTGCCCACAGTAGTATAAGAATTAGTCTTGTAACGAAATTTTGAGTGCATGTGATGCGGATAAATCTCGTTGCAAACTCACAGAAGATATTTTTCAGGGCCTCAGCGAGCTTGACTGGATTTTTCCGCATCACGTGCGATGCGGTCAAAATTTCGTATAATGGCGGCCAAGTGTGTGATAAATGAATGATGATAAATCAATTAGTGTGTAAACCTAAAAATTGAATTGGTAATGAAGTACCAAGCGCAGCTCTACTGTGAAGCTAAAAATATAAAGTCAAAATATATAACTACAACTACCTATGGTGCAAATCTGAATTCATTCTATGAATGATATTTTTCTCATACGCTACAATGAGCACCACTGATGCCAAATCACCATGACAAGTTACATGGTGATACAATGAGTGGCCCGATCGGTCCAGTAAACAATCAGCCAACACTCGTACGTCAAAGAAACGCCAGGTCGGCCAAGAACATTGCCGCAGTCCATGAAAGTGTACAGGAGAACCCGAGGCGATCAATTCCTCGCCAATCATAAGAACTCGGCATTTCACAGACGTCAACTTAGCGAATTTTGCGTCGGAACTTGGGCCTACATCCTTATAAGATCCAACTGACCCAGGAGTTCAAAGTTAATGACCATAGACAACGCCGTTTGTTCGTTGGCTTGTCTTCGGAGCGTTTGAAAGAAGACCCCAATTTTGGCCGAAAAATCATCTTTAGCTTCGAGGTGCGTTTGTGGTTGAATGGCTGTGTTAACAAGCAAAATTATATGGGACATATAATTATCCCTGTATATGGGACATCACCATCAACGGCGAGCATTACAGAGACGATGCTAGCCGATTTCTTTTGGCCCAAATTGAACGAAATGGAGGTAGATGACATGTGTTTCCTGCGAAACGGGCCTAGATGGCCGATTTGAGGGTAAGGTTATCTCTCGCAGAAGTGACGTGAATTGGCCACCAAGATCGTGCGATTTGACCCCGCTAGACGTTTTCTTGGGGGTTTTCTCAAGTCGCAGCTCTATGCCATAAATAATGGCATACATAAAAAAAAGAATTTCGTTAATACCTCAGACACCTCCTTGTTTTATTCCATTTCAACATCGATCCGCCCAAATTCAAAAACCCTATATAAATACGTGTATAAAGTTGGCATCGAAAAGATGTTTAGGCAAATGAGAGTACGTTCACTAGATCAAAGCTACCAATTGATAATATGGAGAAACGTCAAAGGCACAATCAGTATGCACAAGCATGCAGTTAAAAGAGCAGCTGCTGAAGATTTTTATGTGGACTAAACAAACAATCACAATGCAAGAACGAACAATTGTGCAAACTCTTAAGACAATGAAGTTTTATCCTAAGAAAATGTAGCAGCAGCAAACAGAAAATGTTAGATAGATATTAGATATTAGCATAAGCAGCAGTAATTTACGATAAATCTAATACTACAACCAACCAAAGCTAAGTAATTTTAGTCACTGATAAAACAAAGGGATTTTTCATCATTATGACCCCCTGTCGGAGTGCAGAACTCATGGGCCGACCCCTCTTCCATGCCTTCCATGGTTCTACGTCAATTAGGCTTGTAGCTGTACCTCCTCGATTTAGTGTCTTCGGCGAACAGTTGGAAGTGCTTCGTCCCCAGAACACATAGCATAGTTAGTAAACCAAAAAAAACATCCCTAGATTAGAATTACGTGCAGCTGTAATCAGGAAAACAAAACAAGCGTTATAAGAACCAAATATTAAAACTTATTATTAGAGGGAAACCCTATAGATTGAAAACATTCGTCCTAAACTGGATTGTTGAAATCCTATTCGTATTACCTCCATTACAATGGGGTAATGTAAAATCCGAAGAAAATCCTGCGGATTGTGTATTGAGAGGTTTGAACCGTACCAGCTTGATGGGTCGCTCTCTGTGGTGGAATAGCCAAAACTGGCTCAGATACTCTTTCAAATATACCCAACAACCACAAATTGAAGAAATCACAGAAGCGTCAAGAAAATACTTCATTTCTGCGCATTCACTACTACAAGCAAACATGAGAACATCATACTGAAACTAATAGAGCCGTGTTCATCCACAAAAGCAGTAAGGAGTCTTGTTTACGTTTCTAGGTTTACAAAAATAAGAGGTAAATCATCATTAAGCTATGTGACAAATAGGGAAATCTATGACTGCTTGAGGTTATTCTTAAAGGTGACACACCAATGTGCCTTTGAAGCATTCGACTTATAGCTTGGGATGCAAAATGAATTGCTACCTTCGTAGACTAAATCCGATAATAGGTAATGACGGAAATCTGTGAGCGAACGAAAGACTATATAACGCCAGGGCTTGGTTCGACATGCAGCATCCAATAATAATTCCATATAAGTGTTATTTTAGCTAGCTTTATTCCGCCAAAAGTATTGGATAATAAAGGGTCCTTTCATCAATAAATGAGTAGTTTGCTATAAACAATAAGCACATCATGAAAAACAATTCAGGAGTGGATTATGGTGGGATTTTTCACCAACGGTACTCGCTAGGACGAAATAACAAAAGCTATAAAGAGTATTTAGCAGTGTTCATCTGCTTTGTAATAAACGCCGTTCATTTAGAAGTAATAAGCAATTTGTAATCCAAAGTTTTTCTAGCGATGTTTAAACGTCAGTCTGCAGCGACTATCATTTGAAGAGATGACAACAATAGTTTGTCAAGTAGAAGCATGTCTAACCTCACAATCTCCTCTCCCACTGTCACCAGATCCCAATGACTTTCCAACGTTAACATACCGGGACATTTCCTGAGAGGCGTGCCACTCCGAACGATACCAGAACCAACATAATTATTTAAAGCAAAACATCAACCATTTAGCACGACAGAGGCTTGCTTCTACAGAGAATAACACAATAACTTTAGAAGATCTGGCTAACCGCTTGTATATTACTGTTACAGAAGCAGAGAAAATGGAACAAAACGCGCGATTTGTAGACCACCGGTCTGTAATAGTCAAAAACAGCAACGGAGGATTTCTCAAAAGGCCAATTACTAAGACCAGTCGCTTGCCGAATGAGAACAATACACATTGCGAAAAAATATCCATGGAGGAAGAAACCCAAATAGATGCATCTCGAGCATGAATGATAAGGGCCAAGTCTAACCTGCTATTTCTACTCGTGTAATAATCTGCACATTAGGGTTAGTAACAGCAGGGCCACCAACAAGATGTAATGCATCCCGGGGTCTACTTTGATAAAATTGGACAAGGAAGTCTAATCAACAGAGAATGGAGGATTATAACCTACTAACTATAATCTCACTTCCTATTGTGCATATCTAAATCACCTCGGGAAGAACACAACCATAGAGCTGGCAAATTTTTCAAAAGGCTGTGCGCATATAGGCTGGAAGAATTATAGAGTTCCTTATGAGATCCCTCAGAGCTGCACTGGTCAACTGCTTTGGAATATTATGCACGAAGATGGTACTAAATTTCCTGTCTCCGAAAAGGTGAGTGTCGTTAGCTTTACTATTGAGCATCTATAGAAGCACGATGAATACAAATCAGTAGTGGCTTGATTCAATTGGAATGGGATATACCCAATAAAAAGCTTTTAGAACACTTTAAATAGAAATTAGTACAAATTCGGTTGCTTCGTAATCGTTAATAATGTGCCTGGGTGTTATAAATCGATGCTAGGTTGTCGTTCAAGGAGCACACGTAGCATACCTCGAAGAATGCGAGGAACGTCGGCGGACCAACTGTAGTGCATTGGAAATAAAGCCGGTCGGAAAGCTGCGGCTAAGCTAGGCTACTTGACTTAGAAATAACACTTCATGGGGCTTTTCGGTCATACCTTTATCGCTTTGGGCATGATGATTTATCAAGTTGCTTGTCCTGATGATAAGGAAAATTAAAAGGAAATAAAGAGGCATACACTATTAGGGGAACCCAACAAAATAAAGCCCTCCATCCACCAAAGAATATCGATAGTTTGTGAAGAAAAACGAAGCGCAAAATATTCCGTCCAGTTTCCAATTTTTATTTCAAATTTAGTTCACGCTACTGCTGTTACTCTAACTTAGATCAAATCGAATTTTAAAAGAAGTTGAACTAGGCGAATGATTCAAAATTGTATGCGAATACGCCACCAAAAAACTGACTCATTCTCTAACTTTAGCTGTATTCGGGATTTTAATGGAGCAGAACTTTGGGGTCACAGGGTTCCTGTACAAAGTTTTGTCAAAAGTGTAAAGTTTTATATTTAGAATTCCAAATTTAAGATACTTTCTCACGGTTCCCTAATTTAGATCAAAGTTATTTGTCCGGACAGTTTGAAGCATTCTACTCTTTCGCAGTTCGCTTTTCATAGCCTACCTTACTCAGTAGCCAAATCGGCGATCTATAAGTATACACTCTGTCAAAAAGTTTGAGCGAGATTTGTCATTTAGTTTGTTAACAGTGTTCTAGTTTGTCAGTTCATCTCAATTGTGTTTCCCGTATAATGAATAAAAATATCTAACAAAGAAAAGTGAAAGAGAAAAGGATGAAAAAGTCAGCCGGAGCCATATCAGGTGAATACGGTGGTTGTTCGATGATATTTGTGCAGTTTTCAGGCAGAAATTTGTTCACAATGATTACCTTGTAAGATGTCGATGAGTTTCCATTCCACAAACCTGGCTTTTTTCGACGAATTTGCTCTTTTAAATGCCGCATACCGCCCAGATAATATTTTATATTTACCGTCTGACCTTCTAGCAAGAATTCCGAGTGTACAACACCGCGATAATCAAAGGAAACAGTAAACAGCATTACCTTGACTTTTTATCGACTTTGACGCCGAGCTTGTTGACTGGTTGCATGTCAAACCCGCAAGCCCATGTCACCGGTTATAATGCATTTCATGAATGGGGGGGGGGGTCTGTAAGCCTTCTGTAACATATCTCATGAGATGAACTGACAAAATAGAGCTCTGTGAACAAACTAAATGGCAGATCACATTCAAACTTCACGTCATGATAGAGGACATTCGTGCCAACTTAGCGACAAAAAAACTTTTTACAATCCTAATGTGAGGGGGCCTTTTAAAAGACCAACCCCCATTACTTTCTTGACACAGTGCATGGGGTTTCAAAATGCGTTCCTTAAATTCATGTCATTTCTATTATATTCGAAACTTTTACAATTGTAGTACGTCCAATAAAATTGTGCAAAAGTGTTAGAAATAATTGAAGCTTTTATGTATTATTAATTAAAGGTATAACACAAATCTTAAAATCGCGTGTTGAATTTATGATATTCATGTTTTAAATTAAAAGCTGTTCAATAAGACATGACCTTTGGTGGTATATATATACGACTGTGGTATAGTCTTGTAAAAAACTTTGATATTGGCATTGAAAAACTTAGAACAACGTCTACAAGCAATACATGTATAGAAAAGTCAAAGCTCTGAAATCTTAATTAAACGATAAGATCTATAGTTTTGTTTTACTACCAACTAGAGCCGAGGTATTTTGTTGGCTGCATATCGACCTGGTAGAAACAATTTAATAATACGAAAACGTTTTTATCTTACCTGTGTATCTAAAAATAAACTAAAAGCTACAAGCAAAGCTTTGTAAGCTTAACGATAATATTGTGTGCTGTATAAAGTTTAAATGTTTTCCTTATCGATATTCTCCTTATAACAAATTAAGTTTGCACCTTGAACTTTTAGCCACAACGTTCACAAAACAAAACTATTTTACAACACTAGCATTGTGCAACACAGTTATCACGTTTCATTTATAGCCGCAATAAATAGTTTTCCGTTTTCGATTATCGTAATGAGTATTACATTTATGGGTGTGATGTTCATTCATTCGTAGTTTTAACATAGAAATCGATTGGAATAGTGGTAAACGTGTTTTATTTCAAATCCATTTCAAATGTTTAGACGAACAGAACATCCACATTATGCTTTGCATAATAAAATACAGATGCAATTTGTTGCGACAGGACGCGAGGTGAATGAGTTTAGATGTCGTTTTGCTAGTTTTAGAATAAAACAGCTTTTCAGCTATGATGTAAGTGATCATCATAACCCAACATTCGTTAGACATCTAGAACCATCTTGTTTAAAAAGGCCAAGTTGTCCACAAAAATAATATTGCGCGACTTATAAATTCCCGTGTGGTACGTCATAACTTTGTCCTAAAATTATAAAATTTGACTGTGCTTATCAAGCAATTTATCTTTCAAATTTACAAATTTTACATTTCGTAAACAATTCTGATTTGTTGGGATGAAACCCAATGGTTATAGTCCCAAAATTAATTAAACCTATTTAAAATACTAATTTTAATTTGGAACTCACTCGACGAGCTCGTTCTTTGAAGTTTTCTTTGAACGACAGGGTTACTATCATATGGCGAATATAGAGGTTTCCATGTTCCTGGAGCCTTATTTCGTGTTTGGCGGCATGCTTTTTTATTTCATCTTTGACGAATTCCATCTGTAACTCCCTGTGAAGATCTTCATTTCTTGTGTACCACGGATCATTTACGATGCTACGGAGGACCTTATTTTGAAACGTCTGTATCATTTTGGCGTTTGTTTGCTTAGTACATCCCCAGAGTTGAATACCGTAGGTTCATATCGGCTTCAGTATTTGCCGATATAGCAGCAGCGTGTTGTGTATTGTAAGCTCAGAGCCTTTACCTATGAGCCAATACATTTTTCTGAACTTAATATTAAGTTTTTCTTTTTTCTTTTTATCATACTCTCTTCACTTGAGCTTGGTATCGAGTGTCATGCCCAGATATTTAGTTTTGTTTGCATATGGCATACCGGTCGTGAGTTAATTTCTATCGGTAGATGGGAAACCTTTTGATACTTTGAAAGTTAATATGCGCGGATTTCGTTTCATTAAGCTTGGTTAGCATTGGTAATCTTCTGGAGTTTGCTCGTTGCATCAGCGACATTACTTCCAATCACCATGATTGCTGTGCCATCTGCAAAGCTGGCTATATGGTTCCTTCATCTGTTGTTGGAATATCCCTTGTATATAATAAATACAGGATTGGTCCTAAGACACTCCTCTGTGGGACACCGGCAGAAATTTGCTTTAGTTCGGTGTATTCATCCTCATATTTCACACGAAAATGTCTTTTGGATAAATACGATCTTAGTATGGAATAGAATTGCCTCGGCAGATCTCTGTGCAGCTTAAATTCCAGTCCACTGTGCCAGACTTTATCGGATGCTTGGGTGACGTCCAGAAGTACGCTGGAGCATACTTTTTCCGTTCTAACGTTCTTTCAATAATGTTGGTGATTCTATGCATTTGTTCAATTGTGGAGTGCTTTTGCTTGAATCCAAATTGATGTGGAGGAATTAGTTGTCGGTCCTCAATTATTGGTTTAAGTCTTTTAGTAATAATTTTCCAAAGAGTTTTGACATAATTGGCAGCAATGAAATTGGGCTGTATGATTTTTTATCGTTAGGTGGTTTATAAGGGTTTGCTATCATGATTACTTCTGCTACTTTCCATTGCCACAGAACATATTTTAACCGAAGGATTACATTGCATTGCATAGGACCTCTTGCTCATGTTCCATTTATTTTCCTTTTTAAGTGGAGCCATTTGTATTTTGGGTCTTTTGAGTCTTTTCGCCGCCTTCCACAGTGAATAGTCAGAATTTTTTTCATCGGTTAGGCTAACTAGATGTCTGTTGATTGATGTATTTTTAACTTCAGTAAGAAGAGATTTGAGACTGTTGCCTAAATTGTTAAGAATTGTTTTGTCCTCCGGTGTTCTAGTTATTTGCCAGGTTTTACGTGCCCATCGTTTTTCTCTTACCAAGCTTCTTCTTATTTTGTATAATGGGGGTACTTGCCAAAGCAGCATAGTGAATTGTTTCATTGAGTTGTTCTAATTCATCTTCCAACTGGTTGAAATTTCTTATCGGCACCTGAAGATTGATTTTTTCTTCCAATACTTCGCGAAAGAGATCCCAGTTTGTTTTTGAATTTGTTAATCTGGGCGCATTGAATTACCATTTCACTGACTGTCATGATAACGGGGGAATGATCCGATACTAGAGAATTATTGTCTTCAATGTGAATGTAGTTCTGGGAAATATCTCTTGCTACATAAAAGTCTATTAGGTCAGGTATCTTCGTTCCGTCACTGAGCCAGTATGTTGGGGAATCACCAGAGTAAAATTCACATTTTGATGCCTGCCCTGCTTGAAGCAATTTTTTACCTTTTGACGTTGTAAGTCTAGATCCCAATAGGTGTTTTTCGCATTAAAGTCACCTCCAATAATAAAATCAGGCTCAAGCGATTTAATACAATATATTGCAGAGACAGCCTCGATAATTAGCCGGATGTTGGCCCATACAATTTGTACACAGGGCTGGCACATCTCTCCCTATTGTACATGCCTAAGTAATGCTCAGGTAGCATTTTACTCATCTTGGATCCCGGCCGCAATATCTTTGCATTGGGGTATGCGTGTTGTGGTTCTCCTCATTGGTTCGATTTTCACCTTCATGTGAAGGATTCCTTTTATTCCATAAATGTTTTGATCATTCTCTTTGTTGTCAAATACCAGCATAAAAAAAAGGGAGTCCCATTTTACTGATAATTTGGTTTCCTTCCCGAATTTCTGTTCTCTCTTTTTAACATTATTCACAGCACCTAGTATTTTAAGACCTTAATTTTGTAAGTCTTCCATTATTTCTTTGCTTGACCAAGTATGATGCAAACCTCTTGCGATGACTTTTATAGGTCGGGCCTGTTTGTTCTCGTAAGTGAACCACTGATACTTATCAGCATTCAATTTCATAGATAAGGTTGTAGAAGTATCTGAGCCCAGAGTATTAATTTTGCAAACGTCATTGTTTCGCGCTGTTCATCAGTGACTGAATTTCTGGGTAACTGGTTACTCCCACAATATTTATTGGTGGGGGTGATTTTTATTTAAGTTGTCCAAAATTTAGTGTAATGTTCTTGGTAGATTTACTAGCTTTTGGTTGTTTCTCTTTGGGTAGAACATCTTTTGAACCTAGACTAGATTGCCCCCTACCATTTAATTGCTCAGCCTCATGTGACGATTCAGGTTTTCTTTTCTTACTTTTCCTGGATTGTTTGTTCTTCTTTAGGATCCAGTCCTCTTTGTAATTCATCTTCATCAGTGGAATAGATGAGTTCCTCTGATTTAATGCTTCCTATGTTGCAATCTTCTTTTGAATCCTGATTCATTTCATTTTCTCGATTTAGATACTCAATTTCTTCACTTAGCTTGGCAAAAAATTGTTCCATATGCTCTAGTCTCGCAAAGAGATCCATCTTATTCTCCTTTTCTAGGTCAATAGTTATTTTACTAGATGCGGCTATTTGCAAAGTAAAATTTCCGGTGGCATCACTTATTTCGTGTAATGTTTGTCCAGTACATCTAGGTATAGCGTTAGAAAAAGCATCGGCTTAGTCCAGCTACCGAGTTGCTTCTATTTTTATTGATCGGTGATCATTGTAAATTTGATCTTCTCTGGAACGGATTTGATTTTCCCTGATAATGCAATAGATGACCTTCTCCAGAATTCAAAGGGCCAGTCTCCACAGAGAGTGGATATACCAATGTTGATGTTTTTGTACCACCTGAGGTATTATTTCCTTTTGTTGGTACTATTGCATAGTTTTGGTTGACTAATTAGCTATTCTGCTTCACTATTACGAAGGGGTTTGGTACCACAACCGTTCGTTCTACAGAACATTGCCCAGAGTACGCCCGTATCCATTTATGAATACTTCGTAGAAGCTGCCAATCCCGTACTCCTACAAATTCGTGAAGTTTGTCCTATATCCTAAAATACTGTATATGGATAAGTGAATATATTTAGGAAATTATTTTCAATGTTCAGATTGAAGAACTATTGGCGATTTATTATCATATGCAGAGTAACTATTTACTGTATGACTATGTAGTCCTGATAGAGTTAATAGTATGAACTATGTCGACTGGCTCGTACGCACCGTATAACTAGAATCGTTCTTGTCCAAGAGCGAGGAGCGCCTAGAAGACAAGTTGGATCATCACGTAGTGGCGGACGTGGTGGTTATCTATGGATATTGCTTCATCGAATTGCTGAGCTCTTATGTCCTGCTTATGTTTGTATTCTGGATTTTCAAATTATATCCACTATGATCCTTTGCTTGACTCTGAAGATCCATAGAGATTGCTGCTTGGATGTGGGACAGTTGCCTTGAGAAACATGGATATCTCACATTGACTTTGCTTGCCTTGTTGAGTATACAACGTCGTTATGTCACATACCAATAAACCGTCGGGTAGTTCCTTGCACTTGGTTATTTCCTGAACTGTGATGAGTGCAAAGCGCACTCGGTACGGATCGACAAGTATGTACTGTGTGGTTGGCTTTATATTTATTTGTGAATCGTGGAGGAAAATTGGGACAAAGATGGCCTCGTAGAGCTAATAGTCCCATGATTGCACCAGAGGTATTTGTATCACGCTTATGATGTTGGCGTCAGTTACTCGTGTCCTTATTGTCATTAGACGATACAAGTTGTGTAACTCTAAAAGCCCATGGACTGAAAAGTGCAGATCTTCGGAAGTTATTTAAGTATAGTGGACATCTCTTACCCGCTGCCATAGCGATAACAACTCAAATCCTCCTTGTGTATCTTCAAGATGTTTGATCACCAGCCCTAATTGCAGGAATAAAAAAATGACCGCTAATGCTTTATATTGGTGGGTTCGGTACTCCTTGAGAAGTGTTAACTCGAAGCTGAACTGTTGTTGTGCCTCCATTAGTTACTTCAGTTGTTGAGCGGTGATGTCGTTACTGTGTTTGAACAGTTTTAACGTGTTGCCAATAATCGAGGTTTGATTTGTCAGAAGTTTTAAAGTGTATGCTTCGTTTTCCTGTATCTGATCGGACTAATGTTCGTACTGTTCTGCCTCTCTTTACGACAATAGCCCGATCATGTCCCACATTAGGTACCCTATTGTATCGCCTAATCCACGTCTCGTCCTACGTTGACAGACGTCGCTATGGCATTATAAACTCGTTATCATGGATAATTTTGTTAAACTGCCATTGTAACTGTTGTAGGATGAGATCATATTTAACTGGCTGTATGGATCTTTGCAGGCTCTGTCAAGTAAGGTCAAGCCCTTCTCCACGTTATAAATTTCTTGCTAATAACTCGACAATTTGTACCAAACTACCAGATCTCATTTAGCCGAAAGAAGTTCTACTTTGGTAATATTGTCAAGGTACATGCCCGAATTCTTCTATGTAGTGACGGCAATGAATGGATTTGTTTCGAACAACTTTGATTCTTCAGACCATCGATTACCGGATATCAAGCATATTATACTCAGTAAGAGGCAAGTATGTTGAATTATTTGATTAGTAGTTGAGGCTTGCTTCGCCTTTCGATGGGGCTGTTGTCTTTTCCTTTGAGTCATGGGTACATCTCCGGCTTGATGTTCTTGTTCTTGAGTTTCCTCTTCCATCAGTGGCTCTTGGATGGGCAAAGCTGCTACCTTGCTTATTGATCTCTTGTCGTTTGAATTACCCACTGTTTTGAGCGTTACTACCCTGGTCTGCCCATCGCCGCCGGGTGCAGTTCTACAATTCGGCCGAGCTTCCGTCCCTTTGGTGGTTGTAGTTCATCTCGCAATAGGACGATATCTCCAACTTTCAGGTTTGTCCGTATTTGTTCCCACTTAGGTCGTTATTTCAGACGATGTAAATAATCGGAAACCAACTTTTGCCAAAATTGAGTATGCATATTCTGAACGAGTTTCCATCGGGACAGGCCATTTCTGTGTTTGGTTAGCTGTTATTTTTCTGGTGGCGCTAATAAGGCATCTCCAATCAGGAAATGCCCGGGCGCTAGTACGACTAGCTCTTCAAAGGTGAGCTTGGTGTCGCCTATGAGTTTTTTCAAGTGGGTTTTTATAGATTTCACCCCTGCTTCCCATAGTCCACCAAAATATTGAGATGCTTGTAGAAAATTACCCATTATACGATGGAATGGCGGTGTATTCTTAAAGCTAAAGGGCTTTCTAATATACTCATAATGCCCAACGTCAACTGTAAATGCTATTTTCTCGATATCTAGGGTGTTCACATCTAACTGGTGGAAACCCCCTGTAAGATCTAATGTCTAATAATTGTTACATTTTCCGAGCTTGTCTAATAACTCTTTAAATTAGGCAATGCGTATCGATCCTCTACCATCTGTTCATTGAGTTTTCGACAAACAACGACTAATCGCCATTTGTTTCGCCATCACTTTTTTGAATGATACCTTCTTGTATCATTTTCTCTATTTGTTGGGCTACTTCATCTTTATTTTACACTTCATTTATCTATGACGCCTCTTCTCGATTCGGGGGCAGTTCGAATTAAGTCGCGCCTCTTTGGTATTTATTGGTAAGTCAGAACTAATTGACGAATGATTAATCTCGATCTGGTAGATTTCGGAATGTTCAACTTTGATCGGTTGCTCCAAAAAAGCAGTCTGCTGTTCATTTCAAAAATTGATAATTTCTACAATTGCATGCCAGTTGTGTGAAGTGTACAATCCTTCTGGGATTATCACATGTTCATTAATTTTCACTATAGTTTGATGTAGATTTCGTTTTTTCCACATCAACGGGTACTTTTATTATCAGACAGGGGGTTGTTGGTTTAGAGGTCAGGGTATTTTAGTTTTATTGGTTTCTAACGTGGAACTTCATTGCTTCTTTTATTCTGCATTTCTTAAATAATCCTAGAGTTAAAACTTGTTCCGTTAAGGAATGTCCTTTGAATAAGGTTTTCACTTTTATGGTTTCAATTTTTTAATAAATCTGATATATCTGAATTCAGTTTTTTAATAGCTCTGATTAGCTGCAGTATGGTACTAGGAATTTTGAGTTGGTGTTTGGGATAAAGGGCTAACTGTTCTCTGAGGCAGCAGACAAAATAAATCATAACATCTGACGACCGAGGAACATCCGATATTTGGTTGTGGTTTAAAATTATAGGTGAACTTTGTTGGTACATATTTGATTTTGTTTCATTTAAGTTTTGTACATGATGACTATCGGATCAGTTAGGACCGTAATACTGGCGATTCCAAATTATAATTTTGTTGTTGCCCTATTTTAAATAATTCTTTGATGGTTCTGTGGGACTAAAGTGAAAACTTGACTGGTTAAGTGGAAACCGTGGAGGTTGTCTGTCCATTTGGACTTGCCATGGTGTCCGTTGGTTCTGGTATATTGTTCCGTGAATGTATTGGTATATGCCCGATAATGGTATTTACGAAAAGGTATTTGCCCCATAATCAGATGTAAACGATCATCATCTAATTTTCTTAAATAATATTCGTGTTTTCATATATCTGAGTACTTGGGACAACCAATTACATCGATTCTGATAAGGCGGAAGAATCTAGTCCACCGCACGCATGGATGGTAAACGTCATAGCGTGAACAAAATAAACTGTTTCTGGATATTCTCAATCCTCTCAGAATGACAGTGGTAGGAGGGTGACCAAACAGGAGATGCATACTCCAAAATGGACCGAACAAAGCATGCGTATAATGATGTCAAAGTTAACGGATCAAGAAAGTCCATGCAGTTTCGTTTAATGAAGCGAAGCATAATGTACGACTTTGAAATAATGGCGTTAACATGTCTGGTAAATGTAGCATCATATTTAAAGATCACACCAAGATCCGAAATGAACTCAACCCGATCAATGGTTTCGTTGTACAGTTGATATTGATAAAAAGCAGGCGAGCGGATACGGAAGAAAGAAATAGTTTTGCATTTACTCACGTTTAAAGCCAGTAAGTTGTTAACTAACACACTAGAGACCCGCGCGAAAATCTTCATGTCATCTGCGAAGAGGAGGCAGTTGGCAAACTTAAAACATTTTACGACGTCGTCAATAAATAATGAAAATAACAGTGGGCCGATATGGCTACCTTGAGGCACGCCGGATGGCACCCGAAATAATGGGGAGAAAGAATCCAGAATCCTAACAGATTGCCAACGATTTGAGAGATAAGAACGCAACTGATCGATGGGAATGAAATCACAGTCGAGTCTCTCCAACTTGCTAATAAAAATGGAGTGATTAATCACGTCGAAAGCCTTTGCGAAGTCTGTGTAGACAACGTCAAACTGCTGCTTGGAGTTTAGACTGTCAAATAGATGACCACAAAATTAGGACAAGTTAGACGCGAGAAATAAGTCTCTTGGTATGGAAGTGCAATACTCTGTGAACCATGGACTCAAACAGTTTGGATCAGACAGAAAGAATGGCGATCCCACGATAATTACTTACCTCACTTCTATTAACCGCCTTGAAAATTGGATGAACGCATGATATTTTCCAGGGGTCTGGAAAAATACCACGACGAAGGCTTTCGTTAAACAAGAAGGTAACTGCAGGGGCCAGACTTACGGCACAATGTTTGAATAGGATCGGTGGAAGACCGCCATAACCCGTTCCCTTGCTAACGTCGAGAAGGGGCAGTTGATCCAGAACTTCCTGTTCGGTAAGTTTGAAATGATCGAGTATAATGGAGGTGGAAGTAGTAGGCGACCCGGTGTCTGTTGACCGAAGTGGCTTGTAAACCGATTCAAAGAATTTGGCAAACAAATTGCAAATGTCGGATGGCTGACTGGCGATGGAGGTCTGGTAAGACATATTAGACGGAAAACCAGATACCTATTTCGTGCTGTTAATGAAGTTCCAAAATTTTTGGGAATTGGATGTCATAACTTGCTCGATTTGCAATACGTAATTATTAATTATTAATTATTAAGGAACCAATTAAGGGTCTTAAATGGATTACGGGCGTTAACAAAACCGAGGTAGTATTCTTTTCTAGCATGTAAAGGGAATGAAACTTGTTGCGTCGTTTCTCGAGCAGCATCAACTCAGTATTATACCATGGCTCCCGAAAGCCGGATGTATTATTGATAACCCGCGGAAAGTGTCTCTCGACTCCACGCCCGAGAAGCTCGTTGAATTTGTGCACCGTGTCATTCAACATCGGCATACAAGACGTTGTTGGCAAATAGCAGGTTCGGGAATTTCGCCGAATGTTGCTGAAGCGGTTAAGCTGTCGACATCGTTCCAAGATATATCGGGTAAGTTAAAGTCACCCACAATGATCACAAGGGCAAAGTGAAGGTATAACTGCTGAGACGTTGTAGTTGTTAAACGTGTCGTAGATATCCCGGTTGGATCCGTACGGAATATAAATGGCAACGGCGAAAATTGAGGTATTGTAAGCTAGTCTGATTCGAAACGGCAATGACATCAAGGCAGGGCTGGCTCGCGATCACTTCATTGGAGACTGAATTCTTTACAGCAATTAAAACACCGCTGCCTCTACAACTGGTGTCAAAATCGTATCTGTCCTTTCTACGAACGACATAGTCTGATGGAAAGTACTCTTCGGATAACATATGGATCGTAAGCCAGGTCTCGCTGATTATTATAACATCGAAATCATTGTCAAGTATGTCTAAGCGGAAATCCCTGGTTTTACCGCGGATATAATGCCTCCATTGTGAAAGTAGATAGAAGTGAAGGCGTTGGTGGTATTAGATGAAGCGACGGTCGTTGATACAGTAAACTGGCTGATTGACGCAGTAGTTACTTCGTCTGTTGAAACGTGGCCACAGTCCGGTTTTTTGATATGTGTGGATAATTTGTAAATGAGCGGATTAAAGCACCACCAGACCAAACATCAGAATTGTTTAGTAGGTTTAAATCAGCCTCCTTCAAACCAATTTTAAATAAGACGAACGTTAGCGAGCTGCCCAAAACGCAGTCTTTGGGTAATATTAGCCTACAATTTACGTCACCTGGCGAACAATTTTGAAGCTTTGCGCAGACATAGCTATACCGATCTCGGTCGGTTAAGACGGATGGATCGATACGACTGATATATAAATATTTTTTGACAGGCGCTGAGACAGTTTTGATAGAGTTGATGGGGGGCACCGATCCTAGAATATCTTTCGGCGACGTCGATACATCATGGATATATCAAAGGGGCTTGACACGTTTTGCAGATGTTGTCGGGTTGAAATTATCATCAGCGAGTTTGTTAGTCAATGCGTTGATTAATTTACGGTTTTCGGCCACCTCCGATAAAATTTTTCCTAAGTCCAAATTGTCAGCGGCTTTGTCCACTATCACATCAATTTTCCTCAAAACCTTGGACATGTTATTGTTTGTGTCAATGATATACAGCAATTGCCAAAACAGCAAATGCTGGTGTACGTTTTAATTGAGTTTATCGCGGCACGGTCAAGTCCAATACAATCGTAACAAAATTGGCAATAGCAGAGATAACATGAAACGATGTCCGTTAGATAAACACAGTTTGACACAGATTTGTTTGAATTGCCACAAATATATACTTTGTGCCGTTCTCACCACTGGTGTTGGCTGCATGGCGCTGGTGAAGGGCGTAACTCGCCCAAATCGCTAGTTTAAGGGGCCTTTTAGAAAAATCGGGGGTTTATAAATCATTTGCATTGCACTAAAGAAAATCTGCAATTTGACAGCCGAAATAAGCCGCCCAACCACAACAGCATGGTAAACTATTACCATTACTATCCTTTGTATACAGTTGATGATAATCTTCACACCGGTTAGATTTAACACAATTCCCATAATTCGTATTAGAACAATTAAACAACATAAGAGAAAAACCTCAAAACTCATTTATTGAAAATCCGCAAAACCTTTCTGATATATTCTATATTGTTTTACAGAACAATGGCATTATTTTTATTCAACCAAGAGATAAGAAAACAACCCTATAACAGCATATAACAAAAGAACGAGTTTCAAACCGATAAAACACAAAAGCAACACACACACAACTGATAACAGGAAGAGTGTGTACGAGAAAAAGCTCTTAATTAAAACACGAAGAACATGCGAACAAACATTAAATGGGGGTGGGGTGCTATTCCGCTTTAATGTCTTTCCATTTTATTTTTATGGTGACAAACTGTTGTGGGTTGCGGAGTTGTATCAAGAATAATTGTGTGATAACAGTATCAGGATAAGTTTTGATGAAATTAATGTAACAGATATTTTAATTGATGTGAAGATTAGAAACATGTATCTGAATATATGATATGATATTATGGAAGTCCTTGGAGATCTCGTTAATACACCTGACGCAAGCTTTAAGTGACACATTAATGCTACAAGCAATTTAAAACTTCAATTTTATAAAATAAATGGTCTCTTAACCTTTGTGTATACCCCGGCTACCCGGGTGGCCAATTCAATTTTAAATATTTGTGGGCACTGCAATTTTGATGTTAAACGTTTTTAGCTTCTTGCAATCCAAGAATTAACTATTATTTTTTGATTTTTGTGTAGAAATTGCATGCAATTGGTCCTGACCATGTATAATTTCTGGAAGTGGTTTCCCAAGTAGGCATTCAATTCCTGACCGAGTATTAAAATTTCGGTACACATTAGGTAGAGATGATCGAGCAGAAATGTGTGGAAGTGCCAGTTGTAATGCTAGTCTTATTGGCCATCGAAGGATTATTTTCGATGTCATCAATATTATTGTAGAAAAAGGTCAGCTCAATATTTTTCTCTTTGCTGTGTAGTGCGAGACAAGTTTGTCCATATTGTCAATGCCACTTTTATTTCTATTATAATACGAGGGAGTAGTGAGAAGCCTGGTAAAATGGCAACAGAGGGCGTCACAATCGCAAATCCCAGATCTCATGTGCCAATACCATCTGTCACTAGACCAAATTAAAATTTTCAAACAGATCTGTAATTTAGTTCAGTTTTGAGACAGTCATTGAAAACACACAACCCATTGCTTTTTGCAAACATGGAAAAAAGTGAATTTCGTGTGTTAATTAAACATTATTTTTTGCGTGGAAAAACCATTACGCAAACAAAGCTTGATAAATATTATAGGGACTCTTCACCATCGATTATAATGATTCACAAGTGGTTTACTGATTTTCGTTGTGATCGTACAAGCACAACTGATGCCGAACGTTCAGGACGCCCAAATGAAGTCACCACACCAAAAATAAATGGTTGACGATGAATCCATGATACGGTCTCGCAAGACTGCAGTTTGAAAATGCGCGAGATAGCTGAGGTAGTAGGCATCTCAGATGGACGTGTGCGCAATATATTACACGAACATTTGAATATGAAAAGGCTATCGGCGCGTTGTGTGCCGCATTTGCTTACAATAGACCAAGAACGCACACGTGTGACAACTTCAGAGGCAGGTTTGGCGATGTTCAAGTAAAATAAAAAGGAGTTTTTGCGTCGTTTTATAACTGTGGATGAAACATGGATCCTTCACTATACACCGGAGACCAAAGAACAGTCTAAACAGTGGATTTACTGGCGATTCTGCCGAAGGAGGCTAAGGCAGTTTTAGCGGCCAACAAGGTCATGGCCACAGTTTTTTTGGGAAACACGCATAATCCACATCGATTACCTTCAAAAGGGGTGACAGTCAACGGCGCATATTACTGCAACTTATTGGACCGTTTCAACGACGTTTTGAAAGAAAAACGACCGCATTTGGCGAAGAACAAAGTTCTCGTTCATCAAGACAATGCACGAGTGCACACGTGTGTAGTTGCCATGACCAAAATCCATGAATTCGGCTCATGGGGTGATCATCGAAGCAACAAATGCCTATTTTGAAGGGTTGGAGAAATCGTATTATTCGGAAGTGATCGAAAAATTGGAAAAACGTTGGACTAGGTATATCGAGCTAAAAATCAACTACGTTGAGAAATAAGTTTTTTTAACGTTACTCCTTCGGGCTATGAAAAGTTTGAGGGCAGCGACAAATCCTTGTGTTATTAAATCACTAACCAATTTTATATGCATCGCTTTCGTTATTAAACAGATGAAAATGGCGAGATGGATGATTTCAAATGGACATTCGAAAATTGATGGGCCCAGCATAATCTATTCCTGTATGGGTAAATGCTTTTGAGGGTATTACTCTTGGAGGAGGTAGGCTTCCCATCAGTTGAGTTGCTCTGTTAGCATTGAACCTAAAAAACTTCTGGCATTGGCGATTGTGTTGTTTTGTTGCTCTTTTGTCTTGGAGGATCCAAAATTGCTTCCTTATGAATGCGAGTGTTAAGTTCAAACCTCCATGCTGAGTACTTTTATGTGCCCAATTGGTGATCAAGCTTGTGAGATGACCTTTTGGTGGTAGGATGATCGGATGTTTTTCGTTATAATTCAAAATTAAATGTTGCAATCGTCCTCCTATTCGAAGTACTCCGTGCGTGTCCAGAAATAGATGTAAGGATGAGAATTTTATTTTTGGAGCCCACTGACCCTTTTTTCTTTAATTTTTTTATATCGTCCTTAAAAGGAGAATATTTCCGGTCTTTCTAATATTTCCGGTTCTGTTGTAGTTGTGCTTATGCTGCAGAGAGTATCTTGCCGTTTCTAACTCTGTCTCCGTTATTACGTTACTCGATGATGGCTCGATACTACTCCTAAGACAATCCGAGCCGGACCACCATAATTCATTATCACCCAGCTTATCAGGATCTATGCCACGAGTTGCACAATTGCAGTATCATGAATCTGCGATGTTCTATTTGCTACGAAAGTTTTCCACTTACTAGGGTGTCCTTGCAGCCAGGCCAGAACAATAATCGAGTCAGTCCAGGCTTGCATTTTAACGTTTGGGATTCCCATGGTCTCTGAAATTTGTCTCAGTAGTTTCGCTAACAGTACTTCCCCACAAAGTTCTTATCTTGGAAGACTTAGTTTCTGACTTACTGGGGCCACCTTAGTTTTCCCGGACATAAGTGTAATTGTTGATTCTCCTGCATCTGTCACCTTGCAGTACACTACTGCAGCGTAAGCTAATTCCGATGCATCGCACAACACCCATGCAGCTCTAAATTTTCGCCCTTGTCCTTGGTATGAGCCCATCGTGGAATCCTAATTTTCTGCAGCTCCCTGAATGTAGTTTTATATTGAATCCATTTTTTCTGCATTTCCTCAGGTAGTTCTTCATCCCATGATAATCCCTTTATCCATGACTGCTGAAACAATAGTTTCCTATAATAATTGCCGGGGAAAACCATCCTAGCGGATCGAATAGCTTGGATACCTCCGAGATAAAGGATCGTTTTGTTGAAACCGTTGTCATGGGTTCCATGTTGACCTGGAACTCAAATTCATCTTCGTTGGGGATTCCACAACATTCCTAACGTTTTTATGGATTCATGGTCTCCATTTTCTCAGCTTAAAATCTCCATTATTTAGCGTTTTTCTTAACTGTTGCTGACATTTTACTGCATGTTCTTTCTGCACCACCTTCAACAGAATTTCAGCAGCAATTGGATAATTATTCTGCTCGTCTATGGCAAGTTGTTTTAAAGTTCTAGTGGCCAATATGGAGCGGACTAGGTACCATACGTGACTGTTCATAACTTGTACTCTTTAATTTGGTCGTCTGGTTCAGCTCTCCATATTAACCTTTGTAAGTTCTGTTGTGTTGTTGTAACCTGGATTTGCCTGTACATTTTCTCAATATCTGCGATGTATTTGTATTTCATCTATCTTGTTATAATAGAGAACAGATCTTGTTGTATTGTTGGACCTACTAGCTTGATATCGTTGAAACTGATCCCGTTTGTTGTCTTCAGTGATGCATCAAAGACTACCCTCACCTTGGTTGTTGTACTTGACTGCTTGACCACATCATGGTGAGGTAGGCAACATGTTTGCTCTTTGGCATCTTCTGAATTGACCGGAACCATATGTGCTAGTCTTATGTATTCATTCATAAAGTTATGGTATTCTTGGTTTAAATGTGGGTTCCTTTCGAATGTTCTTGCTACTTGAATTAGGCTTGAAAGCGCATATTTCCTTGAGTCTCCTATTTCCAGTTCATCCCTTAATGGTATAGTGACCTCATGTCGTCACCGGTAGTCTTCTGTGAGTAATTGCGTAGTGTTGCTCACTCGTCTCTTCTTCTTTTGAGTACGACTTTCCCTTGGGTAGCTCTTCAATTTCCCAGAATTGTCTCAGCTACACGTCTAGGTTGTTTTGCACTACCAGAGATTATTGGTTGGTACGGTGATTTCTTTATTACACCGTCTAACAAGATGTTGGCGTATACCTCTGTTCCTAAAATCATATCGATTGAACCAGGTAAATCAAAATTTGGATCAGACAGTGCCACTCTCTCCAAGTTGATTTGTTAAGACCCTTTACTGGTGTTGTTGGTAGTTGCTCAGCTAAATTTGGTAAAATTAAAGCTTCCACCACCTGCTGGTATATCGAAGGGTATAATGAGGTGAAATGGTTATGTGTATCTTATAATTTATCTTATTAGTTTTCATTCCTCCAATTCCAGTAACTTGTAAATCTGCTCGGAATTTAGGTAGGTTGAGTTGTCTGGCACCTGCCTGCATGATAAATGATGACTGAGAGCACGTAGTTTTACCGGATATACGATGCAACTTGTAGCGTTGATCAATGCGGTAGCTAACAAGGGCACCTACTTCTGTACAGTGCATTTTTCGTTGTTGTTTTTCGCGGAATTTAGTGCAATATGTTATGCTTTCTTTAACATACTACACAGGTTTCCTTACTTTGACATGAACATTTGTTGTGCGTGGAGATTAGACAAATTCTACATAAATTGGTTGCTGCTTTATTTTGGACCTTCCCAGAACTTGCATCTTCTTAAAAACTGGGCAAGTTGTTATTTCGAGAGATGCACTGCATACAATGCACCTTTTTTGTATCGCAGCGAAAGTTCTTCTAGGCGGTGGTAGGTTTACAGCAATAGGTGGTTGTTCTTCCTTGTTGTGCACCCTTTGTTGTTTGTGATGCTTCTAGAGATTGGAAACAACATTCTAGAAACTTTAAGAACTCACTTATCGATTGAATGTCCCTAGGATTCACCAGAGTAACTTCATATAGATGATGTGTCTCTCGGTCCAGCTTCTTTAACACTTATGGAATTAGTATTGCATTCCACGTTGACGTCTCTATGCCCAAGTTGCCTATGTCATGAAGATTTTCATTTATTGTGTCGTGCAGAGCCATTATTGCATTTGCCGACTCGGATTTGTGCGTTTGGAGAT
Organism: Nephrotoma guestfalica; assembly: GCA_963691935.1. Taxonomy (NCBI): domain Eukaryota; kingdom Metazoa; phylum Arthropoda; class Insecta; order Diptera; family Tipulidae; genus Nephrotoma; species Nephrotoma guestfalica. The sequence continues at coordinate 204,647,049 of OY829914.1, read as the reverse complement.
TCAATAGCGTATTTACTTGATTGGTGACAAGTAAACGTTTGTTGTTATAGCGATTTACAATTATTTTAAAAGCATCCGCATAATTCACTAAAGATGTTGATATATGATTCAAAAGTTTTGCCGCATCTCCTCTAATGTATAATTTGAGGTAGCTTATTTTATGAGTGTCCGTGAGGGTTTTATTTTCGTGTACAAACCTACTGAGTGGTAATTTTTTCTCCGGATGATCATTTTTCTCAGTAAGTGGACTTCCTTGGGCTGCTCGTTGTTGAATAGCTGCCTGTAGTCTCGCCGACATTTCATCCATATTTTGACTCATTCTGTCATAAATTTCATCGAGAAAGAATGTTGTTCTTCTGGTATTTCAACGAGGATTTAGTCATTTAGCGTATCCATCTTTACTCTGCTGCTCTCCAACTGTTGTAATTTTTGGGTTAAATGAGAAGTACCACAACCTTCTTCTAAATATACTCGAGCTTGCTGCAATAAACTGTTGATATGATCTACTTTTACAACGGCTCTTTTGTTGTTGATTGTATTCTCAGTGTTTTTTACAGGCGGTGGTAGTGGGATTTTGTCCTTGTTGTTGTTGTATAATTCATTGAAATCCTTCACCTTGTTGGATTCAACTAGCTTACTTTCATGTCGGCTGTAGCTCGTAGCAACCTCAAGATCAGACGATGGACGTGGTTATTCTTCTGATCGTTTATGGATATCATCCAGCAAGATCTCATAATTTCTGCGAATCTGCTTCCGTTCTGTGAAGTAAGGCAAATTTAAATCTACTGTCGGTAATTTTGTTATCATGATGACGATATCATAATATTTTTTGCAAAGGGCATGAGCTGCTGTTAGTTTTTCTTAGGTATTTCCTTGTTTTCTGATCCTCGCTATCCTTTTTATAATTCCTGATGAGACGACTGATATCTACACCAGTCTGAACTTGCTGATCTACAAGTTCTTCGATGCTGCTCATCTTTCCGTATTTGTTGTTTAGTTTATTCGTAGACTCTGGCAACTTTGTTGTTTGTTTATAAACGTGCCTCTGTTGGCCTAGTCACACGTCACAATTATTATTGTTGTTATTAATAAAAATACAGGTATCCACTTTATGTTGGATACCACCAATGGAGTGAGAAGACTCCACAGGCCGAAACGAATTAAAAATTCTTCTAGATTAAGAAATTATTGTGAAATGAGTGTCAATAGGTTATTCATCGTTTAACATAAATTACTAGATGATACTCTGAATCAGTTAAAATAAAGTTTGTTTAAGGACGAAGACTCAGTTAATTCCATAATCTAATTTGCAATAGCTTGAACATTTTTATTCCCAATCCACCGAAAGACCAAACATGATAAACAATTGAATTGCTACAAAAGATTTATTTGTCGTTTCATATTTCCTTAATATTCACTCGACATAATAATTGAAGATTGTGTAATGGCATTGGATGCTTCAGCATCGCAATTTACAATGTATACCAGGAATAAGCAAAAACCGGGAAAAAATCACAACGCGGAAAATGATGGAACAAAAAAGCATTCATTTATTTCTTCGTACATACATCCCAGCATTATGATAAGTCGTTTTGCTTGAAAAAGGAAGCAAATTATTTATAAATGGAAAATAAACCAAATACCAACAACAAAGATAGGAATTTTCTTTTTCATTCCTCGCGCAATCATGTTAGGGCAGTCGTGCACACAGAATTGTGAATAATGCTACCAATACACACGTACACATTCAACGTACACAACAGAAACATAATAACAAATTTTCTTCCTGTGGAAAATTTTCATTAAATTTTTATTAATAATTTTCATTTTTTGTGTTTCGTTTGGTTTTTTTCGGTTTAGAACACAATAAATTAATTTGCTTGTGTGCTTGTTTGCCGTTGGTCACATCGCATAACTGTACATAAGCGAAGGAAGTTTGCTTGTGGGCAGATTTATACTTTGGTTTATTATTAATGACATCATCATCACCGAAACGTGATTTATATGATTTACATTTATTTTCTACATTTTGTTTTTCCGAATATCAATTTCATGAAAGCAATTTAATTACATAAAATGTATCGCGGGCGCGCTTGTAATAGTAGTAAGTTTCATGACAAGTTAAAATCGCATCACAATCAATTGACTCGATGCACTTTGGCTCATTTCGTTTTATTAATGGTGTTCAATTAATGCATCATGACATTGTACACTGTTGTTGTAATAAATTAGCGAGACGCGGCGGCATATCAACAAAGCAAAATGTGACTCCCATATGTATCTTGATAGTGTTTGCAATCAGCTTTATAATTAGAACATTTAGTCGAAGGTTGCAGTGTAAAATTATGTTTAAAATGTTCATACCATACATAGATGATTGGGTGGATAAAGTTTCTACAAATATTTGGAAGGAAATCATATATTGCAGAATTATACGAGCCCATGTTAGGTCTGTATCCTCTATTTGAAAGTATTAGCTCATGTCAGTCACAGAAACGACATTGGTACGATGAAGTTTTTACCTCATCAATACCATTTCTAAAATAACGCCATTCCATTTCTATTTAGTTTGGAGAAATGACAAAATTGGTGCCATTATAGCTGTAGATTGAACGGCAGGCCACTAACAAGTTGCTGGAGAGCGGCTATAAAATTTCAGTTGTAAGATTCTCAATCATTTCCAAATGTACGGTTTTTTACCAAAACACTCATACACTTTTATCGGTGTTTCACCTGGTTTTGGATGAGCTCTAATCTACCGGGTGATTTTTTTATACTAAAACATTCAAATATCTGGGAAAAAAGCACACTTTCGAAAAAATGGCCATTATCAAAATTTAATCATTGCGGGGGGGAGGGGGCATACATTAGTACTAAAATTAGTACTCCTCCTCCCCTTCTTGTAGGTGGGCGGAGGTAACTTTGAAATTAAAACAGGATCCCCTATTTTTTATTGCAGATTCGGATTCTACGGCTTAAATTACGTAGGGTTTCTTTGAAATATTTTTTTCGATGGCGCTTTCTCTTACAGAGAACCTATGCATACGATTCTGCAATACGGTTGAATTAAAATTAACTATTATCGTAACCCAGGAACATGCGATTGAACCTGCTTTTAAATAAAAGATTTTTTTTGGATTTTTTTTAAATATCGATACAGTTAGAAGATTATTTCGAAAATAAAAGACATTTGAGTTAGGCTATTAATACAATGCAAAATGGAGTATTTAACTGTACAAGAAAAAATTGAAATGGTCCTGGTTTATGAAGGAGCTGGCCGTAGTCTTGATAAATGCTGTCACTCTCTACGCTTCGCGTTTTCCATATAGGATTCGGCCACGTGCTTTATTTTACCGGACTGTTAAACAATTAACTACTGATGGAAGTGTTTAACCGAAAAAAAAGGACTCGTCGAGCAACCGTCACTGAGGAAAGTAATGCAATTTCTGTATTGGCCACAGTAACTCACAATCCTTATATTAGTACACGAAAATAGCTAGCGATTAAAGTTTTCAAACGTCATAAGTATCATCCATATCATGTGTCTTTACACCAAAATCATTTTGTCAGTGAGCATGTGAACAAATTTTTTCGCTACGTATTGTTCTCCGACGAGTCGTTTTTTGCAAACCGTGGAACGGTTAATCGACACAACATGCATTATTGGAGTGTTGAAAATCCGCACTGGCTTCGCCAAGTTGAATATCAGCGCCCTTGGGCTGCCAACGTGTGGTGTGAAATAATTGGCAACAAATTCATCGGCCCCCACATTTTGAAGGCAACTTGAATGGTCAAATGTACCGAGACATTTTGGAAAATGAACTGCCAACAATATTTGAAGACTTAAGCATAGAATTGCGACAGAACATGTGGGTTCAACATGATTATTGTCCAGCACACTATTCGTCTCTAGCACGTGAAGTACTTGATCGTAATTTCGATGGTTGCTGAATCGGTAGAGCTGGTCGGATAAATTGGCCTGCTAGATCACCAGATCTTACTTCGCCAGATTTATTTTTGTGGGGCTATCTCAAAGACAAACGTTTGTTTACCAACAAACACCAACAACACGTGAGAATATTATTGAGCAAATCAGAAATGCTTGTGCAGAAATTCAAGCAGATGCGCTTCTCAGTTGTGTACATTCATTTTAAATGCGGATTAATACGTGCATTGAAGTTGAAGCCCATCATTTTGAGCACTTAATTTAATTAAAAGATGATGAGGCGAGGGGACCCATGTACATCAAGCGCCATGGTACGTGAGAGGCGAGGGAACTCATGTTAATCAAGCACCTTGCAGGGAACAGAAAACTACTACGTCCACGTCGTTGTTCCTGCGGGTTACGCTGAAAGTAGTTTATTCACTAGTCAATTACATTTCTACAGGTAACAATTTCTCAGTTATTCAGATATTTTTAAAACAAAATACAAATAAATCATTTATTTGAAAGCAGATTTAATGTTCCTGGGTACGATAATAGTAGTTTCGTGACAAGTCATTCTTCAGTAATTAAAAATTTACGAAATACAATTGAAAACGTGTTAATTTTAATTCGTATTGCAGAACCGTATGCGTAGGTTCTCAGTAGGAAAAATCGAACAAATTTAATATTGTTATTACAGCGCGATCTATCATGAATTGAAAAAATGTTTCAAAGAAATAACGCAATAATACTACGCACTTTCCGAATCTGTAATAAAACATAGGGGTTCCCATTTTAATTTCTAAGTTAAAGAAAGAAGTATTAATTGTCCAGTGTCCCTTATAATTCATGCACACACCGCTGATTCACACAATTACAGTATACCATCTGCACATTGAAAGCTCCATGTCAACCTGTACACTGACATGGATAGTAGGTCGGCGCTGGATTCTGCACTCAACAGAGGGGCTGGGTTGTGTTTATTAACATCATTGATCGTAATCGATGACGAAAATCCGGTGGAATTCAAACCCAATACCTCCCGGTCCAAGTTCCGAAACTTTAACCTCTGCACCACTTGTCCGGTAAACATCCACAACTTTGGATTGTGCTTCTCTCTTTATCTTTTACATCGCTCTCATCTTCTTGTTTCGACATTTTATTCTAAGTAGGCTGGTTGTTGTTGGAACACTTTATTTATGAATCGTTGTTGTGGGAATCTTGTAAAGAGGTCTAGCCGTCTAACCCGATTGGATTTGATGATTCCGTTAATATCACAGCTTCTATGAGAAGTTATTTTTTCTTGCGCAACTTTAATTGAATTTTTGATGAAACAAATACCCGTCCTTTATAAAGTAGATAGTATTCTACAGTCCTTGGAGGACACTTGTGCAATTCGCGTTTCTGTTTCTGTCTAAATTTCACTTGACGATATTATTACTAACCCGAGGTGTTTAAATTTTTATACGGTATTAAAATTATGGTCGCCTATGCCGAGATTTATCATGGAGATGCTACTGCGTGTTGATAAGCATTTTGTTTCGCTGTTGTTCATTACCAAACCAATTCTTTTTGCGTAGCAATTGAGCGGTCTGTAACTGTTTTTGATATCGCAGGGTCTTTGGTCAAGAAGCGCGATATCATATGCATATCCAAGAATTTGGGTACAAAGAAAGCTTCAATATTGCTTTTCTGACTAGGTACTCGAGTGTCAAGTTGAACAACACAGGCGACAGGCAACCCTGTTCAACACGAGATTTTATTCCTTTGATTACGATTCTACATATAGACTGAAGCATTTTCTCTGGTATTCCGAAACGTATGAGCGCGTCCCGCGATTGCGCGGTTGATATACTGTCATATGCCTGTCGGAAGTCTCTTACTGTTGATGTATGATTATATTGTACTCCCAACATTTTTCCAGAATCATCCGTTTCGTGAGGCACTGGCCAATGGTTGATTGGTTGATTGGTGCCTTTTTTGTACAGCATATAACCGAGCGCAGTATCATATTTCTCGAAGATGAGGTCGTAATAATTTGATGCAAGACTTTCCATGTTTCAGTTTATTAATAGCAGCGCCTACTTCCACTACTGCTGCATATTCGAAAAATACTTCTTCATCTGGTTAAGCAATTGCTCTAATGGGCGCTACTTCTACCTTACGAATTGAAATTTTGAAATTTAGTTTGCCATACTGGGATAATATCAGCCACACTATTTGTTCTCAGCCCTAGATTCCCGTCTTTGATGACTGTCTCAGCCATCTAAGCTCTTGTAGTGCAAGTACGCGTACGTCTAATGTGTAATTCTTTACCTGGTTAGGATAACAAAACGTCCAGTCTGCTCAGAACCAATTGAAAACTGTAGATTATATAAATATTTTTTCAATTACAAATAACTTCAACAATCGTGCTCTAAATGAATTAGAAACTAAATGTGATCATCAAGGTCCCAATTTAGACCAGTCAGATTCCAAAGTTTTACCAGCAAGATGCTATTTACCCAAAGCAAAAAATTTTGATCAACAAGGTGAGCAATTGAACTTTTAGAAATTTTAAAATCCCCGATATTCGACAGTGAGATTATGTTCTATGAGGAAGAGTTATGAGCGAAAAAGTTGGAGATAACAACAAGAATATAATAATCACAAATATAGAAGCTGAAACTTCATACCACCACTTGGTGTGGCACAAAATATAAGATTTTATTCAGAACCGTAACAATGCCAAACGGAACCATATAAAGTCAGTGGCAACCATCTAAACCATTTTATTAGGTGTGCGAGTAGAAACTCTGCTTTTTTGGTCAAATTGAACTTTATTGAAAACATAATTTATACAAAGTTTAATTACCGAAATATTCGCGAAATATGATGGTCCTACTTCCCAACCTAAGGAGATGAGCTCCTGGGTTGATTTTACTGTATGTGAACGAGCGTTTTCATTCAGCAATATTATTTTCCGCCTTCCTTGGCCCATAAATTTGATCAATTGGACCTGGTAACGTTCAGCTGTACCAGTTTGACCAGGTTCCAGAAGCTGGTAGTAAGTAACTCCTTTCCAATCCCACAAAACAAACAGTAACACTTTCTTGGCCTGAATATCCATTTTGCAACTGATGTTGATGGCTAGCCTGGATCAACACAAAAGCCACTTTTCATCACTCGGAATGATTTTGTGTAAAAAATTCTTTCTTTTACCGAGAAAACAAATTCATGCAAATGTCATCTCGGCGGTTTTTGTTTTCTTCGGTCATTTTATGAGGAATGCAATCGAAGTAACTGGGATGAGTAACTCCTAACTGTTCTGCAATCTCCTTTTGAGATTGACATGGATTTTCATTTAGTGAAAATTTAAGTTCTTCATCTTCAAATTGTTTTGCTGCACCAGGACGTGGATTGTCCTCAAGACTTGCAAACCACTGTTTTACTGTTGAATGACTCACAGAATGTTTGTTCAAAGTCGAATTTATTAATTCCATATAGCTTGAGCAGCATTTTTTTGGGTAGCGGTCGTTTGGATGTCTTCAAGTATATTTTAATGCAACCAACTTTAGAGCCGATTTTCTACTAGCCCACCTAATTCAATGAGCCCGGTTCATTGCTCATCATCCAGAATATCAGCGGGAAGCAATACACTGTCAGCCGGAACCAAAGTTTTGGTGTATTAGCATTTTCCCATCTTAAATTTTTATACCACTCGGCCTAGGCTTAGCATAAAGGCCGAAAGGCTGAAAGGACAAATTGGTTCACATACTAGAAATTACAGTGCGGCTGTTGATTATGAGTTCGTTGAGCTTAAGATGGGGATTTTGAAAAAATACAGATCACACTTGGAAGGGCCCACATTGAACTACCGCTCATAGAATAAACAATGGTTTATATGATTGATTGAAATTGATTTAATTTTATTTTTAGTAAATTCTTTTAATACGAATTTCACTCTATTTTGACGGCGAACTCGTAGAATATTTGCATTTGTCGTTAAACTTGGCCCGTCCGGGTTACGTACTTTCCACATTCACATCACTATAAACCCGAAATAAGTATTGAGTTGTACGTGACAACCTCTATAATTGCATAGACGATTTTGTCTATATCTCGGCACGCAACACTTGTCTGCAATAATATCATGTACCATCCCTAAATAATATAACGAATGATAAATTAAGTAAATCTCTCAACCTCGGAGCACCTAACCAAAAAAACGTAATTGTAATATACAAAAGCTAAATTATCGTTTTCGGTATAAAGAGCTTTATTTGTACTCGTTACGGTAATCATTCTTTTTTCCTTTTTAAATTATGAAAAAGTTGCCAACAGGTGCGAATTTTTTTATTTTACCGTTTTTTTTTCTATTTGTTCGCATTTTGTTTTACTTTCATTATTTATTTTATGTAAAAAAAATAAATTTTCCAGCAAATTGAAATTTTTAAATTGGAAAAATGATTTCCATTTATATTAAAATTATAAATTCTGATTATGATGATGAATTGCTTTATATGTAAAACCGAACTAAACGCGGGCATGCAGTCAATCAAAGTAACGTTAAGCTTATCGGGGTGATGAGTTTTTTTGTTTACCATCTTATAGGAAATGATTGTGCTGACCTTGTCGAAAAGGTGTATGATTAGGACGATACAATCAAAATTGTTTAGATTATAATAAATGATAATTTTCTGGATACCTGTAAGGATGAAAATCTATACAAAAATATTTTTGGATGTGTATTGAAAATATTAGAAAATGAAACTAAATTTTGGGGGGAAAAATTACCCCTTGAGTGAATCGACCTAAAAACGAAATTCCAAATCAATATTCCAATTTAGAATTTTAACTAACTCTTTATACGTATGACAACCGTATACATATATACATATTTAAGTATGTTCGTGTATGCATATATGTACATTCACAAAATATTACAGCTTGAAGCACTTTTCAATCAATGACAATTTCCATTTTCCTCATCATCAAAAAAAACTTTCCGTCGTTGTTTTGTGCGACGCTCTCTTATGACTAGGAAGTAAAATTTGTATGGTAATCAGCATTTGCTCTATTTGTTGGGATATGACATAATATAAAATTGGTTTGTATGTTTTAAATAACAGAAGAGGAAAACCTGAAATATGTCCTGAAGTACTTCAACGTAAACCTGGATTAGAAATACTCATATTAAATTTATAATCCACCATTAAAAAATATAACGATGTACGAGTAGGTAAGACGTCATACAGTGTACTGGTTTACTGTTTGCGTGTTCACCGAGTTTCGGATATAAAAACTGTGTCATGTAATATCTGTGGCCTCAGGGACTTGATATTATCGTATTGAGTATGAGAAACAAGTAAGATTGATTGTGAGTTGATACGTTTGTTCTGCATTTACTGGATATAACTCCCAAATAAACAGTGAAGGCATGTCATGTAGAGATGTCAAATTTTTCGAGGAAAGCACTATTTCTACCAAACATAGGTATTTCTGCATTAATTTTGGAAAGCTGATGTGGATCAATTTTGTTGAAAAATAACGCAGAATCTTTTTTTTAATAGTCATTCAGCTTAAGAATAAGTTTCATCTGGATCAGTCGATCGGGGTACAAAGAGGCCAAAAATTTGAAGTCTGCACCGGCTCATCGACAGGTAGATGGGAAATAAAATATCACCCGTATATCAAACAATGACACCAAATCCAGCATTCGTTCATATTAAAAGAGACTGTGAAGCATCTGGCAGAAGGTATAAACTGCTAAGAGAAGAATCTATGAAAAAATCACCATGACGATAGTTGCAACCTCACATAACATGGCCAATTAGATTGCAGTAAGTTGTGAGACCTAAACTATGTCAATCATCCCAATCTATAAAATAAAAGGGAAAGATTTTCTGATGAAGAATGAATTGCCGAAAGGATTGAACAAAATAAAATTTTCATGAAAAGGTATTTTCGGTTGTTCTACAAGAAATACTGCAAATTATTCTAGAGCATTTTTTTGTTTCAGAAACTATTTAGCTTGAGATTACATTACAGTTGAGATTTTTTGTATCCCTAGGATGCCGAGTAATGATCTCGTTCTGAGTTAAATGTTTAGAGTGCTTTGAAATTTGGTACTCTAAAGAAAATTGTCTTAAGACAGTTTTTGTTCATGGAAGTCGTTCGACGCAATTAAAAATCACTTGACAGGATTTGTTTAGAATTTTCCCATTTTGACATCTGAGAGTTGGAATTTTTTCTGTTATTTCATCAGCACACTAGACGTAAATCTAAAATTTAATTATTACCTGCATCAACCAACAATAATATTAATTTTGTGTATCTAGTAGGTTAGTGAAACAGCAGCAAAACTCCCAACTCTCAAGTCTCACTTTTCGAACAAAATCTGTACTCAGAGGTGCGTTGTAGAATAATAATGAGAGTCGGTAAATAACTTTAAGAGAGTTACTGGGTCTTCTACTGGCACTTTCCTGGGGTGACGGGTTCTGGGGGACAGTCAACCGTCGGGCGATAGTAAGATGTTGGTGAAGGCCGACCAGGCCTACGTATCTGAAATAGCTACTGGTGCAGTAAACGAATTTAAATGTGTTTTTGGAAAATTTTAGTTAATGGTAGATCTCCACTGATAGAATATATGCGGATATAAAGACACCTTCGGAAGATCTTTAGATTCGAATATATTAGCATCGATTTATAGTTGCTGCCTGAGGTACCTACGTGGCGAGTTGTTAAGTGATGTCTACAGATAGAAGTTTTGGGTCAAAAACAAAATTCAGAGATAGCAGCGATCATAGCAATGATCAAGCAAGTAGAGAAGGAATTAAGTATCTTGATTGCACTGATCAGGGTAAACTCTACAACGAATTTAATAAAAGCAAATATAAGCGACAGTTGCACAGGAAGCATTCGGGCGAACAGAAATGAGGAGAAGATGCAAAAGACGACCCAGAACCAGGCAGTTTGTAACAATCTACAGACGGATGCCGCTACTTGAAGACGCAGGGGAGTGACCACCGAAAATATTCCGGACAACAAAAACCAGGCGCAATATTAATACGAGTAGCAGCTCAATGTGGGAAATTTTCACTTTTCCCCGCAAAGCGCCTGCTCATGCAGGGTGTGCAAGTACCAAGGCAGCGACTATTAAATACACTGCGTGATACCATAGAAAATGCAGATACAATTGTGCCAGAAGGCGGAACTAGCTAAGTTGATGAAGGGTCTAGACTGCTGGTGAGCTCCGTGAATTAGCTGGAAGATGTGAATGGGCTAGTAGAGCATTTCATCAAGGTGATCAAAAGAATAAGGAACACCGCTAAGGGATTAATCGCGATTTCTGCGGATAGAAAGGGCATAATAGAAAGGACTGCCGTAAGATGCAGAGTAGTATATTCATGCGGAGCGGTCAAAGGAAATAGAGAGAGCGAGCTGGCCTGAATTACAGCACCTATGTAGATATGAAAAATATGGCACAGTGATTAAAGCTTTGTGCATTTGGATCGGGAGGTGCGGAATTCGAATCCCAATTAGAACAGGATGCAAATGATATTTTTCGTCATCTGCATACGATCGGTGATGCAAACGAACTCAACAACTATGATCCCCTGATTGAGTGCAGAACACATGACTGGCCCATTTTCCATGGCTGGCAAGGAGCTACGCAATGTGCAAATGGTTCTATGGAAATCGGACGATTGCCGTTCGTCCTCGATTTGGATAATGTAGAGTACAACGCGAAAAGCGAACCGCGTAAGTGTTCGAAGTGCATCGGTTGATACCACTAATAAAAGGCAGTAGATGTGGTCCTGGTGAGCAAACCTTAGTGGAGTGATCAAAGGATATTAAAACATCTCATAAGTTTCAACATAGGACAGTTGCGGATAGGTAATTTTTGGATAAGGAAAGTCTCTGCGACTACCGAGCTAATTATGTTCGAGCTAAATAAATGTGCATGCTGTGTTACGCACCAATCTAGAGGATGGAATAGGAAAAGATCTGTATATTGATACACTTCACAAATTGCTGAGCTATGCAAGAGCTGTAATCAAGCCACGAGATGATTACAATTAGAATAAGTGTGAACGAGGCTAACAGAAAGCCTTCCTCTGACAGGGAATATATTGCATTACAAACGACTTGAGAACAGTGATAATGAGGTTAAAGAAGAAATTCTGGAGAGTTCTTTTCAATACTATTGAAGACAACCGATGGGGAGATACACGCAAGACAACAATGAATATGTTAGGTCGCACTGTGTCTACCGTGACCATAGAAATCATTAATACTGTGGTGGTAGCATTTAATCAAAGAAGAGTGGTGGACCAGTTGGAATCTCACCAGAAGCTGTCAGAATTGTTAAATACACCAAAACTGGGTGCTGCATGTGATGATTCTGGTATTTGAGAACGAGGTTTTTCTCGGGACCTTAGACTAACTCGACTGGCCTTACTTAAAAAGGAAGAGAAACCAAATGGAATGCCAACAACGTATAGACCATATAGATTGTGGGGCACTTTCGGGAAACTTTTTAAAGAAATACTCCCAGGCAGATTTGTGTCGAGATTCAAAGCAGGTAGATTCGCTGTAAATCAGTCTCGGACATGTTTACTCAGCAGAAGGTTCCCGACATACGATTGCTCATATCGATTGCTTCTCGATAGTAAACACTCTCGAGATGCATTAATTGATGCATCTTGGAAATTAATCGGATGAGGTTCGATTTCTTAGGAAAGTACTACAAACCAATCTTAGTGAGCGACCAGACAACATGGAACTGGGAGGCAGAGTCGGCCAGAAAACGGTCACGAGTGATGGATGCCAAGGCTATAGTCTTTAGGTGCTGAGGCCGAAGCTCTCTTTAAAGTTCGTTCTCAGCTAAATATTCAATTAGAGGCTTCGAGGCGGTCATATGTGATCCACTACAGCTCAGGGTTTGGTGTGGGGTTTCCCGAAGTACACTACACGCAACAATATGAATTCCCAACCAAATGAAAGAAAGGTATGGAAACCAAGCTTCGGAAAACTTATCGAGATATTGTGATCAAGCTTACCTCTTCATCGCTCTATTAAACTTCCAAAGGAAACTGATTTTAAGTGAAGCAAAAAAACTTAATTTAAAGAATCCCCAAAGACCTAGTTCTCACGATAAATGAAGGTCAACATAACTTTTCGACATTTTTATTTTGATTGCCAATGTTATTACTTTTTTGTTCAAATCAAAGAGTAACTGAACCTTAAGTAAAAAGTAAGTAGTTCTTAATCGAATATGGCCAAAATTAGATCATTACCACTTTGCAATTTTATGATATTGGTGAAAAAGTGAAATAAGTATTTCGAACTGTAACGGCTTATAACGTCTTAATTGTAGAAAATGTAGATCATCTTCAGAATTTTCCGTTCATTCACCTCCCTTTAATATAATACAAATAGTTGCGAACACCATAGTTCTACTCGTATAACTGCTATGCATTCCCCACGCACATCGATGGATGATGAAAAGTTTTTTATGCCATCTGTGGGTGATGTCAGGAATCGGTGGCTATTGATCATTGCTGGTGATTTTAATGCATGAACTGTATAATGTAGCAGCACGATTACCAACAGTCGATTACATGCTATTCTTGTGGTACTATCATTTCTCGATGTTGTCTTATGCAATAATGGGAATTTACAGATGTTTTGCAGGGGCGAAGCGAGTTCAATAATTGAAAAAAATTTCGTCAATATCAACCTTATGAGAACTGGACTCAAGTAGGGATTTAGGGAGATGTTCACTAACAGCGATCATGAAGCAGTATTTTTCGAGTTGTGAGGTCCGAAACCTATGCTAAAACGATCAATTGAACTTGTTGGGGTTAGAATTTTGACGAAAAACCATTTATCACAATGTTGGGGGAGGGTGAATCGTCATCCGCCTTGATACTGGTAGAACAGGAAATATTCGAGGTATAATAAATGCCATCGACCGGCACAATGGAAAAGTTGTAAATTGTAACGCCCCGGGCCTAGATAACCTTGAGAATTCCTTGACATGTTAAACTTGTGTCTAAATGACGAACATTCCCTGAGCGATGGGAAAAGCAGAGGTTGGTTCTACTTTACAATGAAAAAAAAAACCCCTGAAGAACCATCTTTATATCGACTGATCTGTATGCTAGACACAGCAAGTAAGATATTAGAACTTACCATCTGTAAAAATACGAGGAAGCCATAAGGGAACTGGAAACCTTGCGCAGGGCCAAAATTATTTTAGAAAGCCACATGGTAAATACGGCTAGAACAGCAATACAATACAGCAGGTAAAAAGGAAGATATAAAAAATACTGCACCATCGTTTGCCTAGACATCAAGAAAACGTTCAACTCCGCTAGGTGGAGCTGTATCATAAAATATAATACGGATATAATTCGGGACAACAAAATAACGCGAGGAGTTGGGGTCCATTACTACTATGGGTGGTGATTGACAGGCGACGTTGCGGTAGTGGTTCTGAAAAATTTAACGACGAGTTAGGTTACATTTGTTACTAGAGCATAGCCATCATTCAGGGGTGGTTATTTAATGTAGGACTGTAGCTAGCAGAGCAAAACTAATCACCAACAGAAAAGAGTAGAAAACGATTTCCTTCCATGTGTCTAACTCTGAGATTGCCTCCAAACCTTGTATCAAATATTTAGTTATCATACGATGCAAGGTTTTCATTCAAGGGCCACGTTCACTTCGTTAGTGATAAACTATGAGAATATGTAATAGCGGGAATGCTTCTAATTGTTCTTATGGCAGAATGGCTATGTGGTTTATTTAACCTTTGATGGGGCACGGAGGTTTTCGTGTATATTTGCACAAGTTCGGACACAACGATACAAAAGATTGTCCTATCTATAAGGGTGTACCTGAGAATGCAGCATATGTGTTTTTCCTGTGCCCGCGAATCGAAGAAGCAAGGCAAACACTATAGCAAATACAACTTGGCGAAGGTACGAATCTAGACTGGTCTGCGATTTAGAGTCTCGCTGCAGAAGTTATGATTGAGTTATGACGCCTCGAGTGCGAAAGGAGAAACCAATAGTAAAATATGCCATATAAGTAAACGAGAAGGATCTCTAACGGTGATTCCGGGAGGATTGGTGGTCGATTGAAAGCTGTTTTCTAACACTATGTATATGGAAATATAGTATCAGATATTTAAAATTTTTGAACTACGGCGATATAGTGAACGGATTTTTCTTCGTAGAAGAAAGTAAAATAAACCGAGTTAAAATGACAAGTACTGCTTACGCGTTCATTCAAAGTTTTTAATTTATACGCAAACCAGGACATTTTTGAACATTATTTCACAACAGGCATTCCCCTAAACTGATTGGTATAGTTAATTGATTACCGCCATATTATGGTACACGAATTTAATTCAGAGTTATGAACCATGTCAACCAATAACCATCGTATGCAGTTGTCTCTGTAAAAAGCAAAGAAGTTGAAATTGCAAATTGGAGAGTGCTCGACACGGTAAGTCTTAATGTCGAAGGACTCAGAATAAGACCGACGGCGCGATTAAGTAATTGGTGTAACGCTTGACTATCGATGCTGCTTTCAATAGCACATTCCAGGCCAAGTTCGACTGATGTGTAACGTTGGGGAACTAAGTGCAAGAGAAAACTTCATTCGCTTTCGAGTTTGTTTGTCCGTCCGCAGTATAATTTGTAATCGAATTTTCACCATTTTCTTGACTTGCTATAGAGCGCCCAAACTTACAGCTTAGTGCTAGATGACAATGCGATATTCATTTATTTATAACATGCTGTGAGCAGTATTTCTAGCCATTTTGAATTAATTATTTTTCAATTATATGTAATAACGGGTTCGTCGCTTTTTCATTTTATGTATGGAAGTGATGTCTTTCGTTTCAATTTCTTTTACATAGTAAAATAATGTAGTAGTAACCTAATAATACAGTATTTGTCGGTCAAAAAAATGGTTTGTTAGAAAATCTCTGTGTCTGCGTGTGTGTGTGGTTCTGTGCAGACTAAATGCCTGTAGTTTCTCTATAGCCCAGGCAAATTGACTGATCGGTTCAAAACTTCATACTTAAGCTTTTCTCATAAATTGGGAGATCCTTGCCAAATTTGGTGAACATCTGTGTACTGGAAGAGGTAGCTTCAATGTGAATGTTTTGCAATGATGTTGAAAGGTTTATAATTTACAAAAAACGACGAGGAATTAAAAGCTTTAAATAAATTTAATAATTAAATTTTCAAACAACAAGGGTTGACCTATTTGTTATTTCTGAAATTTAAGCAGGGGTAATGTTTTTTGATTATATCGGGGTTTTCAATAAAGCACATAATAATTGAGATATTGTGGTGATTCCAGGTTATTCCAGGTACAGCACACGTCTTACATTTAATTATGGATTTCGACCTCGTTCATATGACCACTGCGAACACGTTTGTAGCGATAGATTTTCTGGAGCCAATTTTTCACCACCCTTTCACACATATCTGACAAATCGTTGGCAATTTCGCATTCGATATTGTCCGTGAACTCTTGTTGTTGGTATAAACCAACGACTTACCATAGCCCCACAAAAAAGAAACCCAACGGCGTTAAATCGCATATACACGGTTACAGAACTTCTCCTTCAATATATGAATTGTTTGACCAGCTGTATGGCATGTGGCTTCATCTTGTTGAAGCCAAATATCACTGATATCAAGTCCATCCAATTATGGCCAAAAATAGCCTTTCCACATGGCACCATAACGAACTGCATCGACCGAAATATGGCGATTATTTTCATCGACGAAAAATATAGTCCAATCACCTCTCCGAAATGAAATCCATAGCACACGATCACTTTTTGTGGTTGAAATGGAGTCTCTTGAAGCATATGAATATTTGTTGCTGTCTAGTAACGCGATCTTCGTAGCTGAAGATGATCTTTCGAAAAAATTCAGGATTTTCTTCAAACTTTGGCAGTGCCTAATCGGAGAAGTTTCGACGCTTTAAATGATCAAGAACGCTGAACGGCATGGAATAGACTGATTTGACTCATTTTGAACTGAAGCACTAACGGCTGCAATATATTCGAATAGAAAATCAAGTGAGAGCCCTTTTTTCTAAATAATTCTTTTTTAATAAATCAGAATTATTTTACGCAAATTTACAGTTGGTAACACGATTAAAGTTCAAAAATGTCTTGAAAATTATGATAAAGCACGATGAAAGGAATTTATTTAGGGCTTTTGGCTTTCCTCCTCAAATTATCCGTTGGGTGGGCTCTTAAATCTTAAAGACCGTAAATATTATGAAGATTTACAAACGGATTTCAAGCACCACCGATAAACGCCTATCACAATCCGACCTCAATAACTTCTCCGAATGGTGTGCAAAGAACAACCTTGAGTTGAACGTGGTCTAATTCAAACAATCACCTACGCTCGATAACGTCCACAGTCCATTTATCGTGACTATTATATTAACACCAAGGCCATTACCAGAGCCAGTTCTGTTCGTGATTTGGGTGTCGTTTGTGACAGCGAATTAAATTTCAGACATCACATAGATCGCTTTATCAATCAAGCGATCACTCTGCGCTCGGTTTCTTCAAGCGTTGGTCGAATGAATTCGACGATCTTTATGTAACGAGGGCTTTTTATTCAACATTCTTTCGCCCCTGCTCGAGTAAGCTAGTCAGGTGTTCACATGAAGAGGATTTAAGCAGTTCAACGTAGAATTCTTCGCTTTGATTTATGCGGGCTACCGTGGGTGAGCTTGTTCAACCTGCCTCCATACCATGAACGTCTTAAAGTAATTGATTTACAACCGCTTAGTAAGCGCCGAGTTATTGCAGACGTGGTTTTCATTCATCAGTTGCTAACCAGCGGTATCGAATCTAGTGTTCTATTAGACAAGATCAATATAAATGTAAATTCGCGAGTTTAAGAACGGTATACCTATCTTTCGAATCGACCATCATAGAACTGATTGCGGTAAGAAGGAGCCTCTCTCTAGAATCAACCAAACCTGATAAAGCCAGCCAGAATCATATTACAGCCAAACCAACAAGTAGCACGATGTATTGTGTATCGTTGTGCACTATATAACTTTTCAGGCGGATCCTAATAAATCCAGCTGAAACCTAAGAAAGCCAACCGGAGCCGTACTACATCAACCAACTATGGCACAACAAGCACAATCTATATTGTGCACTAATTGTTTTTCAGCCTTTGTTGTGTTTCCTGTTTAATAATAATTGATTTGTCCATATTTTGCAAATCTCACTCCAACTAGAGATGCCATACATAAGGGCCGGGCCATACATGCTTGAAAGCGGAATTTTTTCAGATTGTAAAATTTATAAACAGCAGCGATAACGCTTTCATGACTTTATAAAGTTAGGCAGTTAGACCTAAGTATTGAAACTCATTCACACCTAGAAGTTGAAAGCACTGTGGAGAGCAGGGATTTCTGGTGCATAAGTAGCTATGAAACGTCAATGTATTTGGGACAATTCCTGCGTTAGGTCGTGCAAAATTCATAACTATAGATTTATCGCTTACGGCCAACCGATGGTAATAGAACCATTTGATAAGTTTTGATAAATAACATTGCAATGCAAGTTGAGATTCTGATGAATTGCAATCAAATGGAAAACTCAACGCCAGGTTGTCGGCGAACGCTGTGGTATGACCCAACATATCGATATCGAAAATGGAATTAATGTAAATAAGAAATAGCAGAGGTCCAAGCACAGGACCCAGGGGTACACCACAACTCAAGTTATCTGGGTCACTGATAGAGCTTTCCACTTTAACCACTTGACGTCGATTTTTAAGATAACTACCAAACCAATCTAGTATGATGCCTCTCACCCCTATGAACTTTAATTTCGTAAGCAGAATGTCGTGATCAAAGCATTCGATAGCTTTAAATACATCTAGAAATAGATCAGTAGGCTTTTGAGACTTGTTTATAGCCAAATTACTTAGAAAGTGTAACAATGCCTCCTTAGTAGATTTTCCCGCTGTGAAACCGAATTGTTTCTCGTTTAGAAATTTAAATTTAATCTTATAGAGATAATTGAGTAGTCTGCGCTTTACCACTTTCTCAAATAGTTTAGAAAAAGTACATAAAAGAGCTTTGGGCCTATATAGTTATAAGCTCCAACTCATCTCCTTTTCTATAAAGCGGTATTGCCAGAGCAAGTTTAAATGCACCTGGAAAGATTCCCCTATCCAGACTTAAATTAAACAGATATTTCAAAATATCTAACAAATACTAAGAACAATTTTTCGCTAAAAAATTGTCAATCCCATCAATACTTTCGGATGGGATCTTGAGAATTCACGGAGATCGGTGGATAATGTGGTATTGTTAAACATTGAGAATGTACCGAATGTAACATTTATAAAAAAGTTATTAAATTCATTGGAAATGGCTAACGAGCCAGAAACAACCAAATCTGTGTTTAATTTTCTAATGCGCGTTATTGGGCTTTGGCCTAAGTTTTTTTCTAAAACCTCATCAATTAGTTTCTTAGTTTTCTTAGAGTTATTGCCTAATGAGGAAAATTTATTTTTGTAATAATTATTCTTTGTAGCCTTGACACCGCACTTCACATTATTTGACAGTTTTTTAACGAATTTTTGTAGTTTACCCATAGTTTCTTCGTAAACTTGTTTTTATTTGACATAAAAGATGTGAGTTCATCCGTGGCTTGAGTTTTCTACTGTTGTCAATGGCTACTGTATAACGTGAAGAAGCGATATGCGATTTAAGAATGTTAAGAAACTTTTCGAAGGCTAAGTTGCAGTCAGCTTCTATTTCTACGGAGGAAACAATTTGAAGAGTTAACATCTTCACGATAAATTTATAAAAGGTAAGATTAGCTTGTATATGCATTGGTTAATAGTACTTAACATTATTTTTAATTTTAGTTGCATCGGCAGATCCTTAACCTCTTTGTGTATCATCAATCGGGTGCTCATCGTTGCGTACGATAAAAATATCATTCATAGAAGGAGACCGGTGAACATCGCTTTCTGCTGATTTACGTAAATATATTTGACCTGATTTGCACCATTGATATTTGTAATTATAATTTGACTTTATATTTTTAGCTTTACTGCGCTTGGTACCTCGTTAGTTGCTGCATAATATAAATTCGCTACTTGGGATGGTTTTGCGGAAGAAAGACATCCAGTTTAGTGTTTTATATCTACTTTATTTTTAAAAGAATATCGTCTTTAATAGTTGTAGTTTTTAGTTTGGTATAGAATGTTCTGTGAACCAGCTCTAAAGTTTCGATGAAATCTGACACAAATGATGGCTCCAAGTTAGAAAGTGTATTAACAATGGCACTGTTTTCCAATTTTCATCTGTTAATGCGAAGCTCATCTAGTGTAGCCAATTTTTTAGTTATCTTCTTCAATTCTTTCATGATATTAGTTAGCCTCACATTTTATTCCGAAACAGAAGCATCAGTTTCAAGTAACGAATAACTGGATAAATCCCGACACTGTTCGCAAAGCTAGTTTGCGGACCGATCTTTAATGCCCTCCAACAAATTGGCAGAAATATTTTCGCATTTAACATGAAATTATTTGCCACATGGACCGCCGCACTTGATTCCAGTATAACGAGATTTGAAAATATTTTCCCTACACATGTCTGCCAAAACATAATGAATATGAAGATTGCGGTATTCAGATAAATTCTTGCTGCAGTTCATGAACAAATTAAATAGAAATATAATTTGTATTTTTGCTGGAATGATAACGTTCCCGCGGAAAAATCTTATAATTCCCAATCCATTGTGTTACTTGTGTCATAGTTAGCTTGGCTGCAGAGGGTATGATTCCGGCTGGCTTTATTAGGTTAGGGCTGGAATTGTAAAGTTCCGACAGAAAAAACAATTAATGCACACTGACTTGTGTCATAGTTGATGTGGCTGTAGTATGATCCGACTGGCTTTATTAGGTCCAGCTGTACATTCCATTGTGCTTCTTGTGTCGTAGTTAGTTTGGTTGTATCCCATACTCTCGGTTCCGGCCGGAATTAAAATAAATAAAATGCCAGATCTCATTGATTTCTATGTAAAGAAAGAGATTTTCGAGGACTACATGCGTCTCTAAAATTTTCCTATTATCATGACACTCAGCACAATGATCATTAACAAGGATAATTTGCCTAAGCTAACAAATAATAAAACTGACTGGGACCTATTCCAAGAACTAATTGACGAGCAAATAAATCTTCAAGTGCCAATTAAAACATCGGTACAATTGGAAGACGAACTGGAGGTACTTAACAGTACTATTCAACAACCAGCACGGTAAATTTCTCCTACTAATCATACCGAATCCCGTAGGAATCAAAATTATCCTCTTGAAGTCAGGGAACTAGTTAGAGAAAACAGAAGGCATGAAAGACCTGGCAAAGGACACGCGCACCTGAAAACAAAAAAATATTCAATTATCTGTCCAATAAACTGAAACAACTTATAACAGAAATTAAGAACGAAACTCTTAACAAGTACTTAAGTAGTCTCATCGAACATAAAGACACTGATTTCTCTCCTCTTTGGATAGCAATAAAGGGATTAAAAAGGACCAAAATGCATGTGTCGCCTATTAAAAATGACAAAGGAACCTGGCCCAAAAGTGACAAGCAAGAAGCTACTTTATTTGACGCTCACTTGGAAGAAACCTTTCAACCGTTACCTAGGCAAACTGATACCTATAATATACGATCTGTAACATTACAGGAATTGAAAGATGAGGTCAAGAACAATTTAAATGCGAAAAAAGCTCCAGGTTATGATTTAATCTGCCTTCAGACTAAAATATGTCCCACGACAGTGAAAAGTTGCTGAAGTAATTATGATTCCTAAACCAGGCAAACCAGCAAACGACAAAAAGTCGTACAGGCCGATTTCAGTACTTCCTGTAATTTCAAAATTATTTGAAAAATTACTACTCAAGAGGCTCAAGCCAATAATAGAATAACGAAATTTAATTCCACCACACCAATTTGAATTTAAGGAAAATCACTTTACGGTAGAACAAGTTCACAGAATAACGGACATAATAGAAGACACACTTGAGAAAAATAAAATATGCTCCAGTATCTTCTTAGATGTAGCACAAGCTTTCGATAAAGTTTGGCACCAAGGACTTGAATTTTAATTGCATCGATATCTACCTAAGCAGTTCTATCAAATTCTTACATTTTACATTGCAGATCGGTATTTTCGTATAAAATATAACGGAGAGTACTTTGAACTAAAGAGAATAGCAGCAGGCATACCACAAGGTAGCGTACTGGGTCCTATATTGTATATCTATATCTAGCTATTCTGGCACTGGAAAGAGTATATCAGAAGCAACGACAAAACTTCAACAAGCAACCAACTCAGTGAGTAGCTGAACAAAGAGATGGCACATTAGTTCAACTTAATTCAAGGCAGGTTCCAAATGCAAATATAGCCAAATACCTTGGCATGACTCTCGATTGCAAGCGTAGATGGAAAGAGCATGTTAAAAAGAAAAAGAAGAATTTAACATCATATATAGAAAAATGTATTGGCTAATAGGAAGGAATTCTGGGCTTAAAATACACAATAAATTGCTATTATATCGGCAAATACTTAAACCAGTATGGACCTATGGTATTCAACTTTGGGGTTCTACCAAGAAAACAAATACACAAATGATACAATGTTTTCAAAACAAAGTGCTGCGTGGCATTGTCAATGAACAATGGTACATCAGAAATGATAAGCTACATAGGGACTTAAACAAGGAATATGTCACATTCAGCGGATATCTCGGCGCCAAAATGCAGACATACGAAGTTTATTGGACACCACCAATGCAGTAAGAAGGTTTCAAAGGCAGAATCCTTTAGAACTGGACAGTTGTATTTAATTAGTACAGAGAAATATAATAAATTATATAAATTCAAACGGGCGTAACCATTGGGTTACTGCCCGTCAAATCTGAATCTTTATTTAAGAAAGATAAATTGCTAAATGATTTGTAAATCAGTTGTAATATAAAAATATAGATAAAAAAAACTAGTTAGTTTGGCTGTAGATGGGTATGGTTTACGCTGGCCTTAATAGGTTCTGGCTGAAAAATTATATAGTGCACAATAATGCACAATGCATCTTGTGCCGTAGTTGGTTTGGTTTCGGCTGATATGGTTCCAGCTGGCGTGACGGACACACTTTTTTACACTATTTCCGACCGAGGCATGTTGAAAATTACGATATACGCGTAGACGCACAAGACTGCCTGTAAAATTTATATGTAATTACCATTTATTAGAGCGTCGTACGCATATCAGAAAAGTTAATTAAATTTTTTAAATTCATATTGCTGTACCTGACATTTATTTACCTTTTTGGTTAATTGATTGAGGGAAATAATATTTTTTTAATACACTCAATGAGTTTAAAGTGTAGAAACCCCTTTTAAAATGATACGGTCTGGAGTGTATCTTTTGCAATTTTCTACTGCTCTCAACCAAATTGAATTTTGCAAACTACTTCAGATGTATGTACACACATGTTAATGGATATTTTTAGTCTATTAATTTAGTTTTTTATTATTATTATTTTTAAAATTGAATATAACTCAATTATTACTCAATAATAGGGCATTTGCTATCATATCAGTTCATACATACACCAGTCTCGACAAAAAAAATATCGGATAATTGGAAAAGTCAATTTAATTTCGTTTACATGAAATCGAAGTAAAATTCGATTAAAAAACCAAATAGTTCACGTTTCTATTTAATACGAAAACCAAATGGAGGGGAAGGATATTTATTATTGTTATTATCCTATTCAGGACAATCAATTAATTTTCCATTAAACATTATGGCTATGTAAAATAATCTTAACAGACATGTGAGTGATTAACAATAGCGATTACTTATCTGACGGATATATACATAAGGGGGATAAGCATTTGTTTGGAATAACGTAATGTCTAATTTTGAAAACAAGTTATTTCCCAAAACTACTTTGTACTTATTGTTTACTACAAAGTGCTCTTGTATTACGTATTATAAAGAATATAACAACAATAAGCTTATATAAAACACATTATGTACTCGTGAAGTACAAAAAACATGTACATTGTTATAATAAAACCTGAAGAATTTCCCATTTTCACAAGAAAATCTAGCTACATTTTAATGGGAAGAAGGTGGCGTATTCCAGGAGGTATATACAAGGTATAAGACTTAAACATAATAAATGGTCGTTCCTACAATTTAATTTAACGATTTATGGTGAATAGTAAAAAACATTTTACTGCTGCAAATGAGACGTGCACAAGTTTGATAAGGAAATCTAGATTAAAGTAACGGATCAAACATTCCCGGATTTCCAAGAAAGGAAATCTGTTAACCCTGGTACAACGGAACATATTTGTGAAAACGCGGGTTACTAAATCGACAAGTATTACCTATAGTAGAATACGTAGATTTTACGTATCACTGGACTGTAAATAACGTTATGTAATTTGAGGGTTACAACATAAATATTTCCAAAAATACTGCACTTAAAAATACAACAATAAATAATTTTCACTATTATTTATTATTAATTCACTTTCCACAAATAACACCACAAATAAGCTTTCGCACTGTTCACTTTCGCTTTTAATCTTTTGAGTATCGTGCCGAGACTCGGCTGGATCTATACAGAATTAATATTCTCGGTTCTGTTCTAGACTTCTAAAGAGTGATCCAATATGAGGTACCTTCGCCAATTGGGATTCTCATTGGGATTCATCCGTCACAACTGTCATGTTCATATGACATTTGTGTTCAGTATTCATTGAAATTTCACCATGAACAGACTTACGCGAGAATAACGTTTACAAATTGTGGAAATTTATTTCAAAAATCAGTGTTCAGTGAGAAATTGTTTTCGTGCTCTTCGACCATTTTATGGTGTTCATAATCGTCCAACTGAACGCACCATTTGCGATATATATATTATTGGATATTCATCAACCGACTAGCATGCATACAAGTCGATTTTTGTGAATATTGCTGCTGTCGCTAAAAGTGTACGTGAAGACTGCAATCAATCAATTCGTAGCCGTTCTCAAGCTCTGGGTCTCTCGTGTGGTACATTGTGGCGTAGTTTGAAGAGAGATCTTGGTTTGAAGGCATACAAAATGCAGCTTGTTCAAGAATTGAAGCCGGGTGACCTTCCTTTACGTCAACGATTGACGATTTGACGACTTTGTGATCTAACGCCGCTTGATTACTTTTTATGAGGGTATCTGAAATCACTTGTTTATATAAACCACAACCGATTCCTGCATTAGAAGCGAACATAACATAACGAACATAACGAACATAGCGAACGTAATTAACGAAATATCGGCCGAAATGCTCGAAAGGCTGCTCGAAAATTGGACCCATGGAATGAATCATCTAAGAGTCATATGCGAACAACATTTAAAAGAAATTATTTTAAAACATTAAATGTCATAAACCGAGCTTACGTCACAAAAACAGTTTTTGATTATTAAATTGATTTTAATGCGTTTTATTTCAAAAAAACTTCCGGAAGCTCTGATTGGATCACCTTTTATAATCCGCTATACAACAGAACCGTTATAAAACTATCTCTAACGCCACTACTTTCATCTAGATGTCACTAACCTCACAAAACATTTAGTAATGTCGTAACCCCCAACCCCCCTTCCATAAGCATGTTTGTCCCGAACTCTGTTTTGTGCCAACCGTTCCAAATGCACTACATTGCGGTTTTCCCTCGCTGCGATTTCTTTATTCTGAGATGACCGAATATGGCACCTCCCTTGCCGATTTGAGCTTCGATTATAACCCGTTGTTTCTTCGAATGGTTTTTTAATTGCACGTATGTCATACTCGGCCTTGCTGGTGATCG
This sequence comes from Nephrotoma guestfalica, assembly GCA_963691935.1. Taxonomy (NCBI): domain Eukaryota; kingdom Metazoa; phylum Arthropoda; class Insecta; order Diptera; family Tipulidae; genus Nephrotoma; species Nephrotoma guestfalica. The sequence goes on along the minus strand of OY829914.1, from coordinate 204,621,193 downwards.
TAGATTATACCCGATTAAAATTATTTTGATTAGTGTAACCCCGTTAGAGTCGTGCACTTCTAATCGATAAGCGATCCGATTGGAGGAACAATTGTGTATGTCGATCCCAGTCGCACGGATTTTTATTCACAACCTTTGCTAAATATTTCTCCACAGTAATATTAAATCTTTCCACCATACCATCTGATTTAGGATGCAAAGCCGATATCGTTATCTTATTAATGCCAAACAACCGATAAATATCACCGATTAAAAATTTCTTTCTTTGTCTGAATGAATCACCATAGGATCACCATCTCGGATCACCATAGTTTCTAATCCAATTTTTGATTATGACATCAACAATAGTTTTTGTTCTCCGATTATGGGAAGCCATCACCTCCGGCCATTTGCTGAAATAGTTTATTATCACTAATACATACCTATTACCGCTTTCCGTAATATGGAATGGTCCTGCTACGTCCATGGCAATTCTGTTGCACTGTTCCTCGACTTTTTCGAGTAGGTCCTTTCACTGCTGCATATTGATCACGTTTTTTACACCACTCTACTGGTGAGAGACTCTTTATATCCGGGCGAATAAAACGGTTGGCGAATATTTGTAAGTGTTTTATTAATCCCGAGATGACCTCGGATATTCAGTTGAAACAGCCATTCTCTGACAGAAGGCTTCCTATTGTGCCCAAGAGGTCTTCACTAAGGGTGTCTTATCTCAAATTTCATTGCATGTAGGTCGACGATCCTCTTCATTATAACGCGATATTATTGATAAATCTGCGTCTAGTTACACCTCCTTCCGGATTGCCGGATAAGCCGTTCATCGATTACGTCCTTCTTTCCTTCGATCGTTCCAGCGTGCCACCTGTCCGTCTCGATTACTAAATTGTAGTAACCATCGTAACGCCCCATAGTCTGTTCGTAAATAGAATGGTTGGCCATAGAGGTATTTATAAAATTGTTTCACGCATTCCACTACAACCAATGATTGTTTTCGCGTTACACAATAGTTATGCTCAGATTTCGATGGGATTTTTGAGTAATATGTAATGACTCCCTTTCATCGGTACCAAAACCAAATTTACGTTGGGTTTAGGGTACACAAGTATTGGTGATATGCATAGCGGTCTCCGTAATTAAACGAATGCTTTCTGTTGTTCTTCTTCGTTAATCCGTGTAAATTGTTTGCAAAACTGGCGAATTTTGGCACGAGTCCTATATAATAGGTGCACAATCCAATTAAGCTTTGTAATTATGTAAATTTTTGAGTATTGGCCATTCTTTTACCTTTGAAATATTTTGAATCAAATACGTTACCTTTGTGCTGAAGAGTAAACATTTCTTAGGGCTTAACTTTAATCCGGCTGATTGTATTCGATAAAAGACTGCAGCTCTCTTCAAAAGTTTTTACCATTACATTAATCGTTCAAAAGTCGCTGGGGCATTACATAATCCAAATGGCATTACATAAAGTTGCCTACACTAAATGCCGTAAAGAGCTCCACGGACTGCTCGATGACTGGTTAACTCCTGCCGCTCACATGTTCTTAATCATTCGATCCACGTCTTCTTATTTTGCCAAAGACAATCTTCTAGGTGTTTGGCGAATCGGTGTCTTTGTTCCGGTGTCAATTCTGTGGTTTATCATAGTGGTTCTTCCATTATTTTCTGGTGTTCTACAAAAACAGACATCTATCGTTCTAGTAATCTCTGCGGTTCATTTTTCTGCTACTTAGTGAGATCTTCAGTCCAGTTGTGCATAAGTTGTCCTATTATTTTCTTTTGTTCTGCTGTGTTGACTTATTCGAGATTTTTGACTTATTCGAGATCATTATTGCTCTAATTCCTTGTTTCGATTGTGCAGCTTCTAGAACCCACAACTTCGGTGACCCAGAACCTCCCACCAGTCTTCCCTAAATAATTGTTTCAGTTTTTGATGACAGCGTTTCTCGGTGGCCAATTATTACTCGCCTGGTGGGTGTTACATTTGAACCGCTGAGGTGATGTTGTATTTCGACATTTCCGTAATTCAGAACTCCTCGTCCAACATCCAATACGAAATCACTCGTTCTCGGAAAGCCCATACCAGAATAAACTTATCGACAATACCGGCGACCAGTACTTCGTGTTGAAAATTAGTATCCCAAATTCTTATTTTCACTACTCTCTTACCTAATACGAATGTAATGTTGCCAGTCGCTGTTTGCAATTTCAACCCGTTGGTCTCGCGAGATGATACCACCTTTCCACAAGTTCAACAAGTATAATCCTACTATCAAGGAATTTGGATGTCGCCCGCTCGATATTCCTCTCAGTGTTTATTTCAACCCGCCGTACTTTAAGTAATGGCTTAATAATAGCTTATGCAGTCTCCATAAATTAAAGCACAAGTAATGGTTTTAGCGACATTTACTTTCTGTGACTGAACCACCGCTCTGCGCGTCTTTGGATCCCGAATGCCGTAAATGAAAGCATTCATCTTGGCTCTTCTGCCATATAATCCAATCCGTTCATTATCTCACTGTAACTGTTGTGATCATTTTCTGATTTTTTTTTCAATATTTCGGCTGCTCCTCCTTTAAGAACCTATTATTAATTCTGCAACACGACTCACTTCATCTCATGCATTTCTATTGGCAGCCGTTTCATATTAGAATTTAAAAATCCCAAATGAAGTTGTTCCTTCGAATGTCGTTGGTTTGAGTTTATTCAAGTGTACTGCCTGGACTACCTGCGATTTTGTTCCATTTGCGTTCAGGCAAAGAAGATCGTTTTCGAGGCGTTGAACCTTAAACTTCAACTGCGTTTCAATATTATGAACATTCGACTGCACCAGATCAATTTTTTGTTCAACCTTCTGAACATTAGATTTCTCTACTTCGACGTGTTCCTCTAGAAACTTTTCATGTATTTTGTTTTAAAATATTTCGTTGCCTATTTACTTTGTTGGTCAAGTTTTTGATTCCTTTCTTGCATCAAATCTTTTTGCATTTGTTTGTTTTGTTGTGTCAATTCTTGTATTATTTGTTGACTTTGGTGAGTTATAACAGCCAATAATCGCGTCATATCGAAAGTTCGAGGTGGCCCGGGAACTGCCTTCAGCATTTCAAGTTTATCATCTAGAGGAAAAATCTATTACATCTTCGTACACATATTGATGCGGGTCTAATCCTTGCTTCTCTATAGCCTCACGTTGTCGCAATATTAATTCATTGTTCACGGTTACAACACCAATTTTCGTACTTTACACCTCCAGCTCTAGCTTTATGGTTCCCCATCTATCTCGATCCATCACTCTTGGTCTCCAGTTTCGACATCCTATTATGCGTAGGTCTTGTAAGACGTTGTCTCGCTAGCGTGTCTCAAGCAACTTGGCCTGAGTCAAAGTACCTACAAGAATTAGTTCATCTCCGGACTAAGGATAATCATACTCAAACCAACGCGACGGTTATACGAATAAAAATATTTATGTTTTGTGTTGCTATATACGCCCTAATCGTCACGAAGACACCTACCGGCTCCTCGTAGATGCTGTCGATTTCGTTTTTGATAGGACTGATACTTTAGATAACCTTTTTGTCGTTGGTGATTTTAACCACCGTGATCTTTTATGGAATGGCTAAATTGCACGATATGCAATATAAACTTTTATTACTGATAACTTTTATATTCTGACTTCATGCAGATCAATAACGTCAAGAACAATTTAAACAGGCAGCTTGACATAGTGTTCTCCTCTGGCGCCAATAATGGCATAGCTTTGGAAACAAATTTGGTTTTCAGTACAGTTGACTTATATCGTCCATCTATTTTAATCACATTTTCCAGCTCATTGTGAAAATTATCGTTAACTGTGAAATTTCACCTAGTTTTATTTTTCGTAAGACCGATTTTAAGAAGCTTAACGAGTTATTAGCTAACACCGATTTTAAAACCATTCTTGACATAAATCACAGCCTGGAAACCCAAACTCTCAATTTTTATTCCACGATCTTTAAATTCTTTCAACAGTCCGTTCCTTATGCTCTACCAAGAAATAAACTTGCAGTTCCTCCATGGTGCAATAGGGAATTGCGTTCTCTGCGAAATCAAAAATCTGAAGAAAATTCTTAAATTCGAATTACTTAAATTATCTGAACGTTTGCAATGATTTCTCGAAATTGTCTCATGCAGCCTACAATGATTACATCGGTATTATGCAGTCGGAAATAAACGCTAGATATCCTTCCACGAAGAAGCTCAGTGAGCATTGTTCTGGTGATCCCAAAACCATTGCTGACTTGTTCGCAAAATTTCTTAATACGGCTCACTCCAACAACGATATTTATCAAACTACTTCAGTTGCATGAATAACAGTGCTCTAACATCTCTGGTCTCTAGATCTCTAAAATATCATTTTCCTGCTGGCCCCGATGGGTTGCCTTCTTTCGTTTCTAAAAATTGTGTTGATAACTTAACTCAACCAATTACAAATTTGTTCCAAAACTCAATCTCGCAGATCTAAATCGGAGGTCTCCAATTACAGGCCAAGTATTGTACAAGTATACGATTCTCTTTTCTTTCAATCAGATCAATCTTCAGACAATCAGCATGGCTTTCTTAGAGGACGATCTACGACAACCAATTTAACCGAACTTGTATCTCGTAAAGGTTTTTGTAGAGGTTCACAATTTTAAATTAAAATAGAAGAAAGAAAAACATTTTGGATATCAGTGAAACTAGCTTTATTGGATGGGTAGCAGCGGTGGTTTCGGTTTATCGGCATGGACAAGTGACTTAACGTATTCCCAACGAAAATAATCTAATGCACTTAGATCACTCGATCTCGGGGACCAATTAACAGGACCATTACGTGAAATTAGTCTTTCATAAATTGTTGCTTTGAGTAAATTAATTGTATCCCGCACTGTGTAGCGGCATGTGGCGCCGTCCTGTTGGAACCACATATCAGCAAGATTTATGCCAGCCAATTGGGGTACAAAAAGTTAGAAATCATGTCTCTATATCGTTCACCGTAGACTGTAACATTCCGTTGACTGTGACATATGGACCAAATATTCTGCTGTACAGCGTCTATCGCTTGTTCGGTACGCACTGTTTGACATCTTACTGGATGCGTATTGTCATTTAGAGTACACGTGGTGTGAAAGCGATCCATAGTTCATCGAATCACCCGCTCTGATGGACGATTTTGATGACCGTAACATGGACGTAATGCGCACGATGAGTTTGGCGAACAGAACCATTATTTTGAAAAAAATTTCAACACAATTTGCAAGCGTTGCTCTGGCGTGAGTCTATTCATTATGAAATTGCAAATCAAGCAAAAACAATGTTGCAAACACGAACTTCAGCAAAGAATTTCACAAGATTGCCCATACGATAATTTTGTTTAAACTCAGTGCTCTCGGTTTCGCACCGCATTTCTCACGATTGGTGGACTCTTATCTGAAGAAACGTAGATATCAGGCGATCTTTAGGCCATATTTTTCATCTTATCTAAACGATGTAATCGTCTTTAATCTTCACGATTAAAAACTCGTCAATTTCCATTTATACTGACGTTATCAAAATTCACCGACAAATTTCAAGTTCCACCGATCTTAACCCATTACAGAATGACAGAGCAAACTCTGAGCTTGGATTTGTCAAATGTTGGAGTAAATATTTTTTGAACCTTTATGTTACGAGGCCTATTTATATGACCTTTGTTCGGTCTTTACTCAAGTATGCTAATCAGGTTTGGCCTCCATACCACGATGTTCACATACAAAGAATTTATGCAGTATAACGTAGATGTCTGCGCTTTGCTCGGTGCAGAATTCCATGAGTGGACATCTATAACTTCCCTCCTTATCTCGAATATTTTTTGTAGTAATTTTTACTTATGTAGCTAAGCAAAAAAAAACAAATTAGAAATTCGTAAAATTAACCAAATACATAAAACGTTTTCGATTATAGCTTTTCCACATACGACACAAATTCCCTCAAGTTAAAAAACAACAAAAAAATCTCTTCTGGTATATAATATGTGATGTATCATCATCTCGCTATTTTAAAATTATATCACCCTCCCAGCGATTTCTCATGCTGCCGTGCCACTACACCATCGCAAATCGTATTATCGCAACAGACCTAAATACTACCCTTTCTCAACCCGAAAATTAAGTGAAAAAAAAATTTAACTAAAATTATTTACGTTCATATACAAAATTGCCTGATAAGTACTTACTACGCAAAGTAACGACGATTTTCATGGTAGTAGAACAATGATTTGAACAAAGTGTTCGGAAACGACCAGGTAAATTTATGCCAAAAACATGGATGGAAGGGAACTACACGAATTAATTTTCTCCTTCCATCTAATTCTGTGATGTCCCAAAAATTGTATAAAGTTGGCAGGCAACAACAGCTCATAATGAAATTTGTGTACGACATAAAATTCGTTGGGCAAGCAAAACCTAAATAGGAAAATAATGTAAATGTTTATTTGGGTGTAATTCATGTTAAGCAATGGATGATCTATGTACGGGGCTTGTTTGGAATTATTTATCTTTTTATGTTGTTTATGTATGAGTACGTTCTAGGTACCGAACATGCCATAACATGATTGGATCCTCCTTGAGGTACCTTGAGGTTTTTGTTTACATATGTTGTTGTTAAACACAAAGAACTTGAAATATGTTATGTAAATACCCAAAATATCAAACATTACATATGATTACTAGCTACACCAATACTTACGTTTCGAATTACTATTTGGGGAGTTGTAAATTTGTGTTTACGATATTTTACGTAGTGGTGACTGGTGGTACATAATCATGACAATTTTCAACTTCAAGATTTTTAAAGATTTACCATTCGATATTTTGCCGCAATGACAAAAAAATATCTGTGTGTTTTTTTTTAAGCGGAGGAGGGGAACCATCTATAGGTTTCACGTACGAACCCATATATCAAACACGTGAGAGTGTCGGATTCTTACCGACTAAACCACCACTCCCGATAAACCATGCGTTAGGTATTACTTTGCGAGGCAGGCCCAGCTTACGCTGCCCCTAATCGGCTAGAATTAACTCCTTACTAAATTCCTGCTTCTTTCGAGGCGTCTCAACTCTTCTATTATGCGTGAGATACCTCTTCTTACGGCGCTCCACCCATTTTCGGATGCCAGCATAAACTGTAGTATATTTTCCGGTGTTAGTTGGACCCCACGTGCAAAGATACTGCTTCTTTCCTCAGTAAATCGTCGACACTCGAACACTACTCCGATGTATAAAGGACGATCTGGTGACTCTTCGTGTTTGAATCTGAACAGGTTTGATCTAGAGCTCATGATGACTCGTCAGAAACTGTGTAAGATGATAATCCACTTCTCCGTGCCGCCTGTTTAGCCACATCTCGATGTAGGGGATCAGATGATGAGTAAATCTACCTTTCGTCGACTCACTCCATCTTCTCTGCCATACAGTGATCGTTTCAGCCCGTGCTAATTGGTGGTTCTCTGCTTTTGTTCCTTCACCACGATACAGGTACGTGGGTTGGCGCTCCTTGGCTAGTAGATCAATCGGGGGCATTCCCGCAAGAACACAGGCAGCATCTTCTGACACTGTTCAAAATGCGCACAGTACTCTCAGAGCGCTTAGCCTCTGAACTGTTGCTACTCTTTGCCTATAAGTCTCCTTCTCCAACGTGTTGACCCAAATTGGTGCCCCATACATCATTATAGATGTAACGACGTTGGCAAGCAGAACTCAGCTGCTTATCTACGCCCCTCTTGTATTCGGCATTATTCGTGCTAGTACCGCATTAATTCTCCTTGCTCGCTCTGGAGGTGACAATCTGGAATCGATCATTACCCCTAGGTACCTGATGGATGGTTCACAAACAATTTGTTGGGCGCCAATCTCTAAGGATACGCTTTCCATTATTTTTCTGCTAGTAATAAGGACAGCTTCTGTTTTATGTTCTGCTAGTTGCAGCCCAGCAGATGTTAACCACTGTTGAATAACTCTGACTGTCTTATTACATATCTCCACATTCTCCTCTCTGTGTTTTGCGACAACTATAATCGCGATGTCGTCGGCAAATCCAATCACCCGTGATCACTTGGTATGAGCTGTCGAGGTACACCATCGTACATCACATTCCATAGGATAAGGCCTAACACTGATCCTTGAGGAACTCCATCAGTCACCTCGTAAGTTTTCTTTTCTTCCTCAGTATCATAAATCAAGATCCTCTCGCGAAAGTAGCTGTAAATATGCAGCTCCAATTTGCCGTGTTAAATGCGTCTTTCACGTCCAATGTAACTATGGCACAGTAGTTTTTACTACCACATACCCATCGAGAACCGGATATCGCCTGGTGCGCTGTATCTACAACATCTTTAATTGCATCCACTGTTGAGCGCGCCTTTCGAAAGCCATACTGATGCTCTGCCAGGTTTTCCGCTCTAACTATAGCCTCTTGTAACCGGTCAAATACAACTCTCACTAGGGTTTTGTCTGCCGTATCCAACTGGCAGACTGGACGCCAGGAGGACGGCTCACCTGGTGGTTGGTCTCCTTTTGGCAACAATTCCAGTCTCTGTTCCTTCCATTTACTAGGGAACACCCTCTCAACTAAGCATGCAGTATATACTTCCGCGAATATGTTTGCGTATGCTTTAAACGGCGACTTAAACGCAACATTCGGACTGTTATCCGGGCCAGGCGCTTTATTGTTACCCACTCTGCCACATCCCTTCAGAACCTCCTCCTCAGTAACTGGTGGTACATCATCCTCCTCGTTACCTAATACTTCCAATACACAATCGGGTTGCTGCGAGAACAGGTGACTCACTATGTCAGACAGCATTGCGCCGTGCATGTGGGAGCAGTGGTATAATTGCTTCTGAGTTTTTTCATCACCAATCGGTAGGGTCTACCCCAGGGATCGCGGGCGATCTCCTCCTCCTCCTCTCCACACCGTTCGTGAAAGCACTTTCGCTTACTTAATTTGATGGCATGCTTGAGCTCCGATCGAGCTTTACAATATCGTTGTCGAAGGGGAGAGTTTTCGACTTGTCTAGCACGCTTGTATTGCCTTCTTGCGTTCAGACACCTTTTACGCAATTCCGAAATCTCGTCGTTCCACCAGAAGATCGGTTTTCTACCATTATCCACCATCCTTCTTGGCATTGCTGCATCACAGGCTCTTGTAACATGCTTCATAAGCTGGACGGCTTTGTTATTTGCTGTACCAGATAGAGTAAGATCCTCCATCATGAGACGGAAAATCTTCTCATTGAACGTTGCGGACTTCCATCCTATTTTCTTCCTGTGTCTAACTATAGTCCTTTGGAGTTCACTATCTGCCAGTTCATACACAATAGCTTGATGGTCACTATGTATGGGTATATAAATTGCTCACGCTCCATGCTACTCCTCTATCGGCAATACAATGGCTCATAAACGTTAGGTCAACTATCGAGTTTGCATTTCTTCTACATAAAGTATGTGTATTTCCTGTATTCTCTGCTACTCCACTCTATGGTCCATGCATTAAAATCTCCGGCTATGAGCAACGGGTTGTGGTGCCGTGCATCATCCGTTAATTGATCGAGAAATGTTTTGAATTCTTCATTTGATGCATTAGAAGGTGCATAGCAGCTATAAATATGAACGCCGTTCACTTTGGCTTTGACAAAGCTGGGTACAATACTCCCCCAATTTCGTGTAGGGGGTAGGTACCGCAAACCCATACAGCAGCTCGATTCGATCTATCTGAAGCCCGGCACCGTCTATCAAGGTTCTTATATTGCTCACACACAATTACAACGTCCGCTTTCACTTCCTGTACGGATTGCTGCAGCAGGCCCTGGGCAGCCTCACAGTGATTAAGATTGACTTGTATGACTTTCATTTCCAACGCACTATTTGCAGCATTTTCTGGTAAACCGGACATCTAACGCTACCAGTTACGTATTTGCTACAGCCTTAGGCCGTTTCGTCGCATAGCATGCATTTTGAATTTGTTGGCATGTTTTAGCAAAGTACTCTTTTACACCACATCTTCTTGATCTATCGGCTTCACTTCTACAGTTCCAAGACCGATGCCCATAACCGTGGCATTTAAATCATCTAGTCAGCTCTATTTTTTCCCGGATTCGACCGTAAACCCAGCCGATTATAACTTTACCCATTTCTAGCACTTCCCAACCGCTGTCTGCGTTCCTCAGTAGGCCTTTGTGAGCAATTTAACAATACAGACACGTTAGACTACTTCAAATTGTGCTTCCAGAGCTTGTCTCACCTCTTCAGATGTCGTAACTTCGTCCATGTCTTTGATCACTAGTAACGCCTCCTGGGTTAAAGTTTCAACTGACGCATTGCCCTCGATCGCTTTGGCTAGTTGCTTTCGAAATATTACGGTCTTCGGCTGGTTTCCTGTAGTTTGTAGCTCCAGCAAAAGGTCTTCACTATAAATTTGACGTATGTTCGATACACTTGCATCAATAGTATTTAGTGTCGGGTCCATCTTAACTTTCCGCAGCAGATCGGCGAACGAAATTTTGTCAATCTTCTTTTGGCGTTCTTTTCCCCTTTACTTTCCGCCATTTTTGTTCTGGACCAACTGTCGCATCCTCCAATTGATTTGAACTCGTGGTGTTTATTTCTCCATTATCCGACATAGATACCGTGGTATTTTGCTTCGTGTATCCGTCCTCCATGTTAATAAGAGTCTCCGACAATCGAAGTGCTCGCAGGACGTTCATTACCTTGCGAAGCATTCTTAGTATTCCTTTTCTTACTTTGCCTTCTTTCATCACTTTTAGGTGGTGTGAATAACTTCCTTTTATTGGGCTTCACAAGTGATATATCTTCGTTAGTCGCCTCCTTCAGTTCCTGTTTCCTGCTCACAGTTCGTAGACGAACTAAATTTTCGTTCCCGTCATTATTAATCTGCCAGTTTCGCACTGCTTTTCCAAAACGTCCATCTTACTTATACCAGAGCCATAAATCGTGCTAATGGTGCTTATCATCTTCTTGATCTCGCTATGCACATTATTTCTCGGTTTTACGAACTCCACCAGTTCCTCAATTTTCTCCCCAAGCCTGATTAGCCTTATCTTTTTGGTTTCCTCCTTGTACCTCTCCAAAGAAGGCGATGAAAATATTTCTCAAATGTACTGGTCTTTTTGAATTCTTTTTCGTGGTACCACCCCTAGCATTTTATACTTTCTGCCGAGTAGGTACACAGCCACCCCACATGGGGTACAGTCGCTGACCGGGAAGCCGAGTATAGCTAGGTCGTATAGCTCTTAAGCGCATCATTTGTAAGTAACCTATGTGACTCCCCTCTGACTTCTGCCTCGGCCTAGCTTCTTAGAGCCGAGCTACCACCGACACGAGCGTGGACGTAGTCAAGCGAAGTAAGGATGGAGAGGCTATGTCTAGTACTTACAGGCGAGAGAAAAGCTGTTTTTCTGTAAGAATTGTTTATCGATATTAACAGTTCTAGTTGAATGTGTTCGATGCGAAATTTTACCACTGCGTTATTTACTGCCAATGTACTACAACCCTTAAAGGATCCCAAAAAGCGCCCAGTGGCACTATTCTGGTATTCCTTCCTGGAACAGGGAATTGGCGAAAGAATTTAGATATAATTTCTGTCAATTTTTTTATTTCTGACCTACTAAGCACAAACGTTTGATATACATTTTTATAAATTGTGAATAATTTAACTTTCTTTACGAAGTAAAAGTTTTAACAGAAAGTCGCAGGTAAAAGTATGTAGCTTTTACAAAAAAATAGTTTGATATTGGGTTTCACAATTGGCTCGCTTATGGACGCAAAGTTCTAGATTCATATAACCCGCGATGTCCTCGGGTAACGCTAAATGAATCAAGCGGTGTAGTGGAGATGAGCAGAGATAATTCTGTTTATAGTCATGGATACTACATGTTACGGTAAGTTATTGGCGCAAAGTACGACTGGACGAACTTAATTGGCGGGACAACTACCTACCCTCACAAAAATCAAGAAGTTATAAACCTTATACAAATTCCTCGGATTAATTTATCGGCTTCATTATGGAAAATGGATCATGGTAAGCTTGCCAATACCTGGATATCTTTAGAACCTTTCGAAACATGTGGCAATTTAGTGGGTTCCATATTACCATCAATGGTTTCTCTCACTTCTACAGTGGCCATCAAAATAGAGGAGAGTTTGAAATTGGATTTCTCGTAAACTTCCGCCCTGCCAACATCCGGTTATGCACGGTTAGATTAGGCCCTAAAAAACTTAATATTACGATTTTCAATGCACATGTGCCAACTGAAGACTAACCAGATGATGTGAAAGATTTATGAGTTGTTGAGCTGTAAGATATCATCAGTAACATCCCGCAATGTTATATCAAAATCATGGTGGGTGACTTTAACCACATACCATACATACTGGTCTGAAGAAAATCCGCTAGGTTACTTGGCGATATAATGATGGAAGAACGGAAAATCGTATAAATCATGTCGTGATCTCGAAGAGATATTCCACCAGTATAACTGACGATATATCATAGAGAGGCGCTTCTATTGAAATCGATCATATGCTCGATATTTTCAAATACAAATGCAAATAACCATCCACATCTAATAAACATGCAAAGAGCGTGCGTTGGAATATCGATGGATTCAAAAATGAGGACGCCATGCAAAGCTAACAGTTAGCTGCGTCACTGAAGATATAAACCGGTACAATGAGAACTGAGCCACAATCAAACATCCACGGTCAGTGGCGAACTATCCAGTCAGCTATAACTATAGAGTGGAAACATAAAATTGGAAGAAGACCACGAACATCACGTAATAATTGGTTCTACGATTAGTACCGTTAACTCATCGAAACTAAATGAAAGTTGAGCGAAAAATGGTTGGCTCAAAACATTAAGAGCTCTAACACAGAATTTATCTGCTGCTCTTTTGTAAAGACCCAAAATCTCACTAAAGATTTGCAGCCAAAAATCCAACATTTCAAACATGGAAGGAGAACTGAGCACAAACGTGGCTGATGTTCTCTACTTTCAAAATCGGCTAAATCGGACCGAGAAGAAATTGGTCCCCTTTCCCACAGAGGAAGTAGATGTAGCTTTTAATTGTAAAGGCACCCGGTCTCGACAGAGTCCCCGCAGAATTATTAAAACAAGGAGGAGCTACTCTTGCACATTTTCTTTATGATCTCATCGTAAAGATCTGGGACTAGGAAAAGCGATGAATTGTTGGGAGTACAATATTACCGTTCACCAACTCCATCTAAACTTTTAACTCATTAGAACTCATAGGAATTCCAGAGAAGCTTGTTTCTCTGGGTAAGCTAACAACATCTCGCTCAATGTGTAGAATCGTAGCGAAAGGGGCAGTAGTACAGGGATGACAGGATGAAACACTCGCGCCTGTGTTGTTTATTCTGGCGCTCGAGTACGTATTAATAAAAAATAGTATTGAAACTTCGCGTTGCATATTCAATAAGTCAGGCCAAATTCACGAATATTATTCTTAGATAATTCTAGACCGGAGACCAAATGATATCAAAGACAGTTTAATGCTGTTTGACCGTAACGCCAAACGACGTCGTTTGAAAATCAACAACAGCATACAAACATTCTTATCAACACTACCATATACAAGTCCGCATAGCAGCAGCCATGCAAACTCGCACTTTACAAAGGACTAATAAGACCTGTACTAAATTTCGGATCCGACACCAATGATCTTCTTTTGAACGAAAGGTCATTCGATCTATTTATATGGTCCCATTAACGTTGCTTACAACGATTTCCGGATTCGAATGAATCCCGAAACAAAGCACCTCCTTGGAGATCGCGATATTATCGAATTCATTAAATCGAACCGATTTGGATGACTGGTCCACGTTGAAAGATTCCCATCAGAACGAATGATACGAAGGTGTTTCATCAATAACCAGTCGGCGTACGCCGTAGGAGAAGATCTAGACTATGGAAATGGAGAGAGCGTGCGATGAACCGAGATGGAGGACCACCATGCATGCGGCAAAATCCATTCATAGGGCGTGAAAGCTAGAGAGAGAGTCTCCAAAGGAGGACTTTGCCGTATCTTCCAAATTATCCTAACTAAGTCTCACAGGTGCTGCATAAAAAAGCTTACTGGCGTGCGTGCAAGAATATTTTCATTTTCTTCTATTTTTCTCTCTCTCTCTCTCTCTTTTCCTTTTCCTAAATAAAATGCTACAAATTTTTCCACTTGCAAGTTAGAATATCTTTAAAACTGATTAAAGCAAGATTTGTGATATCATACCGATATCTCAGCACGTATAGCAGAGAGCAATCTTCTCATTTCACTACAGCACCAAATCAGCAGCAACAATAGCAAGTCATAAAAACTAATTGATAACGATATACTCGTATGTAGTAATAATCCTAAATTACTGTGTTATATTTCAAACAATTTGCAACAAGCTGTATACACCAAACCCACCCCCCAAAAATAACAACGATAACAGTAATAATATGGTTTATTTAAGTAAAAGAATGAGGTAGTTATGTATTCACCATTCCAGTGTATATGCAACCCATAAACAATTGTGTTGCTGCCTGGATTGAAGACGAAGTACACGTACTAAGTACATATTGTTGATTCAAGCAAATTTATTTTCGTCTCATCCTACCACCGTTTCATTTTCATCTTAATTTTATGTTTTGAAACCGAACCAAAAAATAAAAATTCATCAATTTTGAGTAAATAGCAACGTGAAAGGAGTGCTTTATAACGCAGAGACTAACGTACAAAAAAATTTCGTTTAGGTTTTCGAGAATAGGAACGAAGCGTTTAATGTATATAGTCGTATAGTAGAGAAACCACATAACGTATAGTAAAAAGGAAGAAAATTCGTTATAATGAAATTGAGTAGAAAATTTTTATTTCGGTGTTGAGTATGTTTCATGTGGATGGGAGGATGGGAGTTAAGTACAAAAATATTTAGAAACGGATTAAGTCTTAAAAGTTTTACTGTTTACAGAAGAGCTTTATGCTGGTGTATATTTGAATTGGGTGCGGGAGTTTGGAATGGTCTGCGTGTGACTTTGTTAGTTCTTGACATCTCGCTGTCGTCATAGTGTGAGGAAATATTTTTGGTGCGGTTTTATTTTTTAAATGAATTAAAACAACTTAGAGAGGTGAGCGGTGGTCTTATGTACGCTTACGATATGCGGAAAATGTTCTTGACCCAGAAATTAACGATAGCTAGGTGATTGTTTCGACTAGAGGCTACACGGTCAAAGCCTCTACCGGATAGGCACTTTTGTAATGCAAATATTGGAAACAAAATAATTTTGAAGCTAATTTCGGCGGTTGTTTGGTTTGTGCTGACGACTTGTATTCAGTTTGCAAACACATGATTTCCCTTATATTGACGGAGATTTTATTTCTTAGCATGTGGAAATTCTGCTAGTGCTGTTAGTATTACGAGCTAATATTATTTTTGACTGCGGATCTGTTAGTGGAACTATTACTGTTTTGGACTAAATTGTAGCTGGTTGGTAACTTTGCAGTGATACGTTGTCTGTTAAAGCATCGGCGTTCCATCGTACAGTCTTCTGTGAAAATGTGTACTTTCATTTTAGAACTGTTGTTAATTTTATACTGTTAAAGTTAGCCGAAAGTTTCCAGCGAAAGGTAATGCAGATAGTGTCTTTGATATCCCAGTCGAAAGATGATAATGCAGATATTGTTTTTGCTATCCCAGCCGAAAACATATTTTATAGCCGAAAGAAATATTACTTGATATACCTAATTCTACTATCACCTCCAAATAACCAGAATACAGCACAAATCTGTCTGGAAATAAATAATTTTACAAAATTCGTCCAAATTGTATGAAATGTAAATTACAATAAACATACGAGTACATACGTTTTGTAAACGTTCCTCTATCACCTCATGTAACCCACTAGTCCGGCCAGCAAACAATTTCTGAGTTCAATGGACTACAATGTCACGAATACTAAACATACAAAAATTCGAAAAAAATTATTTCAAATACGTTAAACGTTCCGCTATCACCTTGTGTAACCCACTAGTCCGGCCAGCGAATAATTCCTGAGTCCAACGGTCTATAACTCGAATACTAAACATACGAGTACGTAACAGATTTTATCTAACGTATTTGAAATAATTTTTTGAGAATTTTTGTATGTTTAGTATTCGAGATATAGTTCGTTGGACTCAGGAATTATTAGCTGGCCGGACCAGTGGATTACACTCCTAGCTTTGGGTTAATAAGGGTATAAACTATCTGAAAATTACCATTCTTGAAAAATTATAGGGGCTAAGGGTGGTTAGTATGCTAAATTGATAATACAACAAATTTACATTGTAAATTTGTAAGCGTTTTTGCATAAAATTTTTCTAGTTCCTAGAAAAACCCTCACCAAATACTAAGTGTTCTTTCGGAATAATAAGAATCCAAACCAATTAAAAATCAATAACTATCGAAAAGATATAGGGGCTAAGGACGTTTTATATGCTCAAATCTCAATTTAGTAAATTTTTGTTGTAAGAGGATTTCCATAAAATTTCTCCATGTCCTAGGTAAACCCCACCAAATACTAATAAGGATCCAAACTAACTGATGGTGATTTTCAGTTAGTTTGTATCCTTAATAACCCAAAAGTATACTTAGTGTTTGGTGGGGGTGGCCTAGGACATGGGAACAGCTTATAACGGTTTAAGTTATTTTATGCCTTCTAAACACACTTAGCCCCTATAACTTTTCCTCCCATAGCTCTAATAATTTTTCAAGGGATCGTAATTGTCGGTTAACTTAGATCCTTAATAACCCAGTGGGCTTAGTATTTGGTGAGATTTGAGCATAATAAACCCCTTAACCACTATAAAATTTCAAAGGATGATGATTTTCAATTGAGTTGGATTATTAGTATTTGGTTGGGGTTTTCCTAAGAAATTTTATGGAAAGCCGCTTACAACGTCGATTTATCGTATTCCAAATCGAGTATATTTAACGACCTTAGTCCCGTTAACTTTTCAAGAGATGGTGATTTTCGGTCCTGGGAAATATTTATGGAAAAACGCTTACAAAGATAAATTTATCAAATTCCGAATTGAGCATACTAAACACCCTTTCCTCCTATAATTTTTCACGGGTTGGTGATTTTCGGTTAGTTTAGATCCTTATTAACCTGAAAGTACAGCTATTATTTGGTGGAGGTTTCGTAGGACATAGGAACATTTTATTTAAAACCACTTACAATGAAAATTTATTGCATTACGAATTTAGAGTACTAAACACACTTAGCCCCAATAACTTTTCAAGAAACGGTGATTTTCAGTTAGTTTGTATCCTTATTAATCCGCAGCAGTGTATGAAATAGTGTGTGCATCCCAAAAAGTTATAATAATTGTAAAACAACAACCTTAAATACAAATTCACTCAACGCACAAGGGAATCAAACCCGCGTCGAATCCTTTGGTATTACTTATCTCAAGTTGCTCAACTGGGTTGGCCTTAAGCTGAATAATCGTGTGTGTAAAAACATCGAATAAAATAAGGAAAAGAAAACCGTCCAAATCAGTGAATTGAAATCGGGTTAATTTGTTGTACCAGCTCTAATACAAGCTCTGCGAAAGCAGAACTCATGCGTGAAAGAAAAGTTAACCAAAATCGCTAACTTCGCAAAAACCGTGAATGGAGAGACGGCATTGAAAGAAATCCAGTCAAGGTTAGTCAGAAGTCATGGATTATTAAAAGAATTCAACGACTACGATATGAAAATGATCATGCTTAAGCCAGACGAGGATCGGCTAACTTTTAACTTTTGAAGACGACTACCACATGACCGTTGCCATGCTTCCCACGTGGGTTCGTAAACGATTTACGTCACAATTTAATCTTGGTGCTGAAGCGGAATTGAAATTGCCGAAGATAAATATCCATCGTTTCCGTATTTTTTAAAAAGTTTGTGAGTTAACCAAGCATTCCACAATCTAATGCTGGATCACTAAAAAAAATGATCGGATGAGGTAGTACACGGGTTGGAAGCGCTGGGCAAAGCCTCAGAAGCCAGGGATCCATGGCGTATCTAAGTTTTACTCGATAAATTGGACGATGAAACCTGAACAGCATGGGCACATCACTCGACTGACGTAGATGATCCAAAGATCAGTGATTTTCTTAGCTTTTAACACGACGCATTGATGCATTGGAAACAGCTACGAGTAATTCGAAGCGCATTGAATCAAGAAATGAAGCACGAACTCATATCACAATTCACAACGAAACAACGTCATCCACTTCACAACGTTCTCCAAATAAGTGCGCAAAGTGTTCAGCTTGAACCATTCGTTGTTACAATGCAACGAGTTTATCTCAATGGACATACAAAAACGAAGAGATCACGATAATCACGATAATCATCGTAGTTACAACTGCTTGAGCATAACCCATCCAGTGTCAAGGTGTCCAAATCGAGCAAGATGTCATCATTACAAGTGGAAAACTCAACGGTTGGCTTTTATACGTGTCGCACACTTCTGGACTCGGGGTCCCAATTAAGTTTAATTACCAATTTATGTGTGCAACGACTAAACTTACTTAAGGAACACTCGAATGTGCTAGTAAGTGGAGTAGGTCACAATATTGCTGAACGAACGAAAGACATCGTAAAAGTGAAGGTGAAGACGGAAAATGATCTGTAGATTACTCAGCCAGTTGATATAAACATGAATGAAATACTTCTTGATGGTACCAGGCATACATAAAAGATTGATAGTTAATGTTGAAAAACAGCGTTTTTGGCTGGGTGATTGTTGGGAAAATAGTACTCGAGAAAATGTTGCAAATGATTGTCCAGCATTATCTACAACTGTAAATTTAATACAACTCGATGCGACGTTGAAGAAATTTTGGGAATTGGAATCAGTTGGCAACGATAAAACAATCCTGTCTCCGGAGGAAACTTTATGTGAAGAACATTTTGTCAACCATACTATACTCGAGACACAAGTGGTCGATTCATCGTCAAGTTACCATTTAAAACATCAAGTACAAATTTAGGTAACACGTTTAATCTAGCTATGCGAAGATTTCAGGAGCTTGAACGTCGTTCCTCTCAACAGCCAGAACTTAAGGACGCATACACTATAACTTTATGAAAGAGTCCATCTCTTTTGAACATATGTCCTATTATTTGCCGCATCATGAAGTGCTAAAGACGACCGATGAGGGAAATAAATTACGAGTTGTATTTGATGAATCTGCCCAACCATATAACGGAAAATCTCTTAACAGTTGCTTAGCAGTCGGACCAACCGTTCAAGCCAGTTTATTTAATCTTTTGTGTTTTCTGCGGACATCGAAAATATGTACCGTCAGATTAGAATTGGTGACTGTGACGCTGATCTGCAAAAAATTATTTGGCAAGAGGATCCGTTCAGCTCTTTGAAAATTTCCATCATCGGGTAGACACGTAATCTGGAGTTTTTACAATTATTGCACGTTCAAAAGTTGGTGGGGATCCGTTGTGTGTGGATTTATAAGGGTTTTCTTTATTTTAAAGATCGTGTAAAGCATTTGTAAATTTATACATCATAATAAATTATAATTTACTCGTTTATACGAAGTTTTACGCATGCAATGAAACAAAAATGGAGGATTTAAATTTTTAGCAAAGTTTAGGAATTTCTTCACTATCATGCACACAAGTGTGAAGTTTGTCCTAAACCTTCCTACTTTTAGTTTTTAGGATAGTTAATGAAATAGTTCATGGACATCAACATGAAGCTACCTGCGTTAGGAAAATCGACAAACTAATTTTTCATGAAATAATTTATCGGGTTATTTTTTGAGACCAACAAAAATTTTATTTCACGTCAACTTCGTACTAGCCTTAACATATAAACCAATAGAGCCACAAAACCCAAAGGAAATGGAAATCAAAACTGAAATTATAAAATTTAAAATGAAATTAGAAATGAAAAATTCCACTTCTATTTTCATTTTGAAGTACTCAGTTCACCAGTAAAAAGCCAAATGCGTTCAATACATCAAAGTAGGAGCACATAAACTCTCGAAATTATTTTCATGTGCAAATATTATCGCGGCACATTATTTTCAGGATATTTGTCTGTGTTTGGTAGTTATCAATTTTTTTAAATTCGGGATCATAATGGGTTGTGAGTTACGACAAAAATCCCATTTCGGAAATTCCCCGGTTTTCTTATTTTGTCGTGTACATAATGTATTTTGGGAAATAGTGTGGGATTTCGGACGTAATTATAAGTTTAACTTTAGTATAATTGTGCCAAACTGTGCATACCAGAAACCATTTAGTTCTCCTCCAGAATTGATCAGGATTTTTCCTAGATCGGCTATATCTGCGCCTTATGCACACAATCTGTTGAAGTGGATCAACTATGTAAGAAAATGTCGTAATATTCTAGTCACATTGTTTAAACTAGATATAATATGTAACCTGATAAGACCAGGATTTACCGGTGGCCTACTCCATTAATTAAACCCTGTTACTACAAGTTCAATTTTTGAAATACATTTAAGGGTGATTTTTTGAAATCCCACCTTTTATTAACGAAATCACTTAAACTGGTTATACTGAACATACTGATCAAGTTTCATGATTGTGCCTAATCCTCATAAGCCAGTAGCGCCCGTAGTAAACTCCTATTTCAACCCTAATTTCAAAAGATCACTTTCGAAAAACTTGTTTGTGGGTGATAGCTCTTATCTAATTTGCCAGAATCATCCGTAAGCAACCCGTATTTCAACCCATATTTGAAACAATCACTTTCGAAAAATTTTGTGTGGGTTATTTCTGGAAGTCCCACTTTTTATTAATAAAATCACTTAAACTAGTTGAAGCGAACATCCTGATCAAATTTTATCATTATGCCTACACTCCATGAGCCAGAATCGCTCGTAGAAGCCACTTCTTTCAACCCTAATTTGAAACGATCATTGTGTAAAAATTTTATATCGGTGTTTGCTGGAAATCCAACGTTAAATAATTCGCATATCATAATAATTCGCCAAGACATTGTGTACTTTGAATTTAAATTCAAAGTTTTTTAAAACATTTTTGTAGATTGGTCAATGCAGTCTGACGACACCACCTAATTTCTTTAATATAAAGAATCCAATGTTTCACTATAGTTCAAAACCAAACTTCCAACGTCTTGGTAATCTCACCTTGACGTAAAAACACAATCTGGGTGATTGCTCTAAATTACACATTTTAAAATTGAAACCACTTACGTTTGTTAAATGAGCTAGATCCACCTCCCCATCAGCCAAAACCTGCTGTTTTGTCCTAAGATTCTGCTCATCTTCGTTAACATTGAGCGTTTGATGTTTTAATGATCTTATCACGGCTACATGGCTTTAAAATCATTGCGATTTTTAACAGTGCGAAATTGTTCGATAACGACTGTTCGCAATGTTTGCAAAATGATCGTCCTTTTTTCAGTCGGCCAAGAAAACACAGTAAACCAATTAGCGTAAAATTTTTGATTGGCAGTAAAATTTTTGAAAAGCTTTCACGTCGATAATATACGTCGGTATCGGAGCCGGACTAAAAACCAAAAAAATAACAATAAATATATTCTGTTTGCTCACCCTGGTTTTTTTCAAACAATTGGCTTACGCTTGTAGCCCAGTAATGTTCCTGGTTCGAGATTCCTTTTCGGTGAAAATGTCTTCAGAAATATCTAAAAATAAAGAACAAGTTGCAGGTGGGACCGCAGACGATGATGATACAGGTAAAACGTCTTACAAGTCATCATTCCTATTTGGATTATTTTTCTGCTGCTCTTTGATCAAGCACCCCAAAGAGTTCGTTTGCGATAATGCCAACAACGTCAAATGGGGATCTTCTGTCTCGTGTTGTAGTTTTATCCGGTTGTAATATTTGATTTCGATCTTGTATTTCGTTTACGAGGTGGGTTACTTGTTTAGCTATAACATAGCATGCGTCTTGGTTTTTCATATAGGTCGCGTTACAGTTTCGTGATAGATCCTTGGTGGCGTCCCGTATTTCATTTAATTCAAGCCAATAATTCGTTAAATCATATTATATTATTAAGTTCCACTCACTCCGAAGTACATTGGCTCTTCCAATTTTATCGAAAAATATCCCAGATTGAACCGAAAACCGGGTTATGTTATTGTTGGAGGTAGTTGTTGTCGAAACCATTAGGGATAGTATTGTTGTAGTATATACAATCTTGCCTTTATCCGGGGATTAATTTTGCATGTCTTCATCTGTCGTGGTGGATTGTTAGGTTGCAGTTTGTTGGCTAATTTTGCTGCAGTTTCTCTTATCTGTGGATATACTGCTCCTTTCATCCAATCCTAAGCTGTTCTCTTTAAATTCCGTTGTTCATCTGTGTTGTCATAGGTTTCATTTGTGCGTTTTTGTGAAGTCTTCTGTGGCGCTATCGTAAGAGAACTGCCTTCTTGGGCTTTTGATGATGATTCGAACTCCGATTTTGTAATTGTGACAAGGTTAGTTTGCATTTTCTTTGGTGCTTCTTGGCTGTTGATCCTTGTCTTGATTAGTTCTGGTGTAGAGTGTTGAATGGCTTCTTTTTGTTGTGGTAACGGTGATAGCTTTGAAATTGGTCTTAAAGAGGGTGCCTCCGGGCCCACCGACAGTTGCCACTCGGACTTTGTTGTCACTGCCAGGATGTACCTCGGTTATCCGGGCTAATAACCACTTCGTTCATCTCGGATTAAAACTAACTGACCTGGTTCTAAGTTTTGCTCTGTTTTGTTCTGTCTTCCCATTTTCCTCGTTGTTGTAATTGTTGAAGATATTCTTTTGACCATCTGTTCCAGAAGTCTTGCTTCAACTTCTCTATTAGTTTCCATCTAATTGCTGTTGAGGAGGAGCGATTAAGGCATTCCCTATTATAAAGTGCCCTGAAGTTAAAACGGATAGGTCTGTAGGATCGTTGGTAATAGGGCTTAACGGTCTCGAATTCAGCCATGCTTCTATCTGGGCTATCATACTGTTGTTAATTCTTCAAATGTGAGAGTTTGAGCTCCCACTACTCTTTTTATGTGATTTTGTTGACTTTGGGATGACATGCCACGTTGTACTATCCTTTGCTAAGCTTTCTTTGAGTTTTCGTTTGCTTTCTTGAGGGCCTTTATTTTTTCTCTTTTTAGTTCATGATTTGCGCAGACGAAATTGGTACCATTGTCGCTATAGACATCTGTGCATAGACCTCGACTTGCTGTGAACCTTTTATAAGCTCCAATGAAGGCTTCCGTTGTTAAATCTGACACTACTTCGATATGCACTGCTTTTGTTACCATACATATAAATATGGCTAGATACCCTTTATATGATTAATGACCTCTGCCTTTAGTAGTTCTTACTTGGAAAGGTCCTGCATAATCTACCCCAATTGTGGTGAATGGTCTAGCAGGGATGAGTCTCATTTCCGGTAGATTTCCCCTAAGTTGGTGTCTTATTTTATTATTGAATCGATGACACCTAATGCATACTCTTATCTGTTGTTGAACGCACCTTCGACCGTTAATAATCCAAAAACGTTTTCTATTGTACACAAGAGTGAGCTGAGTTCCTCCGTGCATGGTTTTCACATGGGCTTCATCTATTATCGATTTTACTGCTGGATGCCCTGGAGGTAATATTGTTGGATGTTTTTCTTCATATGACAGTGTTGGAGAATTTTGTAATCTTCCTCCAACTCGTAACACACTATTTTTGTCTACAAATGGATTTAGCGAGAGTATTTTGCTCTTGATAGCGATCTCTTTGTTCTTCTTCAAGTGATTTATCTCTTCACTATACTCTGCTTCTTGTAAATCCTTTATAATATATATTAGTGCTACTGAGAGTTCTTCTCCTGTTATTGTTAAGGAAATCGGTATGTGTTTCCTTTTCATCCTCCTTTTAAACCGAACCACGAATGCTGTTACTCTTTGTACTTTACTAAAAGTGGAACATCTTTGTAGCAGGTGAGTTAGTATTGTTGGATTACTCTTGATAATCAATACTCTAATTGTCGTTGCTTTCTGTTCTGGAGGATTGCTTAAACTAAGCGGGTAGCTTGTAATTGGTATCTTCGACGTTTGTAACCATTTGTGCCCAGGCCACCATAGTGGATGAGCTTGTAGTTGTTCTGGTTTTAAACCTCTGCTGGCGCAATCCGCTGGATTGTCAGTTGAACTTACATAACTCCACTGCTATGGTTGGATCATTGCTTGTATTTGTGACACTCTGTTTGCTACAAATGTCTTGAATTTGTGTGGATTTCGTTTTATCCAGCTCAAGGTTACCATTGAATCTGTCCATGCATATGTAGTTGTATTGTTAAGCCCCATGTTTTGTGAAATGGATTGTAATTATTTGGGACGGAGTAATTATAGTCCTGGTAATGATACCTTGGTTTTGATGAGAGCCACCTTTGTTTTTGTTGCTATCAGTGAGGTACTGTGTAATGTTACCATGTACATCCATAATGGAGTAATAAACGACGGCTGCGTATGCCTTTTCGGATGCGTCACAAAATCCATGTATCTGTCCCGCACTGTTGTTAGTGTGTTTTATGCAACGTGGGATCCTAATTTGTTCTATTTTGTGGAGTGCCTTCTTGTATCTGTTCCATTTTTCTTTTATTTCTGTTGGCAGTTCTTCATCTCATGACTATCCTGCTATAGACATAATTCATGCATTAATAATTTTGCTACAATTACTATTGAAGACATCCTAAAGGATCAAATAATTTTGCCGCTTCTGATAGTAATTGTCTTTTGGTTGTGACTGTCCTATCCTGGGGAGCATTTACCTTGTATTTAAAATGGTCGCTAGTGACATTGAAACCCCAATGTACACCAATATATACCAATGCCATAAGCGATTTTATGGCATTGTCTGGTGAAATCTGTAGTTTATCATTATTCCACATATTTTTGGGAATGTTTGTCAAGATGCTGGAATGATTACTTGCCCACTTATGTAGTTTAAAACCAGCCCCTTGTAGTACTTGAATGAGTTCCCTTTGTGCTTCTAATACTTCATCCAAATTATCTCCCCTGATATTACATCATCCACATAAAAGTTTTTACTAATATTTTTGCAGCTAGACGGTGTGTCTCTGCCTTATCTTGAGCCAATTGTTTTAAAGTTCTTATTGCTAAATATGGTGCTGATACTGTACCAAATGTTACAGTTGTTAATTGGTAATCTTTGATAGGCATTGTTGGTGAATGCCTTCGCCTTGAAAGCGTTGATCGTCTTCACATATCTTGATTTGCCGATACATCTTCTCGATGTCGGCAGTGAATGCGAATTTATATTTTCTAAATCGCAATATAATTGACATTAAGTCGTCTTATATTAGCGGACCCACAAGCTGATTATCGTTGAGACTTGTATCATTGGACGTCTTTGCGGAGTCGTTAAAAACTACTCTAAATTTTGTTGTTAAACTGTCATCTTGTATTACTGCATGATGAGGAATATAATATTCGTCTACATTGGACCCACATTCTTGTAAACAATTCTTATAGTCAACTGCTACCTTCTCTGATTTGTTTAGTTTGCTCTCCAATTGCAAAAATCTGGCTATGGCTTGATGTGTGGAATGGCCTAATGGAGTGTAGTTTGGTTTGAAAAGCAGACTAACCACATATCTTCCCGTTGAGTCTCTGCGATGAACTGTTTTATAATATGTATTTCTCTGCTAGTTGCTCTTCGTGGTTCAATCCCTTTTGATCTGCGATTTCTTCTTTCCAGAATTTTTTTATATTCTCATCAATTTCTGTTATTGTTCTCAATGAATGAATTTTGATGGTTTCGCGATTTGTTTGATTATTAATGACTAACGCCTTTATTTGTAGTGAAAAATTTGACGGGGACCTTGGTTCTAAATTACAAGTTTTGTATTTATTTATTATTCCTGCGTTAGTTTCTCCAATGCCTGCTAATTTTACATGCGTTTTCTTGTACTGTAGATTAAGTCTCTTGGCGGCTTCTTGTGTGATAAATGTTCTTTGTGAGCCCGGATCAATTAAAATACGGACATATTCAAGTTTGTCTTGTTCCACATTTATTAATGCTACAGCTGTACCAAGGAGTGTAAGCCCTTGATTTGATGGATTTTCTTTTCCGATTCTTATTAGTTGGCTTCGAAGGACCAATGTGTGTAGTTGGAATAGTGTGCCTACCGTGGGTCGGAGCTTGTCCACTTTTCTTAATGAGACTTAGACTGTTTGTAAAAATCTGATTTATTTATTCTAAATGTTTGTCTTCTATACAAAATTCATATGATTAAGTACACTAACATCATATTCAATTTATTTAGGTTGCATTAATATAAAAATTATAAAATGCTCGGTTTACTTAACCATATAATTAATTGACATAAATGAAAACCTATTCGTTGGTTTGAATAGTGTTTATCATGTTCGCTGGTCTGAAAAGCTTCCTTTGTATCCAAAATAGAGCCTTATCCTTATCCATGCATTATACTTTTCCATTTTAAATGAAAAATCGGTTAAATTGAAAATTTAATTGCTGGAATCCAGGAGATATCTCCTTCTTCTGTACAGTAAAATAATGATTCTATTAAAATGTTATTAGCGCCACTTTAAGGCTAAAAAGAGATGAGAGGTAAGGCGAGTAAGAACAATAAAATTGTTTTGTTTATACTCTCAGTCACTGTCGTCTCAAACCTATTAATTCCACCACAAACTAATAAACACCCCCAACCGACCTAACACAAACAAATGAATAACAATTATGTTTGAAATATTTGTGTCGCAAAAAATCGTCATGACAAAAAATTGTAACTCCCAAGGCTTTCATTATCGTTGTTCAAACACAATTTCAGTCACGTACCCAAATGAACTGTGCCGATATTTTCCGTTGAGAACACAATAACAATTTTCCAATTTATAATACGAGAAAATTAAATTTTATTGTTAATTTAATTTAATTGTGATTTAAGTTATTATTTATTCTTTAGATTCAGATCGATTTGTTTATTATGAATGCAGGCGTTACGAGTTATTCCGTCTTCTCCTTCAGTATTACATACCAATTGGAAATTTATAATATCAATCAAGCCCCAATAGGTTTTTATTGTGTTATGGATGAAGTGAAACACATAGCAGTTTATTACTTTCACAATGGTTCAAAGCTCTCAACAATACATGTAGCAACAACATATTATCATAACGTTAAATTCCAATTTTAATTTTGCAACAACAATAAAAATTACAACGCCAATGAACAAAAAGTATGTTTTATGATTATTACTTTCCATTTCATAAATTTTTGTATCGTGTACCCAGAGCACCCGGAGTAAACAATTTTTAGCTGTTTTCGCTGCTTCATTGTACAAAGAGCTTTTTAGTGCTTTAATATTTTATGGCTTTTGAACAATAAAATATAAATTTATCATGATACATAAAATATTTGGATGTGTTTTGTTTAAAACAGGAACAGCGACAACAATAAAAGACAGAGCTATGACATTTTCTTAAAAAAAAAAACGTAAGTCACAGTCATGTATGTTGTTTACAATGATTGTATACACATGATGAGGTTAGAGATCGGTATGAACTGATAAAAAAAATTCATAAAAATATTTTTCTTATACCACATTGATATAAGGTCTAAGCTCAAATAAATAATAAAATCATAAAATAGGCCAACCCTTCGGAACAAGAAATATTTTATCAAAGTCATAGTTGCTTGTATATAATCCTGTGGGCAAAAAATAGTAAGACTTTGTTCAGAATTTTAAAATTCTTTATTTATTTCTCCAAATCTATTTCTTCCCCATCAAAGTAATCCCCCCGCCCCCCAACCTCAATACACTTGTGCCAAAGTTTTTTTTTAATCCTCGAAACAGTTGTTAAAGTCAATTTCCGGAATAGCCTCCAATGCGCATAGCGATTCACGTTTAATGTCTTCAATTGACTCAAAACGGTTTCCCCGGAGCGGTCGTTTGAGTTCGCTGAACAGCCAGAAGTCACACGGAGCTAAATCAGGCGAATACGGTGGTTGCGGAACGATATGGGTGGAATTTGTGGCGAGAAAATCACGTTAAACCAATGCAGTATGAGAAGGTGCATTATCGTGGTGCAAAAACCAAGAGTTGTCGACCCATAATTCCGGCCTCTTTTTACAAATAGCTTCGCGCAAACGACGCATAACACACAAATAGTATTCCTTGTTGACAGTTTGGCCGGTCGGAAGGAATTCGGAGTGCACCACACCTCGATAATCGAATAAAACTGTCAACATCACCTTGATTTTTGACTTGCTTTGACGTAGTTTTTTCGTCTTCGGCTCACCTTTGGCGCGATATTCGGCCGATTGATCATCTGTTTCTGGGTCGTAAGCATAGATCCAAGACTCATCGCCAGTTATAATACGTTTCATGACATCCTGGTAATCGGAAAGCATTGTTTCACAGACGTCAACGCGACGCTGTTTTTCCATAAAAGTTAGTGATTTTGGAACCAATCGTGCTTTAACTTTTCTTAGGCCCAAACGTACTTTCAAAATTGTTTTTCACTGATCCTTCCGATATTTCAACGATGCCAGTAAGGTCTCTGACTGTTAATAGTCGATTATCGAGCAACAATTCCTTGATTTTATTAACGTGTTGATCATCAGTTGATGTTGATGGCCGTCCTAGACGTGGTTCGTCGTCAAGACGTTCTCGACTCTCTTTGAACAATTTGTACCAATTAAAAACACTTGCTCGCGACATACAATTATCACCGAAGGCCTTTTACAACATTCTGACCGTTTCAGCACCACACAATTGATTCCGCACACAAAATTTAATGGAACTTCTTTGTTGAATAATTTCACTCAATGTACAAATCGCCGAATGCACTTTTTGTACTTCAGAAAGACAAGCGTATACTAAACACTAATGATTATTTTGATGTGACATTTGGCACAGATGTCACTGACAGTCATACCAATATATAAAAACAAATATTTCGACGAATGGTTTTCCGCGCGAAATTAAAATTAAAAAGTCTAACTACTTTTTGCTCACAGTAGTGTAGGTGGTTCTGGTAATATCAATTACCACCCCAAAATTTGATTTTTAAAAAATTCTGTTATTTGTATCAAGTAAAAGTCCCTAATATTAGATAGCTTTATTTAACAGATAGTTTTATGGCATTAAATATGAATATGATTTTTGGCAGGGGGCCGCCGTAGCTGGCGCGTTCATGGCGTAATCTGGGGATCCAATTTGCCTAGGCTTCCAAGTGCTCAATTGCTTCTTGTTTATTGGTGTAGACATGCGACTTTACATATCCCCAGCGTAAATAATCTAATGGGGTCAAATCGCATGAACGATGTGGCTAGTTAACAGTTCCATTTCGTGAAATTAATCGTTCGCCAAAAGTTTCTTTCAGTAAATTTATTGTATCACGTGCTGTGTGACATGTGACGCCGTCCTGCTGAAACCACATGCCTGCAACATTAATTTCTTCTAATTGAGACTCACCGTTGACTGTGACGTTCTGGCCAACATCATTTTTGAAGACATATGGACCAATGATTTCATCCGCCTATAAAGCACAGCAAACGGTGACTTTTTCTAATGGTGTTTCGACAATGACTTGGGGATTACTATCGCTCCAAATGCGGCAATTCTGTTTATTGACCTAGCCAGTTAACGAAACGTGTAGCAATGTTTCCTTCGGCCCATTCACCAAATGTACGACGTTAACGATGATCTTGTGACTTCAATTCCTGTAAAAGTGGAATCTTGTGAGCCCGGCCCATAATCCAAGATCTTTACGCAAAATTTACCATAAAGTGGATGCACACAAGTTTAATTGTTGAGCACGATGACGAATTGAGACATTTGGATCATCATCAATAATACGCTGTACACCATCAATCGCTTGTTGTGTGTGCATGAAGTCTTATGGGATGTGTATTATCGTGTAGAGTAAACGTATTGCAAAAACAATCCATAGTTTCTCGAATTAGCGCTCTGTTGGCCGAGCACCATAAAACGCACGAAATACTGATGAGTTTCTCGAATTGCTGCGAGTTGCTCCGGCGTGAGTTTATTCATGATGGATTGACAAACAAAACTAACCCCATAAGAACCGAGAAAAACAAACTGTCAAATCGGCTGTTTCAGAAAACAGTGTTACCAAATTAAATTACTCCGCGTCTAAAAAAAACACCCTTTAGATTAAGTAAGAATTTTATTAAATTTAAAGCTCAGTTCTGAAAATATTTTCTAACAAAAATGATAATTTGTATGAATTTTTCCGGGAATTTCCTGTAAACAATCATGCTAAGTGACGTAAATAGTGAGATGCTACTAGGTCCTATCTAATAGAAAAGCACGTTTGTTTTGTTCAAATTGGGGGTTTGGGGTGTTTAGTACAAGCAAATTTGCCTTGGGGTAGCCTAAATCGAACATACAATTTTCTGATTTTTTGGGAACATTCTGTAAACCAGCATGCAAAGTGACGTACATAGTGAGATGTTTTTGAATCCTATCTAATAGGAAAACACGTTTGTTTTGTTCAAATTGGGGGTTTAAGATGTTTAGGGCAGCCACATTTGCCTTGGAGTTTTTCATATCGAACGTAAAATTTTTAGAATCTTTCCGGGTATCTCCTGTAAACCAGCATGCTAAGTGACGAAAACAGTGAGATGTTTTTGAACACTATCTAATAGAAAAACACGTTTGATTTGTTCAAATTGGGGGTTTGGGGTGTTTAGGACAAGCAAATTTGCCTTGGGGTAGCCTAAATCGAACATACAATTTTCTGATTGTTTTGGGAACATTCTGTAAACCAGCATGCAAAGTGACGTACATAGTGAGATGCTTCTGATTCCTGTCTAATAGAAAAACATGTTTGTTTTGTTCAAGTTGGGGGTTTAGGGTGGTTGGGACAGCCAAATTTGTTTTTGAGTTCTTCATATCGAACGTACAATTTTCAGAATTTTTTCGTGAATCTCCTGTAAACCAGAATGCTAAGTGACGTATACAGTAAGATGCTGCTAGCTCCTGTCTAATAAATAAAATTGTTTGTTTTATTCAAATTAGGGGTGTAGGACAGCCAAATTTAGTTCCAGTGCAATCGTATATTTGAAGTCTGAATTCATTTCATATCACACCTAGCTACATGACAAATGAGATAACTTTCTTAGTTGATGGATAAAACCAGATTTGTACTTCTAGAGCGATGATTGCATTGAGCCTGGTGATTCGGGTCTTTACGATTAACAATGATTATGAGTGGTGCAATTCTAGTTAACCATGTCCCGGGATGAAGAAACAAATAAACTGGTAATTAAATTGCCAATTCGCAGCAATGTTTTCTTACTCTGCAACTGAGATGTTCAATTTATGAGTTTCTGTTATTTAAGTCATCTCCGCAACATATATTTCTTTCCTGATGGTAAACATTTAATCCTTTTATGTTGCCGTCTTTATTAGCCGCAATTTAAGAAATTTTAATTTAAGAAACCTGATTTGTTGCTCATCAATCAACCAATACATTTAATCCACAACATCTTACTATTTACCAACTCCGACGTATTCCTGCCTCGTGATGCGATACCACCCGTGTCATCTTTGAACGCAATACGCGACCGTGCGAACGAAAGCACTTCAACGCTGCAAATAGTATGTTATGTTTTTGAGTCGGAATCAATCCGACTCCGGCACCGACTCCAATTTTGACTCCGACAGCGACTGTACGACTCCAATTAAATACTTCCGGACTGTAATATACCATGTGGAAGCAAGAAGTAATTAAACAGTTTATTATTATTTTGCACTATCTTCATGTTTTTGCACTAGCTCTATAGCGTCTCGTACTCCGTCATGAATGCTCAATACCCGTTTCCAAATTCTAAATCTCACACGAACTTCCTCTCCATCGATTTTCAATTAGCGCGGAATTGTACAACGTTCTGCTGTCATCTTGGTAGTTGAATATGCCTTCTAATTAGTGTCTCAATGTTTTTTCCCTGGAATTGCAAAGAGATCTGTCGATGTCTAAAGCAAAACCTTGAATAGATTCATTAAAACTTACGTACACTGTTTAACCGAAAATTAGTGTAACGGTGTTGTTAATCCACTCGTCAGTTTCTTGCTTCTAGAATGAAATTATTCTGAAAAGACGTCTACTCGACAAGGTCAACTCTGTTTAAAGTTGAGTTAGCGAACCGCAACAGATTGTAGATTTTAAATTAGTTACTTATATTTGAATTCACTCGCAAAACTCGACACCTTTAAAGTAATGTTCACTTTCGTATTGGAAATGTAGTAGAGGTTTACTGTACCGAAAAATAGACACGTAAAAATATCTTGCTTAAAATTTCTCAGGGTGAGCATCAGTGTTGTGCCATATTGTCTACACCGCGTAGATGATGAATATTCTACACGTGTAGACAATGTATGTCGAAAATTAAAAATAGGCGCCGACAATGTAGACATGTCGAAAATTATTATTTTTGTTAGCAATCATCAAAATTCTATGATTTCTTTGTGGAACCATTTCAAGATGGAATTTATTCTGTCTTCCCATTTAAATTTAATTTGGCCGCAAGTTTTTTTATGGTAATGAAACACATTTATGTATATGTTACGGTTAAAGTGCGATATTGTTAAATTGATACAGACATGTTTACTGAACCCTAAACCTACCTCTATTGATCATCCCTTCTTTTGGTAGAGGGTGCAGCAACTTGCCGTGCATGTTTTAGCTGTTTCAGTTCAATTTCAAAAAAAATTTACAGAACCCTTCGTTAAAAAGTAGAACTATACAGGTAAATTTTTAAACCAAACCAAGAGCTATCAGAATGTTAATTGTACGTACTACAATGTTGAACATCATCACCAAGCAATAAAATGGCAAAGCATAAAAAGTTTTCATACAGATAATGTTCATACTCCTCAGAAGGCTCACTGGATATAGGCATTTGTCATCTGCGTAATCCGGAACATTGAATTTCTCCGTTAATTCAAGGAACAGAAGTGGCCAGAATACGCAACATTGTTTTACTGTATGGCTGTTGATTTACTTTGCTTGCCTTTGTATTGAACTCGATTATAAGTTCGATTAATTTGTTGCGTTACAGTGTATTTTGTCGAATGCACGTTTGAAGTCCGCGAAGAGTAGCTACAGTGATGAATTCCATTCGTTAGACTGCTCAATGATGTTGCTTGTTGTGTTAATATGATCGGTTGCAACTATTCCTGTTATAAAGCCAGTTTGTTTCATTCGTAATTTTCGGTGAAATTTTATCTCGGATGACCGTTGCTAATATCTTTATGGTCAGCCTTCTTTCTCTTTTCACGGTATTCTAACGGAATTCCACACTTCCGTTATTACTGGTGTAAGTCTCCTGTAAGACTCTTGCAGTTGTCGATATGTCTTCTTTGAATATTTCAGCTTGTATGTCGTTCGTTCCTTATCTTGTTATTCTTCATTTTACCAATGACACCACTAAATTCTGCATTGCTGGACTTCCCGTTCCGTTGGCGGACGGTGATCGTTGTGATGTTTTCACAGAAATGTTCCTCCATTTCTTCAATTCTGATTCATCTGTTGGTAAGGTTTGACGAGATGCAACCGAGTAGACGCAGGATATCGATGAATTTTCTAATTGCCTGTCGTAGGCAATTTCAACGCATTGATGTAGTAGGTTTCTTCGATTCGTTTCCACGGTTGCTCTACATTGATGGCTGCTTCTTTATTTGTTTGGAGAATGTGTTTCTTGTGTCGGCATGAGATAAGTACCTTTTGTGCAGATATTGCTGTATCATATTTGCAATTTGATGATTTCTTGGTATTACAGTGGGATGTTTCATGTCGTACGTACAATTGGGATTTTCTAACCGGTCCCCGACTCTTAGAATGTTCCAAGGGAATCAAGAAAAGGAACCAATGACCAGCCAATGTATGATCGTTTTTTCTGCATTATCAAGCTCAGTCACTATAATATTTCCCGATAATCTCATCTTACTTGTTGTGTTGTTTATAAACCTCAAAAGCCATAGATCGAATTAGTTGCGATCAATTTGTAAATCGTTCTAGCAGACGGTGTACTATATGCGTGGTGTTATTTTGAAATGATGCGTGACAAAGTGCCTCTTCCTTGATTTGACTCTCTTGAAGTGTTGTTATTATGGTAGGTTTTACAGGCCAAGTTTCCTCATCTCACGTTAACCATCTTGGTCCACTGAACCATATGAATTTCATTGTCCACCAACTGGTTAGCTGATATGCCCCTCATGGCCAAATCTGCTGTATTATCCTTACTGTTCACGTATCGCCAAACTGCTTGGGGAAGTAAAGTGTGGATTGCTGACTCTCGGTTTGCGGAGAAAGTCTTCCACCTCCTCGGGTGGGTTGCTAACCACTCTAGAACAATCGTAGAATCCGTTCACAACCAGACGGCAGCACCTTTTAATTCATATGCTGTCACAACCTTGTTAATTAGCTTTGTCAATAGGTGTGTACCACACAACTCCAACCGAGGCAGACTTACTTGTTTAATCGGAGCAACCTTACATTTTGCAGTGAGCAACCTGACCAGGTACTGATCACCATTTTTCATTCTTACATATATAGTGCATAGGCATTCTTACTGGAATCACTAAACCCATGCAGCTGAGTGTCGCCAGATCGTAGATCAACATATCTGTCAATAGTCACAGTATTTAACAATTGGAATTGATCACGCATCGTCGCACCCAAGTTCTTTGTACATCGAGCGATAATGGTTCATCCCATGATACCTTACGAAGCCACAGCTGTTGCATGAATAAGTTTATGTTTATAGTGAAAGGCGCTAACCAGCCCAATGGATCGAATATTCTGGCGGACATCAACAGTACAGATCGCTTCGCGAATGATACCGTCGGAATTTATCCCTTATCCCTTATTGAATCCCAATAGATTCCTAGCATCGGAGCCATTCTGCCATTTTCCGTTATATGAATGAATTCACGTGTATCACTGAACTTGTGTACACTTCAGATGTAAACAAACATTAATCGGGGAGGTAATAATCTACGCCAAAGGATCGGATTAACCTATATTGGGGCTCAACAATTCTAAATAGGAACTGAAGAGATTATATTATGTTAGCAAAATTTAAATAATGTAGCAATAAAATATTAATACAAACTTGTTGTTTTCTTTATTTGACTGTGGTTATGAAGCGCTGCCTAACAGTTACCAAGACGTTTCAAAAACTGGTTTCGAATTAAAACTGAAACTTTAAATTAAAACATTTTGTAGGGTTTCCCAATAAGAAGTTTCATTTTGATATTAAAAAAACGAGTGTTTTTTAAGAGGAATCAGTGAATGTTTATTTCAGTGTAAAGCCACGGCTACGCTTGCAGCACCATATCCTTTTCATGGAAGTTTCTATGACCAATTCGCACATTTGCGACTGTATATCCTCGTTAACTTCACGAATTTCATCTTTATGGTCTTCAATCGATTGTGGAGCATTGGCATAGACCTTATCTTTCACGTGGCCCAAAGAAAAAAGTCTAAAAGAGTTAAATCACAAGATCTCGGTGGCCAATTGTGATCACCTCTTCAACAAATAACATGGTCAGGAAACTTTTCTTGCAAAATTGCGATTGTTTCGTTGCTTGTGTGGCGCGTCTTGCTGAAAATAAACGTCGTCCACATCAATATCTTCCAATTCCGGCCATACAAAATCATTAATTATAGCTTGATAGCGCAATCCATTCATCGTAACAGTTGCACCAGCCTCATTTTCGAATAAGTAAGGTCCAATCACACCGCCAGCCCAAAAACCACACCAAACAGTGACACGTAGACGAAAATGGGCCTCATCACTGAAGATGATTTTTTGATGAAAATCCGGATCATTTTGGTGCATTTGAAGGACCCAATCGGTGATGATACGACGTTTATGGTGATCGTCTGGCTTGAGTTCTTGTATTAACTGAACTTTAAAAGCCTTACGACCTAAGTCTTTATGCAAAATACGGTGTAATGTCATTTGTGGAATGTCTAATTCCAAAGATGTGGAATGTCTAATTCCTTCAACACTACGGGCTAGAGCAGCAATATTCTCAGTTGTTCTTGAGCGACGCACACCGTTTCGATTCTTCACATCACTAACTTGTCCCTACAGCTCAAATTTTTCTACCAGTTTCACTATTGCCGACCGAGAAGGTGCTTCACGATGACCCAAAAGTGCTTTAGTTTTGCGAACTGTGACTGCAAAATTTTCACCATTATTGTAGTGAATTTTAACAATTTCAGCGCATTGTTGAAGCGTGTTTCTTATCATTTTTAGTAATGGCGTAGTTTTTACTTGTCAAATGTCAAAAGATAATTGGTTCAAAATTGACAGCTGCCCAAATAGCAGGCTATTCAAAATAAAACCTCTTTTTGGAAACCCTTTATTTATTTCTCATCGTAAGTCACGTAGACACTGCAGTCTGATGAAACGACCAAATTTTTAAATTTAATTAATTCAAAGTTTCACTACCTCAAAACCAAACTTCCAAACGTCTTTCTAACCTCACCTCGATGGGGGAGTTGTAATAAAGCTAACTTCACTTGGCAACAGATATTTTTAAACGTGGATTGTCAATCCTCAAATGACGGTATGGCTAATCCAAAGCATTAGTAGGAACGACTTAGGTCAACGATATAGCTTTCGATTTAATGTCGTGAATTTAATGTCCTTTGAAGGTCAATTAACACCCCACTTTTCATTCACGAGTACACCACCCATTTACATAATTACAGTATACTACCTGCACATTACAAGATTCATGTCACCGACATGTACACCGACGTGTACACCGACATGAACGGTGCGTTGGCGCTGAATTCTGCACTCCACCAGATGGTCTTCGAACCCAGTACCTTCCGGTCCAAGTGGCGAAGCTTTAACCACTGCACCACTTGTCCGAATATTTGTGTGCGCAAGTGCAACAGAATCTATGAAAATCCACCGCTCCGCTGTTATAAGAAAGGATTTATCGATTAGGACTACATCAAGATTAGAACATTACATCCTCATATATGTTGTATATGTTACATAGGCGGATTAAAACTAATATAGGGACCGGATCTAGATTTTCTTCTATCGAATTCAAAACGCGAATTATCGAAATATGGAATAATCGCTTCCAATGAGACTACAAATCTTCTTATTTACATTACAGGACATATAGACGAAGTCCATTTCAAGGAGGTACTACAGTAAGCTGTCTGCCATGATCAGATTACAGCGCAAGGTGGGATATAAGATAGATAAACTCTATAAAACAGGCTGTCGAACAACTTTCGAAAATTATACATTTTCAGTAAAGACGTAGTTGGTGTGTGGATCGGCAGTCTAGCTCATTAAATCGATTCGCAGTAAACTTTAAGGGACCTGTAACAAAAAATGATCATATAAGAAATAACAAAATAAATGAAAATTTAATAAAATTGTATTTCAACATTATTTTCACATTTCAATAATCTAGTTCGTCGATAACTACAATCCATTGTATGTAAAAGATTTGCGCACAACTAAGAAATTCTACGCTTTACATGCATTGCGACGGGATCGTCGTTTTCGCTTCGGCCGCTCCATTTTATCTTTCTCTGGCGATGACGGTGGTGGTGGCACATCAAATGCCCGTTTTATCTTCGTGCAAGATCCTTGTATCTGAATACATTTTTGACACGAGTCTTGTAAGTGGGGAATTGATACTCCGTTTTTCGATCGTCGAGGCCTTGGAGCTAAATGTAGCGGGATCTTTAAATTAGAAAATTAAACTCTATTTATACACATAACATTAAATGGAATAGAAATAATCTTACCTGGGTGTGTGGAAATGTAAACTTTTTACAAACTTCGCATTTTTGTGCGGTATCTGCCCACGAATTGGCAGACTTCCAATCATGCATGCACGGCTGGCATGTGAAAAATCCGAACGTCCGGTAATCGCCCTGATACGGTGTAAGCCCTTTTTTTGCTTTACGTTTTTGTGAATTTTTTTCAGGCATTCTGCTTCCTATTATCTTTTTCTAATTAAATTTAATTATTTTCGTTTAGGTGCACGTATCTTTTGCGAATATAACAAAACACTGGCTCAATTGTTTTTCGTACAGGGTGTGATGATACGTAAATTTAACCGAAACAATTGATTTCCCGTATATTATGAGTCAATTGTATATGTGAACATTTTCTTGGTAAATTAAAAATCAACGTACTAGATTGAAACTTCTTTTGATTCAAGAAGAACTCTATTTTACTAAAAGTTTTTTTTTATTTAAATTATTTGAACTGAATACAATTCATCTAGTAATTTTTCTTTCTTAATTTAGTCACATGTGAATGAGAAGAGTGCCATTTACTGAAGTAGTCTTTGTACTGGTGTCCTTAATCCAATAAATCAATTGGTTTCGTTCTCTGCAATCGCCTTACTGCATGTGAAGTGTCCAACATACCACGAAGCTCTTCATTTACGTGTTGATAAATGCATTGTCCATTTATTTATTTATAGGGCCCTGTGAAGGTCATCATTCCTAATGTATCACGGAGCGTTATACCACGTAGCACTTTGTTCTGAAAAGTTTGTATTATTTTAGTGTTGGTTTTCTTTGTGCAGCCCCAGAGCTGAATTCCGTAAGTCCGTCCTGGCTTACTTTCTATCTGAGCCTGGCATCTAAAGTCATCCCTAGATATTTAGCCTTATTTGCATACGGAATCTACTGACCGTTAATGATTACAGGTTTGTAGCTGACTTTTAGATTAGTAAAATTCACAAGCGTGGATTTCGATTCATTAAGCCCGAAACGCCATATTTTTGTCCATTTTATAATTTTGTCTTTGTGGCTTCTACTGAGAGAACTGCAGTATCATCAGCAAATGTTGCAACGGTAACATCGCTTGATTGAGGTAAATCTCTGGAGAGGAGGTAAAGAATAGACACCAAAACACTACCCTGGGAAAATGGCGCTAAATGATTTTAAAATCATATAATACTGTTTTGGTAAATCTCTATGTACTGTGAAGAGTAACCTCTGTGCCACCCCTTATCGAAGGCGCCACATCTAAGAAGATACTAGAGCAAAACTTTTTCCTCTCTAACGTATTCTATTCTACAAGCGAGCCTGCTCAATAGTTGAGTGGTTCTCTCTGAAACCAAACTGATATTCTGGGATAAGGTTTCTCAAGCAACAGCCTCTCAAACAATTTCGCTAGTGTTGGTAGAAGTGAAATTGGCCGGTAAGATTTTGTATCATTCAATGGCTTGCCCGGCTTTGGAACCATTATTACTTCTGCTACTTTGCACTGCATTGTCACATATTTTTTCATGAGGATCGCATTAATTATGCGCAATAATTTACGGGTGCCTTTTTCAGGCAGCTCCTTTATTACTTTATTATTTGCCCTGTTGCTGTCTTTGCTTTCATGTTCTTAATTTCAGGTTTTAGTTTTTTCAATGTCAGAGGTCTGATATCTTCGAAGTCAAATGTTCTGGGCGTATCAGTAGTGTTTTCGTTTAGCATTTTTTCTGGGAAGACGATCGCTAGAACTGACACAGTAAACATCTTGGTGTAATTTTACACAGTAAGCTGTCCTGGAAAATTCACCTTGAAAACAAATGTCAAAAAACCATTACCGGTTTTTGGTAATGCAGAAGAGCATTTGGGAAATGTTGGGGCTTGACTGTAAACTCCAGTTCTGCCCATACTATCATACGCACTCACGAGTGTCTCAAAACTTCCATAACTGGGTGTTCGAGTTACTAGTGTTTTTCGCCGATGGCTATCACTCTGAATTTGATGCAGGTTGTGGAACCTATTGCCCTTCACATGATCTACGATCACATGGGACTCTAGGTCTAAACTACGCGACATTCCAAACCAAACTGAGAGCATTAACACGTGGTGCGATTGATGCTAGTAATCCCGCTCATTTCAGGCGAAAGATATTATTTTGTGTACACCACTTCCATACGGGTCAAGGACTGTAAACATTTTATTAGCCTTTTTAGTACTAGCAATAGCGTCACGGTTATGAGGGAAGTGAGATAGCTGATGAATTAGCTAAAACAGGCTTTGCCGAGTAGCAAGATACTCCATTTGTGAACCTAATCTTAGGTTTACAAAGTACGCTTTATCTTTGAAGAAAGACCAGCTAAGATCACTATTTACAATGAATGGGGCTTGTTCAAGATTTCTTGTGTGATAACTGCCTTGAAGAGGACGATGACAGCATCCACTTTTTTTGTGGTTGTCTAGCTTTCGAGATAGCTCGGTCCCGGTTTTTTTATAAATCTCTTAGTGTAGGTCAGCTGCGTTCCCTATCCTGGTTCAAGCTTATGCAGCTTGCCAGGGCTGCCGTGCGCATTTGCGGGTTTCACTTTTGCATCGGTTTGCACCATGAGCCCAGTGTGGTATTGAGTGCGGATCCTTCTTAGTTCTTACGTATAGGTTTGTGCAAGGTACCATTATTAGATTTAGATAAACAATACCGTTACATTTGTAAACTGACTTGGGAATTGATGAATGGTGGTCCTTCTTCCATTTCAATCCATCGCTCTAGCCTTCCAGCTTCGATATCCTATTATACATAGGTCTGGTGCGACTTCTTCCACTACGATGTACAAAGGCTGGTTGTTGCTTGAACACTTATATCATACGTTGTTATATGGACCTTGTAAATGGGCCCAGCTACAAATCCGACTTGTACTGGTCGCACATGTATAGCTAGTAGAAGTAATATGGACTTTGAAACAATATTCAATGATCTTACAAGATATAAAAATTTCCCAACAAATCGTTGCAGATTCTGTAATCTATAAAAGATATCCGAACGACTCAGATTTGAATTTCCCAAACCCATTGTATTCGTCGATGATGTTGCCCTATAGATTTAAGTAATTAAATTTGTTTTAATCAGTTTTAAATAACACCATCTTCTTCTTTGGACATCGTTAAACTTATTTTGCAGAACTAATTTGCAGGGCTAATTATCATCGTCCCAAAGTTACAAGTTGACAGCTTTTCCCGTTACTTTTACAAAAGTAACAATTTAAAATATTTTTGTTGCTGCATTTGCATGCAATAACCGGATAAGTGGTGCTATGGTTAAAGTTTTGGCACTTGGCCGGATGGTACTGGGTTCGAATCCCACCCCAATCGGTGTTGTTAATAAACATAACCAAGACTCTCTCTTTGAGCGCAGAATTCAGTGCCGACCCCACGTCCATGTGAGTGAACAGGTTGATATGGAGATTGCAATGTGTAGGTGGTATACTGTAATTGTGTGAGTAGGTGAATGAGGTGATGTATGCCTGTATAAAGGGGGGGGGGTTATTAATTCACCTTAAAAGGGCAATAAATCCACTGGATAATTAA
This sequence comes from Nephrotoma guestfalica, assembly GCA_963691935.1. Classification (NCBI taxonomy): domain Eukaryota; kingdom Metazoa; phylum Arthropoda; class Insecta; order Diptera; family Tipulidae; genus Nephrotoma; species Nephrotoma guestfalica. Next base: position 204,579,737 of record OY829914.1, on the reverse strand, counting down.
AATCAAATCAAATTATTCCTGATATCATTCCATTAGAATAGGGCTGTACCAGTTAGATTATTTTCGGTGCTGTTACAGAGCAATGAACATTTTTGATATACGAGAAGATATTATTTTTGAATAAAGCAGTAATGAAAGTTTCACCCAAAAGGTTTCTGCAACAAAAAATTCAGTTATTTAATTTTTTCCGGGAGATTTAGTCCTCTGTCCATATTTTGCCATCTTTTACAACAAATGGTTCAATTTCCTACAAAATAAACATTCGATTAAATTAAAAAATAAAATTATCGATATATACTATGTATCAAAACCACCCACAACAACAAACAAAATGAAAAATCAAAAAAAAAACTGTGTATTGGTTCCAATATAAATTCCAGTTTTCTTAAAGAAATATTTAAAGACGAAGAAGATGTTATACGGTGATTGCGTGTACGCACACACAAAAAATAAAATTGCGAATAGCTGGAATTATTGTACAACCCAGCAAACGCAAAGTAAAACGAAAAAGGAAACAAAATTTACAGAAATGATGGAAAACCCGGGAAAAATCAACAACATCAGTATTATTTTCCAGAAGCGAGATGCGAGTTTATTTTACTTTCTACTATTCATATAAAGCGTCGGTGCTGTTTATACGAGTAGAGTACGGTGATTATTCAAATTTATTCTCAATTTCCTATCAAACAAAAACAATTTTCTTTTGTGTGCTTTCAACTTGCAACCTACTTGTCAAACATAATTATTATTAATTTTCTTTTGTTGGCTGAATGTATTTTCCAAACCATTGAATGAATCATTAATCGTGTATAGTCAGCATATTGATTTGTGTATTAGAAATATGTTTTGGATGGATGTAGTTTAAAAGTTGGAAATCGATGGTTTTTACTTTATATAAATTAAGGATTGCAGGCTCTTTCCAATGGTGTTGAAACTAATTATGCTGCACTGATAGGCAAATATTATTACCTTCGATGCACCTTGTCATCTTTCTGTACAGTTTATGATGTTAAGTCTGGATTTTATTCTAGAAATTATTATTTTCATCCCATTTCAAGGGGGAAATTTTGGGGATGCATTACTAGCCCGCAATTATTTAAAAAGGGAAAAGTAAAACATCACGTCGGTCAAATCATTGATTAGTGGCTATGCCATTAGTCCATCAGATAAAACATCAAAATAATTTCACTTTAACCTGAGTGTTGTGCCGTATGATCAACCACTACCACTAATTTTCACAACATCGAGTCTCGAAACGTAGCACTCATATAAATTTGTATTTATAAAGGAAGTCTCATCAAGAGCGACGGATTTAATTTTAAAGATAACACATTTATTTTAAGGAAAGTAGTTCCGAGTAAACGTGAAATACAACATCAGGCAAATGGCCACCACGAAACCTCTGGCACAGGGTTATACTTTTGTTAAGCAATAAATGTGGCCATTGTTGATCGCCAAATCGAGAAATGACACGGCCTGCAAAAACAATGTCCTTCACATCAATTACATCCAATTTGGGCCACAAAAACTCCATTAACATTTAGCGATACCGCACTCCATTAACAGTTAGCGCATTTCCAGTAGCATTTTCAAAGAAATACGGCCCAATTACTAGCACCAGCCTAAAATGCATACTAAACAGTTACTCGCGGTGGATGCATTGGTTGTGTTGAATCAATGTCAACATGCGCAATAATACAATATTCCACGGTTTTGCTGATGCGTCAGAGCACGCCAATGCTGCAGTGGTTTATTGTAGGACAGTGGATGACAACGGCCCAGCTATTAATGTCCAAAACACGTGTTGCACCAATCAAAACAAAGATATCAGTTCCCGTCTCGAGTTAAATGCAGCCTTATTATTGACAAAATTAATGAAACACGTTCAAGATACCATGCAGCTTGAAAACGTTAATACATACGCTTGGTCAGATTCAACAATAACACTCTGGTGGATTAAAGGAGACCCAAGCCGCTTCAAAACGTTTGTGGCAAATAGAATCTCGACGATTAAGAAGACATTACCAACAGCAACTTGGCACCACGTGAAGTCTCAGGAAAATCCCGCGGACGCCGCCTCACGTGACATAACACCCAAGCAGCTCATTTACAACAACTTATGGTGGCATGGACTAAGCTAACAACTATCCCACCGCAGTGGAATACTGAAGAACCCATTCCGGATCCACCATCAGATTTACAAGCAGAGCTGAAAGAAAAGAGAGTGCTGGCGACGGTAATAAAAAGGCCACACATACTTGCAGAGTTATTTAGCAGACTGTCTACATACAGCAAAATCAAGCGCACGGTCGCATACTGTCTACGATTCATAAATAACTGAAAACAAGAAAATCGTAACAAGGGTTGGCTAACCGGTAACGAACTTAAGGCAGCAGAAACAACAATTATAAAACTAACACAAGAGCAAGATTTCGGACCAGAAATCACCCGCATGATGAGCTTACCCTTGCAATGCTGAGACAGAAATATTGGATCATCGATGGGATGCGAGCTGTAAAACAAGTGATACAAAAATGCATAACCTGCTTTCGCTACAAACAAAAACACATGGAACAACTAATGGGTAGTCTACCATCCAGCTAAGAACCACCAAGGGTCGGGGTAACAAACCCTATATAAAGGATACATTGCCCTATCCGTATGCATGACAACCAAGGCCATACACATTGAGATAGTGAGCAGCCTAACAACAGAGGCATTCATAGCGGCCTACAAAAGATTCGTTTCTAGGCGAGGGCTTTTTACTGATATAATCTCTGACAACGGAACCTATTTTGTGGGTGCAAATTCCGTAATGAAGAAGACGTACAGTTTAGCTATGACCACATCACCCGACGACGTAGCAGCTATGTTAGTCAGTGATGAAACGACATGGCACTTCATACCACCTCATACCCCACATTTTGGCGAAATATGGGAAGCAGGAATAAAATCTGTGAAATTAAATCTTAAGAGAGTAATAGGAGATTCAACTCTAACATTCGGAGAATTAACCACTCTCACCACTCAAATCGAAGCGGTCCTCAATTCTCGGCCGCTGGTTGCACTAACCAACGACACAACGGATACAAGAGCGCTAACACCAGGACACTTTCTCCTTGGAGATGTTCTTAAGGCAATGCCGAAAGCGACAACCAGCAACATAGGATTATGAACGAGATGGCACATGGTCGAAAAATGGCGCAAGACTTTTGGAAGCGATGGTCTTCTGAATACATTCACCAACTTCAACAACGGAGCAAGTGGAAAACCTCCCAGCCAAATTTGGCAATAAACGATCTAGTATTAGTGAAGGATGATCAACTACCCCAACCCGATGGAAATTGGGACGGATCACAGACACTCACGCCGGAAAATACGACTTGGTCCAAGCGACCAATAACAAAGCTGTGCAAACTCCCTATTAGTGACGATCCAAGTGAGATATTACCTACGAAGGCCATTGCATCGCTCAAGGAAACAACCACCGGGAAGGCCAGTGCAATTATAACTCAAAACAACAAGCTGGTATCCAGGCAACAACCTCACCGTCGAACCAAAACGACAGGAAAAATAAACCACATGGTACTAGTCATCCTTTCAGTGTGCTGCCTATTTGGTTTCGTGAGCACCAACATCGAAATAAGACCGTTCAATCATTCCATTGGGATACATTTCGAGGAATTGGGCAAGTTGGAGGTTGTGGCGACAAAATGACCATTAGTTGTTCAATACAATTTATCTTCCTACTGGGAGGAAATTGACAACTTTAATAGAGCTCACACAGAGTTACAATCAGTTTGTAAGGAGCTGTCCGCTTTAAAATGCGACATTATTCTTCAGCAACTCTTATTCCAATATAATTATTTGATAGCAAACAACGAGTTTGAAAGTAATAAGGATCGTAAACGAATGAAGCGAGGCCTCGGTGACTCAGTGGGCCTTGTACTAGCGGACCTATTTGGAGTACTCACCCAGCGAGAAGCTGACAAGTATGAATCCTATTTTGAACAAATTAGCAGTGACGAAAATTATCTCTTGACTCTCATCAAAAATCAAACAACTATTGTGGATAACACCATCAATTCGGTAAAACATAATACAAACCTCACCACGGCATCTATAAACAACTTAATTAAAGACCAACATCGTTTGCGGCAGGAAATGTTGCAGTTAAAAGAATATAGAACGTATGAAAACAGAGTGCGATCAACGCTAATGACTATTTTTGAAATTATGCTAGTTCTAAAGAGCCTCCAGGACAGCAACAAGGATTACTCAACGTGAATTATCATGCTCATTAAGACGTCCTGCATCCATCCATACTTACCCCAAGTCAGTTGGAAGAAGAGCTACAATTCATTCGACAACACGTGCCGGTGACCATTACTCTACCAGGTCACGACATTCACGACCTCCACCATGTGTATGAAAGCATGCAAATCCGCACTCGAGTAACTAAAAAAATGTAATAATTGAAATCACTTTTCTATGTAGTCCCAATCCCCAACATCATCCATGGAGGCACTCAGTCACAAATCATTAGCTCCACTGACTATATAGCAATGGACAATTGGCTTGAACATTTCGCATTATTAACCAGAGAAGACGTACGTAAATGTCAGATATTTAAGCCTGTACATCTCTTATGCGAAGTATCACAAATTATTAACACTGCTTCAAATCAAACGTCATGTGAGGTAGCGATATTACAACGAAAGAACGAATTGGACACCGTATGCGACACTAGGTCAACAAAAGCTAGTAATTATTGGATCAAACTTCACGCTGCCAACCAGTGGATATATGTGATACCCAACGAAATCACAATCGATGTCATATGTGGGTCTAGAATCCAATCTTACACCATCGTGCTCAGAGACTCTGACGTTCAAATAATTGCTGTAGGAACAGCTAAACACAAAATCAATAAATTTGCTCAGCACGCAACTCATTTAATGCATAGGGCTAACAACCTACGGGAATTCAGTGCTGTGGTCAACAATAATGCGAACGAGGTGGATCAATTGAATTTACTATAACTACGCCAGAAACAACCGGACTGGATGATCAGCTTGAATCATTGAAAAATGATGAACAGATTACCGTCCATCATCAGAGTGCTCATCATATCCACGATTACGCAATGATCCACATTTTATTTTGGAGTGCTGTACTAATATGAGTCATCTGGGTTGCAAACAAATTAAGAGGAAGATGCATTGCAAACCACCGTCCGCCGTCTCCTCTAGCGAGAGCCAACGAAAGCATAATTTAACAGATGTGCGACATCAGTAAAGCCCGGGAATATGCTGAATCAATGTCAACATGCGCAATAATACAATATTCCAAGCGGTCGATGACACAGTATCGACACGGGTGGAATATTGTGTATTGTAGCAAATTCAACAGTTTTTAATTGTTTGTATATTGTATTGCGTGTTTTGTTGTACATAAATATTGAATACTGAAAAACTGATTTTCTTCGGAAAATCCGCATTAATTTGATGATGTTCCAACACCCAATCAGCCAATTGATGACGCTGCGCATGGTCCCTTGGCTTGATTTATTGCACCAATTGAACCTTGTACGCGTACAAATGCTGATCTTTTACCAAAATTTGTTGCATAAGCGTGGTAATTCTGGAAATGTTTAATTCTTGTCCACGATGCCGAATGTAAGTTCCTGGATTCTCGGCCACAGATTCCCTTACTGTGGCTATATTTTCGAGTGACCGACAAGGACGACGACGAACAATGATCTTCTGATCCATCAGCGTAAATTTCGCCTCATATTTTGTAATTAAATGCCTCACTGTCGATTCATTTGGCGCATTATTGCGACCGAGAACTTGACGTAATTGGCGAACTGTTTTCGCAAAACTTTCCCCATTTTTGTAATGTGTTTTTACAATAATTAAACGTTGTTGGTTTGAATACTTCTCCATATTCTTAAATCGCGTGGTCTGTACGTCACAACTGTCAAAAAAAATCACCGTGCAACTCGTATTAACAAAATGGCGGGAAATTTAAATTCGGCGCTCTTGCTGAGACACCCTTTATATAGCAATGATGCACGTTGTGCAAATACAAATTTATAATCGAATTGTGCATACAATAAAATGGAAAGTACTAATTAACTCAAATTTGCAGTGTTACTTAAACTATATTAAATTGAGGTCGGATTACAACATTCCTCCCCCGATAAGACGAAAAATCATGAAGTGATTTGTGGAATGTAAATTTAGTTTATCAAATTATTAAATGTAAATTTAATTTGCAATACAACAGTAATAATAATTTTTTTTCAACATAATTCCATAAAATCTTATTCCAGCCACATTCTTTTGGAAGTACACTTACTCTGAGAACCGTTTCATTCTATTATCAAGAACAACCTTATTTTTTCCTTTAATTTTAATAGTTGAATTTTGCGGCGAATTTAGCTTTGTGATGACGTAAGGCCCAAACCACAAAGGGTCGAATTTATTCTTAGCGGTTTCGTTTTTTAATAGAATTTTAGCACCGATATTATAATCTGATTCGTTTAGATCATATGAAATTTTCGAAGTTTCTTTCTTTTTCAACAAACGATCATGAGCAATAAGCCTGGGCCCTTGTAGTTTACTTTTGAGCTCAGAACATTAGTTGTCATGGTTATAAACTGGTTCCAGAGGTTTACTGAATACTGATGGTAGTGTTGGTTTAAAACCGAAAACAATTTCGAATGGCATGACACCTGTAGAAGTGTGCGGAGTATTATTGTACGTGAACATAGCGTATGGGATAAATTGATCCAGTTAAAAGGATATATTGCTGTGAAATTATCTAGATATTCCGCTAAAGTCCTTTGTTTGCGTTTCAGTGCACCGTTCAATTGCGGATGATATGCCGAAGTGTTCAGCTTCTTTATGGCAAACAGTTTGCATAAATCTTGAAACATTTCCCGTACTTGCATAGAAAATTTTCTGAAAATACTCGGGCGACAATAGATGTTTTTTGAGACGAAATAGGTAACGCTGAAAATGAAAACTTAATTAAATCGTCTTGAAGAGTTAAAATATATTTGTTTCCTTGGTAGTGGTCCAGTTCCGCTGTAGTATAGTTCGGATAGTAATTTGGGAAATGAATAGTAACATTTAATTCGTTTAATAGTTCTAGACACGCCTTGATGCCCGCCAAGTGGAGTGCAATGGAATCCCTTAATCACCCGCTCTATATATCTGCTACCGAATTCAAATGTATTAAATTCTGATTAGCATCCATGGTGATGTTACTTGGTGCCGAATTTACATTTACCTTTTTTAAAACATCGGACGAACTGTTTGGTGCTGGGTCGAGTATCGAAGAATTATTAACCGACTCATCGCCGGTAGTCGAAATGTTATCTAAATTAGTAGTTTGATTTTCCCGCACGAATTGTTTTTTCTGAGATCTAAAGAAAGCATGCATTTAAATGAGTGCTTTAAACCTGCACCAATCAAATTAGCCCGCCTCAATGAAACCCACACTATAATTTATTACACATTTATTGCAATTTATTACAACAAATCCCGATTTTATTACAGTTACCGTTTTCGAGGAACGAGTGGTCGGTTTAGCTTACAATTAAACCTGCACCGCCAAAATTGTCACTTTTGATGTAGCTGTGATATCTGGATGATTCTTGGACCAGAATTTATTACAAATTAATTACAATAATTAATTATGGCAACCTCATTCAGGCAACCTCATTCAGGTGTTTAATAAATTATTTTTGTGTAAGGGTCACGGAATTGGCTTCGAACGGTAAAGGTTTCAAATTTGTTATTTAAATTTCGATTTGATACCACATTTAATAATTTATTACACCATAGACCGCCGCCACAAATTGGACCAATAGTTATTCCACCGACCTCGTGGTGGAAAGGCCAACCTTATCCAGGTGTGAAATAAATTATTTGTGTGTCAGATTACACCGAATTTGCTCCAAACGGTAAAGGCTTTAAATTTGTAATTTGAACTCAATTTAAATAATTTATTACTCCAGACCGCCACCAGATTATTCATATGAGTCAAATGTTCCTATGAGAACTTTGTGAAGGCTCAATCTTATTAACGTGTGCAAAATATTATGTTTGAGTTAGGTTAGACGGAATTTGATAAAGTCTACAAAGCAATATTTGACTCACCATCTGGTGGCGGTCTGGTGTAATAAATTATTAACCTTTAATAACCCATTTTAAGCCTTTACCAATTGAATCAAATTCTGCTTAACCTGACGCAAACATTATATTTTGCACATGTTTATTAGGTTGACCTGCCCTTCACAAAGTAACATTTGACTCCATATCTAATGGCGGTCTGGTGTAATAAATTATTAAATATGGTATCAAATCGACCTTTAAATTACCTATTTGAAGTCTTATTAGCTTGGAGTTAATTTCGCTTATCCCGACACAAAAATAATTTATTACACACCTAGATAAGGTTGACCTGCTCTTCACAGGATCCATGAAGTTTCATTGAACTAAATATCTCAATTAAAATTGAGAAAATCGAACTACAAATTACAAATTTGAAGCCTTTGCCGTTTGGAGCAAATCCCGTGTAATATGACACACAAATAATTTATTGCACAACTGGATAAGGTTGGCCTTTCCACCACTAGGTCGATCGAGTAACAATTGGTCCAATTTGTGGCGGTGGTCTGGTGTAATAAATTATTAAATCTGGTATCAGACCGAAATTTAAATAACAAATTTGAAACCTTTACCGTTCGGAGCCAATTTCGTGACTCTTTACACAAAAATAATTTATTAAACACCTGGGTAAGGTTGATCTACCCCCGACAAGACTTCTAGTGCAATATTTGTCCTAAAATATGGTGGCAGTATGGTGTAGAAAATTATTAAGTGTGGTAAAACCGACGTTTTTGTTATAAATAACCATTTGGAGTGAAATTTACCCTTAGTCAAGTTATAGGGTTGGTCTTGAACTAATTAATTAATGTAATTAATTTGTAACAAATTCTGGCCCAAGGACCATCCAGATATCACAGCTACACCAAAAGTTACAATTTTGACGGTGCAGGTTAAACGGTAACTGTAATAAAATCGGGATTCGTTGCAATAAATTGCAATAAATGTGTAACAAATTATATAGTATGGGTTTCATTGAGGCGGGCTAATTTGGTCGGTGCAGGTTTAAACCACAGTTTAAATGAGATGAAGGAGATACAACAATCCTGCTCAAAGCGTCTGCGTTTTGATTATTTTTTCCAGGTTTGCATAATATATCATATTCGTATTCATCCAGTTCGATTTGCTACCTTAACAATCGTGAAGAAGGTATCGGGTGTTTGGCTAACCTCATTAGAGGTCGATGATCAGTAATAATACGAAATTTATGTCCTAAGAGGTATGTGCGAAATTATTTAACCCCCCATACTATGGCCAACAAATCATTTTCGATAATTGGATAATTCCTTTCAGCATAATTAATAGCTCCAATTGCATTATCACTGGCTCCGTAGTCACGTTGAAAGGCTGAGAAAAATCCTGGTAAATTAGTATTGGTGGAGAAATTAATTTTTTCTTTAATATATTGAAAGAATCGTCACATTTTGCGTCCCACTTAAAGTTTGAATTTTTTCGGAGAAGGTAGGTAAGTGGTTCTTGAGAAATATTTGAGAAATGGTTTCTATAAATCTCCTATAGTAACTAGCTAATCCTAAAAATGATTTTATGTCCTTTTGATTTTTGGGAATTGGAAAATTGTTTACCGTACCGTGATTTTTTACCGTTGACACCAAAACTCGTAACTAAATGCCCAAGATAACAAACTTATTTTCTTAAAAAATTACATTTAGAAGATTGGAGTTTTAAGTTGAACTTTCTTAGACATCAGACAGATCATAGCCATAAATCACAATATCGTCTAAACACACGAAACAACGAATGCCATTCAACCCAGATATCACGCGATTTATAAGACGCTGGAATGTTGCTGCAGCGCCTTTAAGACCAAATGGCATTCTACAAAACTGATAATGACCAGATTGGATACTGAATGCTGATTTGATTTTATCGTCTGGATGAAATGGAACTTGATACCACCAAGTTGGCAAGATCTAGAGTAGAAAAATACGTTGTTTTTCCCAGTTGATCGGGAATTTTTGTGATATTCGGAAGAGGGAAGAGATCATCGATTGTAATAGAATTTAGTTTTCTACTGTTTGTTGATCACGATTTTTGTACACTCTGGTAAACGGTAAGCTTTTATGTTTGCAGGTCGTGAATTAGAATTTAATGGAATTTCCACGCGGTAGTAATCGAAAGTTTATCATTACGCAAAAAGAATACGTCATTAAAATCTTCGCAAATTTGTATTATTGACTTTTCTTCCTGATCGTTAAGATGTGACATGTTTGTTTCGCTTCGTAAAAGATTAAATCGGGTTTTTGATATCATTATTCCAATTTTGAAGGCTAAAAATATTGTAATCCGAAGGAAACAACGAAAATGATATAATCTTTGCCAAAATTGGTAGAGTTTTTGAAGTTTAATATTTTTTCGACACGTTCGGGTAAAGTTACCCTATCTTTCTGGGGTAATTCCTCGAATTTGATTTACTACTGTGGGCAAAAAGTAGTACGACTTTTTAATTTAAATTTCGCGCGGAAAATCATTCGTCGAAATATTTTTTTTTCTATGTTGGTATGACTGTCAGTGACATCTGTGCCAAATGTCATATCAAAATATTCGTTAGTGTTTAGTATACGCTTGGATTTCTGAGGTACAAAAAGTGCATTCGGCGATTTTTACAATGAGTGAAATAATTCAACAAAGAAGTTCCATTAAATTTTGTGTGCGGAATCAATTTTTTTGTGCCGAAACGTTCAGAATGTTGCAAAAGGCCTTCGATGATAATTGTATGTCGCGAGCAAGTGTTTTTGATTGGTACAAATTGTTCAAAGAGGGTCGAGAACATGTTGACGACGAACCACGTCTAGGACGGCCATCAACATCAACTGATGATCAACACGTTAATAAAATCAAGGAGTTGGTGCTCGAGAATCGACGATTAATAGTCAGAGACCTTACTGGCATAAGAAAAGTGAAAGCACGATTGGTTCCAAAATCACTCAATTTTTTTTGGAAAACAGCGTCGCGTTGACGTCTGTGAAACAATGCTTTCCGACTACCAGGATGTCACGAAACGTATTATAACTGGCGATGAGTCTTAGATCTATGCTTACGACCCGGAAACAGTCAGAATATCGTGCCAAAGGTGAGCCGAAGCCGAAAAAACCACGTCAAAAATCAAGGTGATGTTGACAGTTTGCTTCGATTATCGAGGTGTGGTGCACTCCGAATTCCTCCGAATGACTTCTGGCTGTTCAGCGAACTCAAACGACCGCTCCGGGGAAACCGTTTTGAGTCAATTGAAGACATTAAACGTGAATCGCTACGCGCATTGGAGGCTATTCCGGAAATTGACTTTAACAACTGTTTCGAGGATTAAAAAAAAACTTTGGCACAAGTGTATTGAGGCAGGGTGGGGGGGGGGCGATTACTTTGAGGGGGACGAAATAGATTTGGAGAAATAAATAGAGAATTTTAAAATTATGAACAGAGTCTTACTATTTTTTGCCCACCGTATTATATAACCACACACATCTTTTTGAATGTTATCACGCTGTATGACACTGATATCGGCACCTGTGTCGATCAAAAAATATGCTTCAGGACCATTTAAAATATCCATATAAATTTTGACAAATTTTGGTTTTACTCTTGAGTCATTGAAATTTGGAATTTGGTATGATATTTATTTCAATGGGTTTTCGAATGTGTCATCTAAAGTTTGGTAAAACGAATTTTCGGGTAAACTTGATGTTTGAATGTTAGGGTATTCGGTAATAGTTAACTTTTCTAAGTGATTTTTTGATTGCGTTCTGGTGCATCATTACATTTCTTCCGCTCGGACCACTGTACCCTTCGTTACGAATCGGTTCGAGGGGCTTCGGGTTTTCCGGAATTGTTTGATTTGGTTGGTTCGCAGTAATAGTTTGGCGATTTTTCTCGTTAAATATACGTTTTTTGCAATCCTTTAGGTAGTGACCAATGTTTTTACAGTAATTGCAAGCTTGTTGGGCGTTTATTTAAATTAGCTTGGTTTACGGGCAGTCCATAGCAACTTCGAGAAGTATGACCTAATTTAGAACATAATTGGCATTGAATGATTGGTTTTGATTGAGTATGAAGAGTATTTGATTTACTATTCATGCTGATTTCTTCTTCCATGGCTTTTTTAATGGCGTCCTTTAAGTTTGTGAATCGACAGGTTTTTATGATTAATTTTATGGATTCTCGACGACCATCGTGGACACATTTAAGAGCTGTAGTAGAATTCAAATTTTTAACTATTTGTGCGGAGCCCTTGCCTGTTTCCAAAATACAAGCGTCATTTAAGTTCGACTCGGTCTGCAAAAGTCCTTAGACTTTCGTTACGATCTTGATGAATCTGAACTAGTTCGACTTGCAGTTGCTCAATAGGACGGCGATCGGAAAAATGTTCTTCAAGTTCTTTCTTTAAGGATTCCCATGACTTAAATTCTTCATAACGAACTAAGTTATAAGCAGTACCACATAATTTAGGCTTAATAATCTCTAAACAACCTTTAATATCATCAGCTTCTTTTAATAGGTTTAAAATAATTTCACAACAAACTAAAAATTTGTGTAAATCTGATGATGTACCATAAAATTCTGGAGTAAGCTTTAAGGCAGCATTAATATCAAAAACCATTCTGTTTTGTCCTTTTTTCATACGACAATCATCATCAAACAACTCAAATGGAAAAATGTCGAGAATACAAGGGTTTTTGCAATGGTTGTTCAGAATAATTAGTAATCACGGGTTCAATAGCCGCAGGTATAAATTTAAGTTTCCCACTTCTCAAATCTAGTGACGTCCGATTACTGGAAGTTTTTCTAGGCTTTTGTTCCTTCTCACCCTGCATACAATTGATTGACAACTCCGAAACAATAAAAAATTAAATTTGAAAATTAGAAAATACAAATAACTAAAAATGATATAAACATCTTAACATTAAAGAAGTAATTTAAAGTAACTTGATGATTTGATGATTTAATAATTGAAATGTGGTTCTATAACCCAATGAGGTGGTAATTTACCCTTTGTCTTGAAATTTCTTAAGGTTGACTTAAAGTTGATAACCTTCATCTGCTGTATATAACTGAAACTGGAACACACTGCTGCTGCTTCATATAACTGGAATAATCTAGACCGCTAGTAGATACACGTGTATTTTTTACGTATGTATATTGTTCCTATGCGGATATAACAGCAACAGTATCATAAAATGTATGCATAATTCTCAACGGTCATGCATTTGTTGAAACCCTGGATTACGTTTTTTAAATCATATGCGACGATAATTTGGGAGAAATTGTTTGTAAGTGCAGAGTAATAGCGGCTTTTTTTATTTTGACTACGGCACAACTTCAAATGTGAGATTTTTACGGGATCCCACTGCTGCCATATATAAATACAAATTTATATTCGAATTGTACATACAATAAAATGGATAGTAATGAGGTTGGATTACAACATGAGTAAATATTACTGATGTCTGAAATTATATTTGAAGCTTTAATAATTAAATCATCAATCCCCAATTTTCGAAAACCCCATTTGAAATTTCAAACTATTTTAATTGGCTTATCAGGGATTGAAATTGTCAGAACCAAATCTAATGATTAATTTTTATATTGTATAAGGTAGGAAGGGTTTTATTATTTTAATTCTTGGGGTGACCGTAAAAATGCCAAAATCTTAAATAAATTGCTCACCCAAGCCTCACCATAACTTTTAGCTGTAAAAATTAATTTTTATTCCACTTTAATTTACGACTTTTTTTTGTATATTTAGATAATTAAAATAAGCTTTAATTACTAAGAAAAACTTTCTTTTCTTATAAAAAGCAATAAATAACTTTAAATTTTCTTCTGGCACATAGAAATGGATTTTCATTTTGTAGAATTTTTTTTCAATCAAAAATTTTGCTACTTATTTACATTTTGTGCTGTGTCGGTTAGAAGCTATGAATTATATAAAACCTTATGATTTATGTAATTTTAAATACATCTTTAAGCCCCCCCTCTCATATATAAATGCTAGTATTACTTAAGAAATTGAATATAAGAGTTGAATGGATCAAAAGCTTTGCATTTTTATTCGAATGATTTTGTTGCGCGGTGAAAAACTCTTCTGTTTTGAGGGAGTATTGTTGTTGTTGTCAAAACTTTTAATTCCTACATTGTTTTGTTACCGTAAGCAAAACGTATCCTTTCATGTGGTTAATAATATAAAACACATATCGTCACCGAAGTATGATATTGTCGTAACCATCAAAATCAAAATTTTTAAGTTTTTCGATAGATGAAATTTTATATACTGTAACGCACTGACCAGGCAGTTCCTGAAAATATCAATGTCTAAAAGAAACAACTTCGATTCAGGCTGGTTGCCCACAAAAAAACATTTTTTTATAAAGTTATTTATAAACAAAGTTTCGCATAAGTGTTGTGTTGCCCGACCAACGTTAGAACTTTCTGATATCCCAGCGTTTGGACTCAACAAAACAAAAATAACGATAAGTTATCCGCTACCCTGGAATTCCAGGGTAACCGAGGAAACCTCTTCGAGATTCTAGAGAAACCACCACGCTACGCTTATTCCTATTCGTGTGGTAATTTATGACATCGAAAAATTGATAAACACGCTGAACTGACTTATTGCTAAACTTTAGCTTGTATTATCAATGTATCATGTCTAAGTGAAATGTAGCTTTAGGTTCCCCGAAAACAGATACTGTGATAGAGTATATTCTCATCAGCCTAGCTTACCCAAATTATCGAAATACCACTCGGTTACTAACTACTACCAAATATTCGATTACTAATTTTTTCGAGCTTCGAGTTATATGTTTCTTCGACTGTTTTAAATTTATTTTCCCAGTCCTCCACCTATAGATTTTTAATTTTTGTTTATGTGCTTCCCCACTTGAATTATCCGCACAGTTAGTGATACTATTAATGGGCCGAAACCCGGAAATTCGTGACAGATAAGTAGAATTTTAATTTCATTTAGTTTTTCTAAATTAAACGTGTTTATTAAAATCTACTGTGTCAAACCTGCCGCGAAAAAGAAAACCGCGTGGTATAAAATTTATTTGCTATTAAATTAAACAAAACGAAATCGGTGAAGGGCTATATAAAATATAATGACTGATAGATACGAACGCTTGCGTGATCGCGAAAGCAATAGAGGCGGAAACCAGTCTCGAAGCAATAAAAACACGACTAGAGGTATTAGAGGTTACATACGAAACCTTTAACGATATGGAACTCCAATTAATTGTAAACGCAGATTATAAGCCTATCTTCGAAGAAGTTGATAATTTGTACTACAAGGCACGGGAATAACAATTCCTCGAGCGAGTGGTACACAGGGACGAAGTGGCCTTAAAAGCTGATTTTAATAACACTCTCGAGCAATTCGTTGGTCAGCAGAAAACCTTCTACGAAAGTGTAAATACGTCACAACATATGCGCTTACCGAAGATTCATATTAAACCTTTTTCGGGTGATTACAAATATTGGGCGTATTTTCATCATTTGTTGGATTCAGGCTCACAAACTTCGTTCGTCACTGAAACATGTGCTCAAAGCCTAGGCCTAAAGCGTAACCACGCATCTCTGTAGCTTTACAGTCTAGCATCGGCACCAGCTGGAAGAACACGAGGGAAAATCGATATGACCATAATCTCACGAACCGAATCAAATTATAAACTTTTAGTTACGGCGCATATCATTAATAGTATAACCAACGTTTTACCGTCAAAGCCAATAAACTTCAATCAATCTGACTAGCAGCTGGAATTAGCAGATCCACAGTTTCATACACCAAGCAAAATTGACGTGCTACTCGGAGTTGACGTGTTTTTCGAAGTTTTAAATCCCCATAAACAAATAATCGAAGGGCTTCCCGTACTTCAGTTGTCAAAACTCGGATGATTGGTAACAGGATCGTGTCACAATTCATCAACAGATGTAACTAATCTCCACGTAATCTCTGAGCCAAAATTCCCAGTTACAAATGAAGACCTGTTTGGGGAGTTGAAAAAATTTTGGGAGGTAGAAGAAGTAGCGTCTCAACCAAATCCAGCCAACGTTCCTCAGTTAGCAAACTACGACCAGAACTGAAAGTGGTCAATTCATGGTGAAAGTTCCATTTAAGGAACCAAAACCTCTACTAGGGAGGTCATACGAAGCAGCGCAGCAACGACTATTAGCAATGACACATGACTTATATATCACCAGATCGAATTCCAGAACAAGAGGAAAACAGGTATTATTTACCACATTACGCAGTAGTAAAATCAAGCAACAATACCACTAAACTAAAAGTGGTATTTGACGCATCATACAAGTCTAGTACGGGAGTATCATTTAATGATGTTTTGCAAATCTCGTAAACACTGATGATGTCAATTTTCAGTTAATACTCTGGCGTGAAAACTCAACGGAGCGGATCAAAACTTACAAATTAAATACGGTGGCTTACGGAACTGCTGGTGCACCATATTTAGCAGTAAAATCGTTGAAAAAATGCACCGAACGTTCTACTAAACTTTATCCAAAAGGAGCAAACAAATACAATTTTAAAAGAGAGCGGCTTCAAACTAAGGAAATGGAAATCCAACTCGCAGGAATTTTTAAAATCATTTCCCCAGCACGAAGTTCAAAACATTCCGAAACTCATTGAAGACGATTCATCAACCAAAACACTCGGCATTATCTGGAATGCAGAAGCAGACACATTTTCCTTTCAGATACAGGAAACTGTTGAGCAAATAAAGTGGACTAAGCGAAAAATACTGTCAACGGCATCTAAGGTATATGGCCCGTTAGGCTGGCTTGCACCGACAGTAATTTTATTCAAAATGTTGCTACAGAAGTTATGGCTGCTGAAGTTATAAAGGGACACTGAATTATCTATAGAAATGTCCTCAATTCATGGAAGAGTATATACGAAATGTTACCCGAATTAGAAAAAATTCAAATTCTTCGGTGTCTCACACAATCAACAACTACATCCCATCTTCAAATACATGCATTTTGTGATGCCTTCGAAGCCGCTTGTGGGAGTGTGTTGTATTTACCAAGCATAGAGGAGTCCGGCAAAATCAGCGTGAATATTATAACTGCAAAGAGTAGAGTAGCTCCGCTAAAGCAAATTTCGTTACCAAAAAATGTTTGTGTAGATCTGTGATGAGCCGGCGATGGTGTGATGAAATTTCGGATGAAGAAATGCTGGTAAAACTGCCAGATGTTGTATATAAAATTGCAGCACGGAATATAGCAGAAAGTTACTGATGGAAGTTAATTTGAATGCGATGAGAAGCCAACACTATTGATACAGTCACGAAATTGATGATGAACTTGCAGAAATTGATATAACGAAAAACACTATCGATGATTCCAGATTAACAAACGGTTTTATTATTAAATATAAATAACTTCTATAGTACACTGTCTCAATTCTCGGTTTGCCAATTATACATGTGGATTGCTCGAAGGTTCTCAAAACAGTCATTAACATGCATATTTCGACCTAAACTTACATAGTATGGAGTGAATTTGGACGAGTCGTGAACTGGTATTCGTATCGCACTTGCGGTTTTGCAGATAATTTCATCCCAACAGAAATAATACTCCGATTGACCCAACCGGCCGGATTTTTCTGAGGATGATAGAATACGTTCGTCCATTGTTTAACCGATATTTTCCTAAAAACGATTTAATATTTCGCAACATAAATTGTTTACCGTGGTATTGGGTGTATAACTTAGTTTTTTGGATTTTCTAAGAGATGGCATAACTGTAGTACTATACATTCTTTTACAATGACATACATTGTCTTAACATTCAACATTACACTTTAGTTTGTCATTATTCGTGAAAAAAACGTTAAACATGTCGAATTTCGTGCCAACAAAATTTCATTTGCGGGAAGCATTACTTTTTTGCTTTAACCAAAAGAAAAAAGCTGCTGAAAGTTTTCGTTTGATTCAAGAAACTTATGGTGAACGTGCATCATCCCAAGAGACTTGCGAAAACTGGTTTAAACGATTCAAAAGTGATGATTTTGATGTCAGTGTCAAAGAATCTTCTGGTCAACCAAAAAAATTCGAAGATGAAAAATTGGAAGCATTATTGAAGGAAAACTCAGCTCAAACAGAAAAAGAACTTGTTAAATGTCAGTTAAATGTTACTCAAGCAGCCATAAGCAAACGTTTACATGTGATGAAAATGATTCAAAAAGAAGGAAATTGGGTACCACAGGAACTGACTGAAGCCAACATAACTAAAATCCAACGAAACTATTACTGATGAATGTTACCCACAACAATTGATAGATTTAAACCATACATCGAACGAAAACGGTCTGAATCCAGCCAACAAACAGCGTACAGTGATTTTGCTGCACGACAATGCTCGACCAATTGTCGCAAACCTAGTAAAAATACGCTGGAAGTACTTAAATGGAAAATTCTAACGCATGCTCCCTATTCACCAGATTGTGCCTATTCATCAAATTACTATTTGTTCCGATCAATGCAAGCGACCAATGCAAGTGCGTGAATTGCCAACAATAATTTTCCCCGACCCTATACAAAGTTTTGGTGAATCCCACTTCTTTACACGAACCATACAGCATAAATAACCTTACATTCTCACATTATCATCGTCTCTAAATCCTGTTTTCACTTGTACCTACTTCCATAACTTGTCATCTTGGAAATTAAAATCCGGATATTTTTCTGGGTGATCTTTTATTCCATTCCAAGAGTCTTATTGTACATCGCGCTTCTTTTTATAGTTGAATATCTAAAATGGCAACTGCTAGCGAAAGCTCAACCGTATCAATTCGAACGAGATTTGTTGGAGTCTTATGACTCATCTAGCTAGCCGAGATGCTGGATCCCACAATCCGTAATTACTCTAAATGCCTCTCCTTCAATCTAAGGTCTAAATTTTTCAATTACCTGGACTATCGCTAGGCATTGCCTTTCCGTGGCAGGATATTTGCTTTATTTGGAGGATAGCTTTTGGCTCATAAAAGCTATGACATTTTCATTATCCCCCTAGTGAGCAAAGCACCCAACCCGATATTAGATGTGTCCGTTTGTATAGTGAATGGCTTAGCAACGTCTGGATTTGGTAGTATGAGTGCTGGAACCAGTTTTGACTTCAATAGGGTTAACGCCTCCCGCTCTTCTGCCACCTATTCGAGCTTCTTTTGTCCGTTCATCTTTGGTAAATCATCGATTGGTCCCGTCATTGACAAGGAGTAGTTATGAATCGTATGTTCCACCCCGCACGTCCAATCAGTCGTTATAAGTCTTTAATCATCGCCGGACTTTTGAAAGTCATTGTGCCACGAATATAACTAATAACAACTCTCAAACCGAACTCGTCGAGTATGTAGCCAAGGTACTTGATCTCTCGGAGACAGCAGTGAGACTTTCTCAAAATACCGACAAGCATGCACTGGTCGTATATTAAATGGTTCCTAGAAATTCATTCCGAGAATGACGTCTCTATTAAACGTCGGCGCGACTAATGTTGGTAGGACGTGTACTTGTTTACTGAATGAAAAAGGCAAGTCAACCAACGGTTTGTAACTTGAGTAACAAGTTTCCTAGCAATCCAGTAATCGTGTAATCCAGAACATACACTTCGATATATGGTCTTTGGTCTCTTTCCATCATAATTACCGATTCAATCAATGAAGGTAAAATACATTTTTCCGATTTTATCGAATATCACATTAACTTCTTTTACTTCTGTGGATGTGTCTTTAAAAGCCGCTTTATGATTACTGGGATACTCACTTGCGTTGAACCTCTGTCGCCCACAGCAACAAAAAAAACATTTATCTCAAAGTTGCAAACAATGGAAGTATTTATGTCCTTACCGATTGCAATCCCAGCATAATAATCCTCGATGCCGTGATCGTTGGCTGAAACGTCGACCTGAGGCTATCAAGTCGATTTGAAGCAATAAAAAGTTGGTCAGTTTTCAGCCGCGTTTTCGAAGAAAAGTGGGCTAATTATGCCACCAATCTACACCAAACATTCATTATTGATGGATGCATTGGCT
This sequence comes from Nephrotoma guestfalica, assembly GCA_963691935.1. Taxonomy (NCBI): domain Eukaryota; kingdom Metazoa; phylum Arthropoda; class Insecta; order Diptera; family Tipulidae; genus Nephrotoma; species Nephrotoma guestfalica. The sequence goes on along the minus strand of OY829914.1, from coordinate 204,559,500 downwards.
TCGCTACGATTACGTGTGGCTAGTTCGAAACCCAAATCCAGCAGTTCTGCTTGTAGCCCCTGATATGGAAATGCGCTTTGTCTGAAAAGATAATTTTTCGCCCAAAATCGGCGTCATTATGAAACTGGTCTATGGCCCTCACGCAGAAAACTGATATCGAAGCGGATGGTGATTTACTTTCAACTGCTCAGTCATTTGGATCTTGGCGGCGAATCATCCAGGGTATTTGTGCAGTATTATCCTCAGGCTGGTGCAAATAATCACCAGTTGCGCCGATCGGCGTCGAGCTGAGGTCGATGGATTCGGTCCTACACTATGGACCACAGCCGTAATATTCTCGGATGAGTGCACTGTCCGAACTCAGGGATCACTTCTGCCATCCAATAGTAAGCCTTTCTCATGAACTTTCTTCGCCAATTTTACTATAGCGGTTCCGCTTGGCGCTCTTTCCCCATCCATATTTCTTTTCAAAATTCGCACGGTTTCGGCTACACTTTGACAATAAATTTTCGTTATTTCGAAACGCTCCTCAAGCGAAAATATGATTGTTTCGTGACGGGGAAATTTTAATTGCCAAATTTAAGGCAAACCGTTCAAAAATGTGTTACCATAGCCTATGATTTAAAAACAAACCAATAGATGGCCCACCCTATGCTAGGCTCTAAAATTGGATAAATCTTCGGCCAAGAAGCACGATATCATTTGCTGGGCCAATAATGTTATGGTAAGGTATGATATGGTTGCTTCACCAACCATTCTTCAATTAGACCTCAACATTGTTAATTTAGACTAAGATTCTTAGACAAATGAGTCGATAGGAACTCGTGATTGATTGAACTCTCTCCTATGGTATTTTCTCGAGACCAAGTGCCTTTCTTTTTTTGCAATTTATTAAAAGCTTGATAATTGACACTAATAGGTGGGGGTCATGTTGACAGTCGAATCTAGTCGATTTTAGGCCGAAGTAGGTTTGCCATAATGAGAGAACACGCGCCATGCATGCTTAACGTGCATATTTACATATTGATAAGGTCGAATATATATTGCCTCAAACGCCGAGGTATGAGAACTCTGATTACAAATTCTCCTGAGATCTGATCTTTGTCTGGCTCGAAATATTTTGAAGATTTTTTTGTGTTAAAAAATAAAACGCGTTTCATGTTTCCTTTCTTATAAAGCTGTCACTACGCAAATTCCAATATGTTTGTGGTGAATCCGATATGGTACACCGAGATCTTTGATATTCGTAACATCGTAACAGTCGATTTTATGATAGTTGTTTGTAGGTCTGGTCTGGAAACTTAAGTCACCGGACTCAGCGACACTGGTTTGGTATAGGTTTTTTGACGCGAATGAATTTCGACATTGACTGTATTCGGAATTCCATCTGTTCGTTTTCGCTGACTATTTTGAAGTTATTTAGAAAGCACCCTGAGGATGTATGAATCTCAGACTTCGCCCCTTCTCTTTATCTTTCCACGGAAATTCCATAGTTCCTTGTTTTTACAAGTAGATTCCGCACTAGGGACCGTTGACGAGTTTTGGTTGTATGTATCTGCTGCCTACTTTTATTGACATAAATAGAAATTGCCATATAAAATATTGATGGCTTCAAATTTTATTGTTTGAGTCTAAAACGAAATCTTTAAAATTCACAACGTCTTTTAACAAAGATTTAAAAAGATTAATTTGGTTTAAGCCGCGTAATTGTTTTTTACGCATTCAAATAACTTTCAGTTGCTCCAACCCTCTTCACTCCTTAATATTTCTGGCGCACTGTTGTGTAGCAAATCTCTATAATTTATTCCATACAGTTGTGATGTGATTTATACTTTATACTCCCGCGGTTTTATAAATTTCAACGCGTATAGATAGATTGGCGGAATATTGTTACGTGGCGGTAAAACATGTTACAACCCAATTGTTTTTTCCCACCATCCCAAAACCAACGTGTAGTGTATGATTTATAAATGGTACATTTGGAATTAAATACAATTGTGAAAATCATTTCCCAGCATGCTTTCCATTCATGTTTTATTATTATTACGACGCGTTCTTCTTTTAATTCCGTCATAATCCCAACTCTGCCTCGAATAAGATAACGTACAATGAATGGTGCGGGATGTTTTTTAAGGGGGGGGGGGAGTGGAACAACTAAAAGATGCTTTTTGGCGTGAATATAAATTGGTTTCACTTAAAATAAAATACAAGTTGGTTTAACTTATTCCTCAATTCGGTTTCTTTCGGTTTATAAAACTGATTTTTCATCTCACCCCACGCAATTTTTTCACAGTTAAGTTATTATTGTTACTACAATTTTGTTAATGTTTGGTAATAATTTTTAAAGTAGAATCCTGTTTTTCGTACCATTTGATAATGAGGTTTTCATTTAACATGTGCGAAAGGATCGGATTATTTCAATTAGTTTTTTTGTTTCTTTTTTCGTGTTTACGAACGAATCTACCCTCGTCAACTATGATAACCACTTTCTTATAAAAGCAAAAATAGAAAATAGAATATCAAAAATGTTAATCTGTTCAATTTAAAGAAGTAACGGTATTCAAGTGGAAATACATTTTAATACACATTACACAGGTAGGTCTATGTGTAGGCGATAAGGAGAAAAACTTGTTATTTTTTCCGTATCATTAAGTCGAAGATTCCAAATCGGATTATTAATTGATTCGTGAAAGTGAATTATTTTGATTCCCGGCAGATTTTAACGATTTAGGTTAATTGCCCATTTCAAATTTGGCGTTTCGTACTATGGTTCATTTCACTTGAGAAGATACATTTAATTTAATGATTTTGTTTATTTCAATTATAATGCTACCTACTGACTCGGATAGAAGTTCGATTTTTAGGTAATTCTCGATACATCAATATTAAATAATTAACTAGGGGCCCGCTACTGTCGCCTTGCGTCCGAATAAAATTTTCATTCCATCAAGGCTGCTATTAGTAACTTTAGGTGCCAGCGAACCTTGTAGGATGCTGTTCAAAAGTTGAAGGACATGGTATGAGATGAAACACTTTGGTTCGTGGAACGTTTTCCAGTTCTGATTTATTATTTTATGAGTCGTTCAAATATGTTATGAGGTTGGAACGAGCTTTAACGCCCTGTTTGGTACTTGTATAATCGAAATCAGCCGGTCCAAAATGTGTACACAAATTTTATGTTTATCCAATGGTTTTGTAGCGGTTATCGGCATAACTCAATGTAATTAGTGGCATTGTTTGAAAAAGGTTGAGATTGATCGGATGAAATTGGATGATAAATTGTTGATGTGCTGCAATGGCGGTGATTATTGAAGGAAATTGGATTGTATGTGATGCAAGGCCAAATTGTTGAATTTACTCAGCAAGCTACTCGATATTGTGGTTATTGAATGACTTAAAAAACGTTACACTCAGGTTATACAATTTTTTTTTGGATTTAATAGTTGACGTTTTCTTCTATATGGATTTTTGGTAAGTGAAAATGACTTTTTGTTTTTTTTTGTAATGGTTTGAAAATGTCACACGTACTAAACTTAGTACAAGTCAGCTGCATGCATCTAAATCGGTTACATTCTTATGGCTATATACTAATAAGGGCAAGTATTACTAAATTGATTTACATTAACTATTGTTCTTTGTTTTAGAGTGTAAGCAGAGAATATTTTGGTGGAACCTTGAACCGCAAATACCAGACAAAATTTTGTTTTATTTTAATAATAAAATTTAATTGATTCAACGTGTCATACATTCTCATCAACATACTCTCACACCTTAAAGAATTTTAATTCTTAATAGGTAATTTTATCAGCTTGTGGACCGGCCGTTTGACTCGTTACTTCCTGGATGGATCGCTATTACTCTGCCAAGTACCCATTGACTTGGATACATGTTGTCCTCTCGTATGAGAACAACTCCATCGACTTCTAGTTGCTCGGTTTCGGATTACCATTTGAAACGTTGTTGTAATGCCGTAAGATAGTCTTGATGCCATCGTTTCCAAAATCCTTGATTTGGCTGTTGGATATTCTGCCATCTGGATAATTTGTTTTGACATACTTCGTGTAACATTGGTTCTGGAATGATTGTCTGCGCTTGGATCATCCGTCAGTCTGCAAAGTGGCCTTGAATTCAGAAGTGACTCGTCATTTCTTCAAATGTCAGATTTATGTTTGAGATCCTCTTCAGGTGGTATTTCATGCCAAAATGAGGAGCGTGTGGTGGATTAAATGGTAATTGAATGCCTCTCTGGCTCCAATAAAATTTGACCCGTTGTCACACCAAATTTGCTGAGGACTTCCCCGTCGTGCAATGAAACGCTTGAGTGCTGCCAGGAAAGAATCGGTGTCAAGGCTGTTCACTACTTCCAAATGCACGGCTTTTATTGCTGAACATACGAAAACTGCTATGTACGCCTTTTCTGTCGGAGTTGTGGTGCGTTTACTTCGTTTGATATAAATCGACCCAGCATAATCTAGACCCGTTTCAGATTTTATGCAGCGTTTGATTATATATATTACCCCTATCATCCAATACTTGCTTATTAGAATGCTTAAAGTTAATGACTTACCAGCATGCATATGGTTGTAATGTAAATCACGAACTATTTTTTCAACAAATGATATGATTGTTTGGTATAATGACAGGATGCCTGGTTGAATATGGTAGTGATGATTTTCTGAGGCACCCGCTTACCCTTAGTAACCCATCTGAAGCACAAATGTGTCGAGTGAAGATAAAAGATATTTTGATGGAAATGGTAAGTTTTTATTAAGACTTGATGCTTCGGGTTTAAATGCACATTGTTTTACATTGCGTATAATTATGTGTTCAACATCATTCAGGTCCGCTGACGTTATTGTAACCTTATGATAATTGGTAAGGTGTTTCGTGCGGGTTAGACTTCCGAATCTCTAAATATAGACCATTACCTTTCGAATTTTGTACCAGGATGATAACTTTGTTAATAGATTTAGAACTACTTGGTGTACTTAGACCGTTCTTCCACAGAGGTACCTTCCACTTCTGCTGTTATCAATTTTGATTTGGCCAATTTTGATCTCGTTGATTTAACCAAGTTGGCCCCTGCCACCAAAGTAGTAACCGTGATAATGCCTTTGGTTTGACTCCCCTTGTTATTGCATCAGCCGGATTATTTTTTGAGTCAACAAGTTGCCACTTGCTTCGAGGAATGGTCTCAAGAATTACTGCCGTTCGATTGCCAATGAAATTTTTCCATCGTCGTGGGACATCAGATAGCCAATGGATTACTATCATAGAATCTGTCCAAATGACGATCCCTACACTCCTGTCCGATAGAGATTCTGTACAACATTTGATTAGCTTGCACAGAAGGACCGCTCCACACAGTACCAACCGCGGTAGCGATTTTTGCTTTATTGGTGCAACTTTACTCTTAGCCATTACAATGTTTACGGTAGTTTCGCCAGACTCGTTCGTAGCTCGCAAATATACGACGCACCCATAGGCAGCTTCGGAGGCATCACAGAATGCGTGTAGTTGATGTTGTGTTGTATGTGATAATGATGTTAGTCGCCGAGGAATTTGAACTGCTTCCAATTCTGGTAGTGAATGATAAAATGCCTTCCAAGTAACTTCGATATTGGTTGGTAGTTTAGTGACCCACTCTACCTTCAGTAGCCATAACTACTGTAACAACATTTTCAAAATAATTATAGTAGGTGCAAGCCACCCCAATGGATCATATAATTTGGCTGCCGTCGATAAGATCTTCCTTTTGGTCCAATTTGTGTCTTCAATGCCTTTCTGGACTTTGAACGAAAAGGTGTCGAGCTCTGCGTTCCATGTAATACCAAGAGTTTTGATAGTTGCATCGTATTCAATCAACTTTGGTATATCTTGAACTTCGTTCTGCAAAAACGAATTACAAAATTCTGGAGAATTAGATTTCCACTTTCTTAGGTTGAAACCGCTTTCACTCAAAATGTTGTTTACTTCTTCTTTAAGTTTTACTGCTTCTTGGATAGTGTTACATCCGTCCAGCAAATCATCAACGTAGAATGCTTAATGATTTGTGATGCTGTTGGGTAACGTTGAGCAGCCACTTCTGCAGATTTCTTCAATGTTTTTAACGCAAAATAGGGTGCACATGCAGTTCCATAAGTCACTGTGTTTAGTTTGTATGTTTTGATTTGTTGCATTAAATTTTCGCGCCACAGTATTAACTGAAAATTGGCATCGTTGGGGTTGACAAGTATATGGCGGTACATTTTTTCTATGTCTGATACTAGGACGATATCATGTTTTCGAAAATTTAGGATAATTGTAGTCAGGTTACGTTGTATATTTGGGCCAATTTGCAAAACGTCATTAAGAGACAGTCCCGTGGTAGTTTTTGATGATGTGTCAAAGTCGTCTCTTAATTTGGTCGTGCTACTGCTGGGCTTGACAACGTCATGATGCGGTAAATAATATTTTTTGTCATCTTGCTTTGGAATTTGTTCTGGTGGTAAGTACCTCATATGTCCCATGGTCATATACTCACTCATGAATTGTTGGTACGATTTAAACAACTCTCATGCTCTCGCATACCTTCTTTCCATTGAGAGTAGTCGATCATGTGCCAATTTCTGCTTCTGGTAGTAGTTTCGTCATAAAAGGCTCCACATTCATGGATGCTGCTGGCTGGATTGATGTGAGACGAAAGTTCTTCTACTTTCCAGAATTTTTTCAAATCTTGGTATAGATCTTCGTTAGTGATTTGAACTAAAGGATGAAACTAATTTGAACTAAAGAGCTGACGTGCAAACTGGTGAGATGTCGTGACCGGTTATTTGATGATCCCGCTACTAACCAGCCGAACTTGGAAGACTGCAATATTGGTAATCCGTCAATTATGTGCCTTTCAGGATTGAGAATCTCGAAAAATATGTCGGCCCGAGAAGTACGTCGATTTTATGTGGAGTACAGAATTCGGGGTCTGCTAATTCCAAATTCATAGGTGATTTGTTGAGTATTACTGGTTTAGTTGGTAATAGATTGGTGATATTCCGTAGTTTATCGAGACAACTCATTTTCACAGGCCTCTTTTGAATTTAATGTAAAACCATTAGGATGGTTCTGCATGAACCGGAACATCAATGATGTGTGTGGTTTAACGTTATCATGATGGAACACAACGACCTTTCTGCTGATCAATTCTAGACGTTTTAACTAAATTGCTTGCTTTAAACGCGTTAGTTGCTAACAGTACCTCATAATGTACGATTCCTTTCCAATCCCACCAAACACACAGCATTACCTTTCTTGGCGACAATTCTGGCTTTGATACCGGTTGGGAAGCTTCACCTCGTTTCGTCCATGATCTCTTTCGCACAACGTTGTCATATCTTATCCACTTTTCATCACCAATAAATAATGTAAGCATTAGTTTTAAAAATGGCTCGATTTCGTTCCGTTTCAGCAGCGTTTCGCTGGTACCCAAACGTCAAGTTTTTTTTTGCATCCAGCCTTCAAATGGTTTAGAACTGTATTGTGATCAATATTTAGTTCTTTACCAATTGCACGGCTGCTTATATGCTGGTCTTCTTCAGTTTTCTGCATGATTTCATCTACTTTTCCAGTGGTTGGTCGACCAGAGCAAGGTGCATTTTTGACATCCATATTTCCATAACGAAAGCGCTTGAACCATTTCTTTGCTGCTGATTTTGATAAGCACCTTCTCCATAAACAACACAATTTTTTTCGCAATCCTGAGCTGCGTTTTTACGTTTGTCATAATAAAATTGTAAAATATATCGAATTTTTTCATTATTTATCTCCATTTAATATTTTGTATTTCAAGTTAAAATGTGACCTTTCAAACACACATAAGAATTGCCGGATACAATCAATGGTTACTAAGATATATGATTGAGAGGAGACGAAACCGGAAAATTTGACACTCCGCAAATACTCAGTTGGATTATTTGCTCGAATTCGAGAAGCGCAATTTTACTAGATCCAGCCGACGTGGTCTTGAAAAGGAAGGCTGGATTTGCATAGTCAGGAATTTCCACCATCGAAGGGACTGTTGTCGTAAACCAATGTTAAGATTCAGAATTTCATTCCTTAAGTCTGAATTATTGAACCATTAGCGGTGAGAAGAACAAGATCCGGGTTTATGGGCTGAACTATCAGCACCGGTATCTCCGATAAACTGCTGGAGTTTATTGTGGGCGTCGCTAAGATATAAGCGGCGATTGTATTGAATCCGATTATAGTTTCCACACTAGCAATCGGATTTAGTATTTTTTTTAGTTTCTTTTATAGATTCCAGTTTGTTGCTATCAAATGAGCAAGGTTTATAGTACTTCCGTGCATCACTTCCGAATTTATTGTGATAATTGCAGAACTTATTGTCATTAACGTCGCCTGCTACCGCTTCTTGGCTTTGAGATGTGGGCTTTTTGATCAATAACTTGAAGATGGTAAGCGGCGGCTACTCACCAACATTGATTCGACCCTACTAGATCGTTCAACAAATTGGTTTATTGCTATTACGGCTTCAGATAGTTCTGGGTTGGAGGTTATGGATTGCAGGTTTGGATGGATTTTTGGGATATCGTCGACATACTAGGTGTTATGATTTCGAATATTTTATCAGCTACTTTCAACAAGTCATTTATTTTCTTCCTTTCATCTATTGCAGTTTCGTGGCAATTTACAAAACCATAAAGTTTCTTCCAACTTATTAGCGGAAGCTTCACCCGCTAGCGCTTTCATCGAGAAATCATACTCATTGGGTGTTTGATCACCCAGTTCTGCACTTTCTAATAATTTGTCAATGCGTAATTCCGAGAAAGAGCGTGTCAAGTGATTAATGCAACCTTAAACTTAGCATATTTATTGGTTTTTGGAGGATTCAGGATTAACTGAATTATTGATTCACAAATTTATATTGGTATTGCAGAAATAACTTGCGAAAGGTTGTATAATCAAACGTTATATTGAAAATGTTTAACTGAGCCTTATCCCTAAATGCTAGTGTTTATTTATCGAATTGAAAAAGTTTTGAGACCTGTACGTTAAAGGGATCAGGTATCAGCAATACAAAATAATTGCACTTGGATAGAAAAATGGTTGTCCTTATTCCAAGTATTATCTTCAGTTAATTTAATAAATCACATTTATACAGGATGTCCCATTTAAAACAAAACACCTTGCATAATTTCTAAAATAGTTCGTGTAATGAAAGTTACTTGAACTTTGCGTACTATGGTATATGGTTTTTGAAAACGGGCTGGATCATAACAATTTCGATAGTATAATTTTAGTTCACAAATCCACCGTTCTTATGCTGCTGGGAAATTTTCTGTTTTTTTATAATAAAGCCTGCCATATAATCACCCGCCTCTAGGTTCTCCGATGATCAGCCAGGATGGAGATGCATCTAAAAACAATTACCCAGTCCTGAACGGAACCCCCTGAATACCTGGCGACCTCTAGTTGTAAATAGCCTTACCCGTGTATACGGATCTCTGCACGGATGTACCATCATTTTCTCCGATACTCGTGCAACCAAATATGGAAAGAAATGACCAGCACTTCTCTAATGCTGGTAAGGATAGGGATGTCTGTGATTCCAGCTGTCAGTCACTGCTCCCTTGGTTCGGAGATACAGGACCAGGCATTCTGTTTTTTTGTGCCTTGGACAGACTGGCTACAGTCCCAGAGGAGCAGTGGACTGAGGAACAGAGAAAATCTGTTAACTGGCCATGCTTCATGTGGGACAATCGCCAAAGTAGTATAAACTTCAATGCACTTAACCTCCTTTTTTTCAAAGTCCTTGGACAACATCCGGGGCCCCCGCCAATTTGTAGGGACGTGGGTTGGCTGAATCTGGCCGCGTACGCTTTCTTATACAGGAAGGCGACCGAGGAGTTAGGCGAAGTATGGCCAGGACCCAAGCTTAAGGCAGTTCTTAAGGAAGAACTACCTGTCAGTCCTAGGGTAATGGTCTGGACTCCCACGAAGCCGGCTAACCTGGAAGAATCCCTGAACATTATCCAGATTTGTAATCCAGATCTTCCGACGAGGAACTGGAGGATTGTTTAGCAGAAGAAACCTAAGGGCTGTTTCAGATTATATATTATGATAATCGATAGGAAATCTCTGGCTTCCCTGCCAAAAACCAAAGGTGTAATAAATTTCGGCTTCGGTTCAACAACACTTAAAGTGCCCAAGAAGGTCGAAACCGAAGAAGAACCGAATACCGTGCAATCCGAGAAGGCGGAGGAAGAGGTCCAGCCTTTTGGAGGTAGCTCGACGTGTACTACCTCTCCAAAGGCGATATTAAAACTGCAACTAGTTGCGATCAATAGTTAACCCCTAACTTGTGTACTCAAGTGAGGGGCTAACTAGGGATCTGAGGGATCGACTATCCCTTGGCATGGGGAAGGTGAACACATTGTGCTCTGAGGGGGAGAAGTGGACTTCCTTAAGTTTAGAGACTGCGGAGGGAGTGAGACGGAGGAGATCGTAATAAGGTAAGTGAATACTGTTAACAATGATTAGGTTTATGCAGATACATTAACCTCACACCAAGACTGCTTCGGCGGCTGCACTTCTCAGTCTTCAGTCGGGGGAGGAGATAGCTCTGATCCAAGAACCATGGATCAATAATAACCAGAACTGAGGCCTGCGGGAAAAGGGGTGCACCCTAATTTAAGCTTGCGGGACGGATAATAGCAGTTCACGTATACTGGTGAAAAATAATATAAATGTTTCTCTACTTCCGCGGTATTGCAATGGGCACATCACTGCGGTCTTCATAGAGATGGGGGGGGGGGGGGGTAGGAGATTCTGGCCTGCAGCTGCATATATAGACCAGAGTTATCCTAGGGTGCGACGCAAACATACACCATGCCATCTAGGGTAGCTCGGATATCAATTATAGGGTGAGTCACTTTTTGAATATCTTTTAAAAACTAATATAGGTCGCGAACCCACATTTATTATTAGCAATAGACAGGAGGTTCTGGATGTTACTCTGGTCTCCGATTTTATTTCAGCTATGATCAGGGAATGGAGGGTGGCAAAGAAACATTCCTTCTCTGACCATCGGTATCAAACGTTTAAGCTCAATCTCCAAATTACAAATTACAAATCAGTACGTCTCCAGAATTTCCAAGAGGACAGTATGTCATAGAGATGCATTGGAGGGAAGCATTCCATCTAGAGTTCTAGGACTCTCCGACACGGGTAGTGATCTGGATTAATGAGAGAGGCCTGTCCATTAACAAAGCGACAACCTATTTGGTGAACCTCAGCACTTGCGGAGTGTCGAAAAGTCTGTGGTTTGCTTTCAATAGAGCGAAAGTATCGAGAGAAAGTCAAGACTGGAACTTCTATAAGGAATGCCTCAGAGAATATAAAAGGAAAATAAGGAAGGCGCAAAGAAATACGTTGGGGCTTTTCTGTGATAGAATGGAAGTGTCTTGGAAACCTCGCGCTTAAGAAAGATTCTGTCTACCAGCCTAGCCTTTCCAGGCTATCTGATTAAACCGGATGGCGAATGGACTGGTTCTAATGAAGAGGCTCGTGACGATGCGTCGATTGCAGGGCCTTTGGTTGACTGCGGGTCTAGGAATGACTGCGGCATCCAATTGTTGTGTACGGAGTACATTCTGAATATAAGGAAGATAAAATTGGATATTAAAAGTTTTAGGCCCTTTAAGTCATCTGGTCCGGATGAGATTGTATCAGCAGAAATTCAGAAGAATTCGGAGGTCTTGCTCTCATGGTTGAAGGTTATCTTCAAAGGGTGTCTTAAGCTGGGGTACATCTCGAAGAAATAGATTGAGGTTAGGGTCATTTTCATCCCGAAAGCGGGAAAGTGCGCACTGCAAGCTTAAGGACTTAAGACCAAAATCTCTGTCATCCTTTATGCTGAAAACTATGTAAAGTTTGCTGGATATCCATATTCGCTCGAATTATACCCAGAAGCTGAGCACAGTCTCAATATGCGTATCATAAGGGTAAGTCCGTGAACACGGCATTACATACCGTCCATGAATATGGAATTGGTTCGGAAAATTGAGAAGTCACTGGATTTTCAAGAATTCTCGTTGGTAGTGTTTCCCGATATGGACGGCGCTTTCAACAACGTGAAGCTGGAGGCAATTAGGGAAGGCTTGTTGCCACTTGAGATTGAATACCCTGTAACCAGGCTAATTAATCACCTGCTAGGTAGCAGCTTTAGAAGACGGGTTGTTCGGGGAACACCTCAAGAAGGTGTCCTTTCCCCCTTTCTTTGGAATGTAGTAATCAACGGACTACTATTAGGGGAAGAGGTGGGGGGAGGATTAAACGTGGTTGCTTATGCCGATGACGTAGCGATAGTTGTCTCGGGAGGCTACACTCAGGGATGTGTTGCAGAATGCGTTATCAATGACTGCGGGTTCGGCCAGCAAATGTGAATTGGGGATCAACTCATAGAAACCAAAAACGATAGAAATAGTGAACAAGACTACTGTGGCACTCTACTTTTGCAAAAATGCCATCAAAAGGAAATGGGGTCTGAAACCGGAGCTGGTGCACTGACTTTACACGGCAGTAGTAAGGCCAATACTGGTGGTGGTGTGAATGAATGGTGGGCATCTCTAGAAATGATCATACAGGAACATGATGGGGAATGTGATGAGAACAGCCTGTTTGTTCAGGGGGAATCAAATGTGAGTTTATTCTTTCGTCTACCTGATTACTGCAGCGTGTACGAGGCTTAAGAAGTTATAGCGATTGAAGTGGCCATGAACTAGTTGAAGCACAGTGTAATATCGTTGACTGATATCACTATTTATGTGGACGGTCAGGCGTCCATTATTTCACTGGATTCAGTTTCCCTGGCAGAAGACTTCTCTGATATCGAAAGCTGTAATGTGCGAGAACTTTTACTCTATGTGAATAGCACTAGATGGATTTAAAGGGAGTATTAAGATTTCGGATCCTGTGGCATCACAATGAGTCAAAATTGGCCTAAGTGTGCGATAGCAGCCACTGAAACCTTATCTTACCTAACCTAAGATAAAGCCTTAATAAACCTTAATACTAAAAGCTACTGCTATAGCGGAAAATACAACAACACGACAAACTTCTTTTTCATTTCAATGTAATCGTGTAATACGTCGTTGAGGTTTTGGACCAAATACCAATATTCTTATCAGCACTTTAGATAACAAATTCCCCGTTTTTTGTTGGTTTGAACACATAGTATTGTAAACGTCTTGAAAAGTAACGTAATATTATCCCTAACTTTCTTTAACTCTAAATTGATCTCACACCAAATCCTCCTCCTAAACCACGCATATTTCACTTTATATAAATGAAGAACAATTTTCTTGGTAAAACGAAGCAGTTTAAAGTTGAAACATAGAAGAAACAAATTCAACAACTTTGCTCCCACACGAGCTTTCGAAAATAAAACGTAAACGATTTTGAAAAGCAAATAGATATCTAGGAAAACCTAAGTAAAGAGTTAAAAAACCATATAAAAGGATATAAAACTGTATTTACATTGACGAAATACGTATCCGTATTAGTAACATATGAGTAGCTTGGTGTATACTTGGCTATCCATACAACTGAGTAGAATCCCCCTAAAGAGCAATAAATAATTCCTGCTTCTAATCTCTGGTCATTTTATTGGGTTTTCCGAAAATTTATTGTCTACCCGTCGTCTTATAAATTTCATAACTTATTGTTACAATTAATTGTTTTTGCCGTCCCCTTTGGGCTTAAAAAATTAAAAAAGACGCCAAATTCGATAAAACAGGAAATTGAAAATTAATAAAAACTTTTATTTTTGTTTAGGAATTTTATAAGTTTCCCGTTCGTTTTTCCAATCGTTTCCATTTCGAGGGAAATTAAAGTTTGCACGCCCGAACGGAAAAAAAGTTTATCGAATCTCGAACACAAATATACGTATAACACATATAGTAAAGATAAATTCGTTGTAAATTATATACGGGGGCCCATGTCGTCCTCTATACAGTGGGTGGGAATTGCGATGACGTGATAAAGCGTTTTATTGCAGTTCAAATTTCTTTTAATGATATCCTAATAGGATATATCGATTGGTTAAGTTAATCAATCACGATATACAATATATTTTGTTGTTGGCCTAAAGGAGGCTGGAGGCACTTTTTTAGTTTCCTTTTCGTTTAATTTAGGGTATATGCCGATTCCAGATGATGTATTTCGAAAACGGAAATTAATTAAATTTTAGCAAATTATATTTAATATATAAAATAAATAGGATGTTAGTCTTTTACGAACCTCACACCAAAACAAGCTTTAAATAAACACCCTCGGGAATAACTTTGTGTGTACTGTATACACCAGCTGTACCGTTATACACAATTGTTTGAATGTAAAATTAGGACAATATACAGTTTATGATAAGGGCGGTAATACAATTGAACACATTTTCTACCTCCTTTCTGAGTGCAGCTGATTGAGGATTGAACCCACGAGGTTGTGATACGGATAAAAAAATTCGAAAAGTAGAAAAGCGAATAATTGCTGGAGTGAAATTTTTAACAAATAACAAATATATCATTGTAATAGTGTTACACTGTTAACCTAATTTCTTATAATAATTTTGAGTGGAATATTTTAAAAAAATGTTTTGAAACGTTTAAAGGATTCTTGTAATTGCCATCAAATCGATAAAATAGTTTCAAGGCTAGAAGATATACCGATTTGTACGTATGTGAAGCTGGCCCGAAAACCATCCCGAAAAACGCCTTTAAACTTTAGGTATGTTTCTCCGCCAAATTCATTAAAAGGCTTTTCAGCCCGAAAATTAAAAAAAATGTGGAGAAAATCAAATTCCATCCCGAGAAAATAAAAACAATCTCACGCACACACAACAAATTTTAAGTATAAAATTACCTTATAGTGGGGATAAGGGATCTCCCCAGCTGATTTAATATTCGCTTCTGTTAGATGCCTTTTTAATGCAATGACCATCAGCATTAAACACACAAATGCTCATCTGCCAAACTCTGTGAACGGAGAATTTTTCAGCGACATATGAGCATAATTCCGATACCCAATCTAACAGAAGCGAATATTAAATCAGCTGGAGAGGTCCCTTATCCCCACTGTAAGGTAATTTTATACTTAAAATTTGCTATGTGTACGTGAGATTGTTTTTATTTTCTCGGGATTTAATTTGATTTTCTCCACATTTTTTTTAATTTTTCGGGCTGAAAGGCGTTTTAATGAATTTAGCGGAGAGACACACCTAAATTTTAAAGGCATTTTTTGGGATGGTTTTCGGGCCAGCTTCACATACGTCCGATTTGTACTGTTTGAGTAATTTACAATTCGACTAATATCATGAGCGTGATAGGGATTCGTCTCAGACATCATAAGGAGCGTACAATAGCTCTTTATAGTGAGTATTAAACTGTGTTTATTCTATACCCAGCGGTCTCCCCAATTCTCTGTTTTAACGATTTTACCCGTTTGAGTGATTTATATTTCGGCTAATATCATGAGGGTCACAGGAATTCTTCTAAGATATTATCAAGAGAAGCCCTTTCATCCTGTATCCAATATCTATCTGTTAAGTGTGATAGTGTCAGCTGTAGTCCTCTATGCAACATTAGCTTGTGGGCCCTTTCGATGAGTTTCCGCGTATTTGGATTATGTTTACCCAAAATAATGGGTTTTTGTGGTGGCTGTTAGGATGTTTGCGTTTTGCAGTCACCCTCGCATTCGCAATATGCCATTATCGTTCTGAAATGGATTCAAAGATAAAAGCTTGCTATTGTTTTGGCAATCGTTGTGTTTCTCAGACATCTGAGTTCCTGGTAGAAATTTTCCTCTTGACGCATGCGAAATATAATGGTTTCAGACGTGATCGCCTTGATTGCTGGAAATTTCCGTGCAACCCGATTGATGAACGTTGCACAATTTGCTAACACTCGTTTTAATTTGACATAACTGGAAATTCTTTGAAACAATTCCAACCAGACGTTGGTGAAATTCGTTGCTGCTGTTAATGTTACCTTCTCCTCGAAGATAGACTTGTGGGTCTGTCTTACTGGTTTGCTCGATATTTCCTGAGAGTTCCCATTGATTTGAATCATGTTCAGGAAATGCGGTTCGCTACAAATGTTTTGAAGCGCCTTGGTTCTCTCTTGACCCAGCTTAATGTGATGGTCAAATCGGTCCAAGCGTGCTTTTGACACTCACTTAATTCCATTGCTAGCTGGACATGCCTTAATAAGTTTAGCTAATAGTCTAGCCGCGTTTAACTCCAATCGAGGAACTGACAGCTTTGTTTTGATGGGAGCCACCCGCGTTTTTGTCATTACAAGATTAGTGGCTACTTGTCCTGCCTCGTTGGTAGTCCTGCAATACACTACAGCGGCATATGCAAGTTCGGATGTTTCGGCAAAGCCATGTAGTTCCTTTCTGGTGCTCTTAGTTGTATTAAGCCATCTAACTATTTTTATGTCCTTTACAGCGGGCATTTCGTTCTTGTAACGGAGATCCTGGTATACTGCATTAGAATCTTGGCAGCAATGGTGATGGGTGCTAACCAACCGACCGGGTCAAGCAATTTTGATGAATCGGCCAAGAGTGAACGTTTAGTCGCCGTGCCCTCAGACATTTCCAAATTATCTACGTGGAATTCAAATTTGTCTTTCTTCGGATTATAATGAATCCCCTAGATTTTGATGCAATCGCTTAGCTTTAACAGTACGTTGCCGGTAGCTTCTTACTATTGGAACACTGGAAGACCACTTCCTTAGTTTTAGTTGACCTTTCTCGGAGAGCCCCATTAGCTTTTGTATCATGCCCGAGCCATGGTCTATGCTATCGCTTCCCGTCAGCAAATTATCTCCGTAGAAATCAGACATTATGATTTCGGAGATGATAGGAAACGATCGCTGTTCATCTTCTGCTAATTGAAAGCTGGCGGCTGTGGTGCCATATGTTACCTTTTTTAACCTGTTGGTTCCGTCCTCCATATGAGTTGATAATTCCCATCTTGCTCGTCGCATCCACACCTGCCGATACATTTTTTTCTATATCGACCGTTAGTACATACTGATGTTTACACTAACGAAGGATTATGCCTGCCAAATCTTGCTGTAGCTTTGGACCGACTATCATTTTCTCATTAAGAGATCGTAGTGCTACCCTGCTTCATTATGCCATGGTGTGGAATGTAGTAACTATGATAGTTTACGTGATCTTCCTCCTTGGCAAGCAACTCCATATGTCCTAAGTCTAGGTATTCTTGCATAAAGTTATGGTATAGTTGCTTAAACGGAGCGTCGTGTTAAAACTCTCTAGTTGTAATAAACGAGCGGATGCCGTTTTCTTTGATTCTCCCAGCTGTGGGGATCCTCCTTGACCGGAATTCTCACCGTGTACCTGCCGTCGCCGTTTTGTTGCACTGTTGACTAAAAGTGTTCCTTCGCCTTCTGCTCTTCTTCGGTACCGACTCGTTCTGCTTGAATATTATCGTTTTCCACTAAGAGTTTTAGTTGGTTCTCGATGGCCTTGTTACCCATCAAAATCCAGCTCAACTCAGTTCCTTGAGCCATCGGATCGTTGGGGCCCGACTTAATTATATTGTCGATGGCTATGGACGTATAATAGTCGACGCCAATTATTAGGTCGATAGGTTGTGGATGATTGAACAACGAATCGAATTTTAGGCTATCCAAGTGAGTCCATTTGCTATCGTTGAACTTGACTTGAGGAAGTTGTTGATCCAGATTATCGAACACTAGTGCCTCAATGAGCAAGGTGAGGGTATTGTGTCTACCGTTGCATACTACGCAACATTCCGTGGCGGAACTTTTGAACCTGTCATGTCCTTCTAGGCATCGCACACAGAGTTGTAAATGGTTGACCAATTTAGCCCTCTCCAAGGTCGGCATATTCTTGAAACGCGGGCAGGTCTCTAATTTGTGAATCTGTTGCGACATTTACACGATTGTGCGGTTGTGCGACCGTTTGACGCGGTGTTGTTACAGGCTTGTTTTTTCCCCTTAGCTTCTAGAGACTGGAATCGCCGTTCTAAAAAGCTAAACAACATGTTTAACGTTGGGATTTCCTTGGGTTGTTGCAGATTTGTCTCAAACAGTTCTTTTGATTCTGGATCGAGCTTTTTAGTGACCAAAAATACCACAAATGCGTCGAATGAGGACTCCAGTTAGAGTTGCTGAATGTTATGCAACGCTTCCTTAAGCGTGTCATGCATCAAGCGAATTGCTGTCAATTGCAGGACTGCAACCTCCTGTTGTCGTATCTAGCCTTTACTGTTTTCCATGCCATATCATAATTTTCACCTGTTGCGGCTAGATGAGCGATGAACTGAGCTGCTCCATTTTGCAGCTTACATTTTAACATTGATTTTGATTATTGTTGTCTTATCCTTTTCATCCGTTTATACCATGATTGTTGCGTGCAGTTGGTAGATATCATTCATTTGCCTTTTCAGTTGATTGACCTTTAGCTGAAGGTCAATCAACCTGCATCATCAATGCTTTCGATGGTGTATATTTCTCGGTGTAGTTGACGCATGTAGAAATCTTGCCGCTTGAATGCTGCCGCTTTAAAGGTTCAGCAATGGTCTTATGATGTTGATTACCGCTGGAGTGTGATGAAAACTCAAGTTGCTTAAAAGGCGGAGGCTTTTTGGATTGCTGATTATCCATGTTTAAATTTACTTCCGGCTCTGGCGGAATGTTGGAATCAGGCTGAGAATCTGTTGCTCAGATTAACTTGTCGACCAATGTACCCGTTGGAGGGCTCGGAGGTCCTGCGTTCAAACGTTGGCGCATTACTGCTAGGAGCCAAGTACATTCATTTTGTGTTGTTTTCCTAGCAGAACGATACGGGTGCGAGTTCCCTATGGGAGGTGATATCGCTAGAATTTTCTCGTTGTTTGCAATGAACTCCTGATGTACCGCCTTCACGAATGCTATTTCCTTTTCTAAATAGCTTTCTTTTTTATAATTGGAGAGCAACTGACCTATGTTGGCAGTGATCTCTGTTGGCTGAATGTTATTCGACTTGCTTCCGTTCGTTGTTGGTTCGTGCAAAAAACTTGCGTCGATGATTTGCTGTGAAGTGAGTTATGATAGCGTGGTATTTCTGGACTATCGTTGTTGTATGCTGTTAACGCCCGTTCAATGTTGTGCGTCGGCAGCTCTATATTCGGAACACCGAGCCTATGATTTGTTTGTTATAGACTGGTTGATACGGCGGTTGAATATTGTTGCTGTTGTACCGGCTGGACTATCGTTGAATTCGAAACTCGTTATGCCGAGATCCGGCTCCAAGGACCATTCTAAATTCTAGGCCAACTGTCTAGAATTATTTGAGTTAAATACAATTCAAACACTGTTTTATTGCTGTGGTGTAAATCGACTACCAAAACCGCCAAACCGGAAAACTGTGAGAATGAAAGCGGATGTATGATTTTCACGTAGACGTTTTGTATTGTCTATGCATATCAAATGATCACCCGGTCACACGCTTAACAATTGTTTGGTTTGGTGGGAGAAAACCTGTTCATGATTGAACACAAAGTTTCCTTGGCTTTTTTCAGGTTATACATTTTAGGACCGATTTGGATTACCTTTTGACATTTCAACCGCGACTATTGGCCTGTGAATACTCATTTTTCTATATGAGTATCACGTCCTCTGACATATTTCAAAATTTATTTAGAAATAACAAGGTGATAATCTCACTTCTTAACTTAAAATTTGAGTAGTTTCCTAGCGCAATATAAATTGTTGAACAAAATACAAATTTATGATTGCGTGATCACGTGGTTCTCTATCCATATAAAACTTTAAATGAATTCGAACGTAAAAATTTGCAAGGATACAGCCTCATACCTATCCGCGTCATCTCTACCACATTGTTGTATTTTGATTGTATATGGTTGCGAGTTGATGGCCAAACCATAATCAAAAATCGTTTGATAAACAAAATATAAATAAACGTGGCAGATCAAAAATACATTTTTATGATATGGGGCACCCGTTCCCCTTCCGTCGTATTCGGAATTAGGCGAAGTGTAATAATAACATTTTGCAAAATCTAAATTTGGGTGATTTATATTTTTTGATTTATTTTTAGGGTCGTCGAGATAAACCGTGTCTGTATCTACAATACTGCCTACTGTCATAACGACTGGGTATGTGCGACTCCCACGCCTATATACAAGTTTGTTTTATGAATCAAATTTAATTTTATTGATAGGATTTGTTATCTTTTCATAAAAGGAATACATATTTTATATTTTATGTATAATCAAATCAGGAATTTTATCTATAGAATATTGCTTTTCTGATATTTTGTTCAGTTCGATATGTGCGCCTTTTCTCGAGACAAAAATTTAACGAAGTTTTCATTTCTTCCGCTACACAATTTCTAAGTTCGTTCCATAAGTTTTAAGTTGATTTCAAATTTAGTTTGCCTTAAAATAAATCAAATATGAATATGGTTTTGACATATAAATATAATCCTGGTCCTACATTTGGTAGACTACTTAACGCACGCCTTTTGCAATGTTTAACTTCCCTGTTAATTCTAATCATACGTATAATGAAGCAGAAAAAATAAATCTTAAAGTTAAAGTACCTTCAATTAACGAGTTTACACAAAAAAGTTGTATAAAAGAAAACGTTTTTTAATCCTTTTGATCCCTTTTCTTTCCTACTGTTTGTCAGTGATTTTTGTTCGCTCCCCATCAATTTTCATTTAAGTTAATTTTCTAATTTACTAACGAACGTGAGCACACGATGTTTTGAAATTAAATCTAATTAATTTGCGTTTAAGGTATTTTTACCAAAATAAGGATAAGCTTTATATCTCGTTCGGCCTATATAAAGGCCAAACATCATAAAACTAAACTTCAGCTCTTAAAGTGTAATAAAAATTCTTAAATTAGCCCGAATAAACCGAACACAACATGGCATTAATGAAGAAGAGGATTTATTTATTTTTATTTGTATTGACCGATAAAATGTCCTTTTTGTGCCGGACATTTTTATGTTATATTGTTGTCGTGATTTTCCGTTTTAACCATTGTTCTAAAGATTATGAATGGATTCGAGAGTACACAACCAGATGGTGGACAGTTTCCAACCACAAAAACCAAATACTTTTAATTAATTTTTTAATTTTGAACCCATTCAAATGTCCTTTTTTGTTGTTGTTTCTGTTGGTCTTGTTTATTTGTATTTCCTTTTACAATTAAGCTTTTTTTATCGTTGAGCTGAAATTGTCCTTTGTCAACGTTCCTACTTAATTTGAGAATCGTTCTTTTCGTTTTGTAATATCGAAAACTAATTTTGATTAAATTCCAAAAAATTGAAAATGGGGTTCGAGTATAGGAAATAAATATTTCAATATTGAACAGGGATTGTGTACGCGTACATTTGAACTTCATTTTTCAAAATCCTAATTGTTCGGCGGATTCTTCTCCTCTGCCTAAAAATGTTGGTACTACTCTTTGGCAAGTAAACCCAGACTAGTATTTCTAATGGATATTAATGAGGATGAGTACCTCGGCTATCTCGATTATCCCAAAGTATGAGGGGGATAGGAACAAATGTTTAAAATTTCCCACGAATTTTCTATTCTTCAAAATTATGAGTATTTTCCAAAAAAAATTCCCACATACATAAAATGGCCTGTAACTTCAAAACGACCAATCGATTACCATAATCTCCTGATAAAGTTTACAGCAAGTCAGATGGAAATTGGGATAATTTGCCTAGAACATTGTGTTCTATTAATTAGCAACCGAGTGGGTCAATCTGTAGTTATAGAATATATTTTTGAATTAAGAGTTTGGAATATTTTTGCCAATTACATCCCTCGGACTTGTTCCAAACTCCTTCTCCGTTGATGTAGAAGACTTATAATTTAATTCGGTCCGTTTTCAAAAAGTGGTCCTGACTAAATACATTTTTTATAGTGACAGCTGATTTCCGTTGTTTCAGACAGATTAAATATTCAGCTTGTATTGCTTTGAGTTTCATACAAAACGTGTTTTTACGGTGTTGAATATGTCGGATTTTGCGATAACAAAACAGCATATGCGGAAATTGTTAATTTTTTGTTTTAATTGGAAAAAAGTGCAGCTGAATCACATCGAATGCTTGTGGAAGTTTACGGTGACAATGCTCCAACCGATAAATCATGTAGAGAATGGTTAAAACAGCCCAGCTGTCCGTTGGACATCCAAAAAAATTCGTAAGCGATGAATTAGAGGCATTGCTCGATGAAGATCCGACTGATCCAACAAACAGTTTCCGTACGATTGAAATCTATGGGCATGATTCAAAAGCAAGGCAATTGGGTCCCTTATGAATTGAAACCAAGAAACTTGGAAAGGCGATTTCTTTCATGCGACCAGCTGCTACAAAAGCAAACAAGAAAGGGGTTTTTAGATCGGATAGTGTGTGGTGACGAGAAGTGGATCTCGGCGTTGACATCGCCGACAGCATCAACGCCAGAGACGAACATTCATATAGTTCGAAGGTTATGCTGTGTATCTGATGGGACCAAAGAGACCTTACGTACTACGAGCTGCTACAACCTGGCGATTCCGCATGGCAACGCTGGGCGTCACGTTGCATAAGTCGTAAAAATATATTTGGAAACGCTCAATTGGGATATTTTACCGCACCCGGAGAATACGGCATTCCTACTTCTGATTATGGTTGTTTCGACGGACGTAACACGATTTGGCAGGTCACCGATTCACTTCTTTCGAAGAAATTGAAGATTGGCTTCAAACTTGGATCGCCTCAAAAGACGCGAGATGGGATTCAAAAATTGCTTGAGAGGTGGGAAAGTCGTAAGCAGCGATGGACAATATTTCAAATTAATCTGTTGATTCATTTTATTTTAAAATAAATGCATTTTTAAAATTTAAAATACGGAGCTAATTAATTTGTACTCCCAATAGTGTAAATATTATGTTACGAAAGGCTGGCTGTCCAGAAGATACGAATCGAGAAATAATATCCACAACCATACTGAAATGACGCCGCCACAGTAATGTCATCTGTCTATCTCTAAAATGGCGTGTGTTCGTAAATTCTACATTGTTACGATATTGTTAAAAATGATAGCTCTAAAGCTTTCTTAATCTAGCATGATGATCATTGTAAAGAACGGCCACGTAATTTAATGACGAAGCGATAAATTGTAAACCAACTTGCCCCAAATGGAGTGAATTCAAAGCAGAACAATAAAAAAAATTCACAAGCGACAACTTGTGAAGCAAACTATCGGACTGTCGCATCAAAATTTTTGAACCTATCAGTAAGAACTTTTGTTCCCGAGGAGTAGATTTAAATCTCTTTAAAGGAATTTCAAGTAGACATTCATTTTGGCAGAGTTCACGTTACTGATTATTGGGGCAAATTTCCTCAAAAACTCTGGTTTGTTAGTCGACATTGATCCAATTAGTCCTATAGATGTCAGAGTGTTACCCTTATTAGGGCAGTTTAAAGAAATTACATTTAACATCCAAGGGTATGTAGTTGCTAACCACCACGTAACACATCACATTACAACTCGTATTCCGCCAAATGTCTACTATTATACTTATCAGTTACAGGGATGCACAGTGTTTTGAACTATCAATTTGGTGCAGGCTTATCATCAGATCCCAGCAGAGGAAGCAGAAATTCCAAAAACCGCTACATCAACACCGTTCGGATTATTTAAATTCACTCGAATGATGTCCGGTCCGAGGAATACCGGCAACACATTTAAACGATTCTTCCATTCGATTTTTAATAGTCTAAATTTTTGGTTTTCCTACCAGTACGTCCTGTTAATTGATTCACACTAAAATGCACAAGATTTAGATCATCAAAAAATTGGGTTCGAGAAATTAAGTAACGCAGGCTTTGTGATCAACGTCGAAAAATGCCATTTCGCAAAAGAGAAAATTAAATTTTTGTGTGACTTGAAATCAACGCAACAGGAATCAAACCATCCATCGAGTGCGTTGACGATATCTCAAATTCATCAAACCGTAACCAAGTGTTAAACAACTTAGACGATTTGGGGGAATTTTGAATTGGTAACCAATGCATATTCTGCGATTACTTAAAAGGGAGTATGAAAAACTATTCCTGAATTATCCTGATTATCCTGTCCTGATTGGACAGACGAAGCTTTCACTGCGCATTCGAACTCTCCAAGAAATAACTGAGTGAAGTTGCTATGTTGGACGGATCCGACAAGGCAAATGGAGCCACCATTGAACAAAAAATTGACAACGTTTGCCAACCGCTACAATTGTACTCGTTGAAACTAACGGAAACTCAACATGTAATACTTATGGTGAAGAATTATTCCGCAATTAAACGATTCCGTTATCAGGTCGAAGGTCCTAAATGTACAATATTCACTGATCTATGCATTTTACCAAAAACCCGATAAAGCATCACCACAGCAATTTCGATACCGGTTTAAGCAATCTAATGGGGACCAACGAAATTTTGAAATTCGAGAATTTAGAAAGATAACCTTTACTGCACTTATTTAAAAGAAATGTGTTATCATTTTAGGCGACCTGAGATTTTGCGGGCACCATAAATGATATAATTAAATAACTTCCCACAGCCTGTACCACAGGCATATGAAGTTAGCCCAGTTTTTCATCCCAGAAAAAAATAAAATTTCTTTAAACAATACATTTCATCTCATCCCAGTTTTTTTCTATTTAAACTTGTATAAGACGGAAAATATTTTTAAGTTGAGTAAAAAACAACATAATATCCATCCCAGATTATTTCATTTTATTGTTGTTTTTGTACTCGACGTATGAATAAATGAATATAAATAGCTTTTCTAAGTAATATGATTAATAGGTGATAATTGTTTGTTTTGATTAAAGATAGCGATTGATACTATTTTAAAATATTAATATTGCGAGCTTACAATGACTAAGAGGGCAGTACCCGCCGTATGGTAGTATTGGCGCAAATGGCCAAGTTCCATATGGGCCCATATAAGAATATGAGTAAATCGTGCCATTTTCCTAGAAATATGATTTGCCGGAAATGATTCTTTATGTTTTGAATAACTTATAGAACGGTCTAACAGTGGCCTATCGGGCAACACCAGCCGTATGGTAGGATTGGCGCAATCGGCCAGATTCCATGTGGCCCAATACAAATATACAGTTATACTGTATATTTGTATTGGGTGTTAGAAAAACCCCCCTGTAACTACAGGCATATGGGCTAACTTCATATGCCTGTAGTTACAGGGGGGTTTTTCTAACACTTTTGTTAAAAAACTGAAAATTTTTCACATTAAAATGACTTCAAAAAAGTATGGAACGCTACTGACGCCAGCTATGATTCTTATGTTGCTCATGTATTTAGATTATGATCTCAGCTACCATAAAAACATAACCCCAGGGTAGTTACAGAGGGGTTTTTCTAACACTTTTGTTAAAAAACTGAAAACATTTCACATACATATAATAACTAAAATTTTATGAAGTGGTATAAAGGTAGGCGATTCGTTTTTTGTGTTTCTCTATTTGCTTTATGATGATTATGGTAATTTTAGTATATTTAAGAGTCCTTATAACGGGTGATTTTTTAAGAGCTTGAGAACTTTTTTTTAAAAAAAAACGCATAAAATTTGCAAAATCTCATCGGTTCTTTATTTGAAACGTTAGATTGGTCCATGACATTTACTTTTTGAAGATAATTTCATTTAAATGTTGACCGCGGCTGCGTCTTAGGTGGTCCATTCGGAAAGTCCAATTTTGGGCAACTTTTTCGAGCATTTCGGCCGGAATAGCCCGAATTTCTTCGGAAATGTTGTCTTCCAAAACTGGAATAGTTGCTGGCTTATTTCTGTAGACTTTAGACTTGACGTAGCCCCACAAAAAATAGTCTAAAGGCGTCAAATCGCATGATCTTGGTGCCCAACTTACCGGGCCATTTCTTGAGATGAATTGTTCTCCGAAGTTTTCCCTCAAAATGGCCATAGAATCGCGAGCTGTGTGGCATGTAGCGCCATCTTGTTGAAACCACATGTCAACTAAGTTCAGTTCTTCCATTTTTGGCAACAAAAAGTTTGTTAGCATCGAACGATAGCGATCGCCATTCACCGTAACGTTGCGTCCAACAGCATCTTTGAAAAAATACGGTCCAATGATTCCACCAGCGTACAAACCACACCAAACAGTGCATTTTTCGGGATGCATGGGCAGTTCTTGAACGGCTTCTGGTTGCTCTTCACTCCAAATGCGGAAATTTTGCTTATTTACGTAGCCATTCAACCAGAAATGAGCCTCACCGCTGAACAAAATTTGTCGATAAAAAAGCGGATTTTCTGCCAACTTTTCTAGGGCCCATTCACTGAAAATTCGACGTTGTGGCAGATCGTTCGGCTTCAGTTCTTGCAGGAGCTGTATTTTATACGGTTTTACACCAAGATCTTTGCGTAAAATCTTCCATGTCGTCGAATAACACAAACCCAATTGCTGCGAACGGCGACGAATCGACATTTCACGGTCTTCAGCAACACTCTCAGAAACAGACGCAATATTCTCTTCTGTACGCACTGTACGCATTCGTGTGGTTGGTTTAATGTCCAATAAAGTAAACTGAGTGCGAAACTTGGTCACAATCGCATTAATTGTTTGCTCACTTGGTCGATTATGTAGACCATAAATCGGACGTAAATCGCGAAACACTTTTCGAACCGAACACTGATTTTTGTAATATAATTCAATTATTTGCAAGCGTTGCTCGTTAGTAAGTCTATTCATTATGAAATGTCAAAGCATACTGAGCATCTTTCTCTTTGACACCTTGTCTGAAATCCCGCGTGATCTGTCAAATACTAATGCATGAAAATCCTAACCACAAAAAAATCACCCTTTACATACGCAAAACCTTAAAACATATATTTTCGCTTCTTTTTCATAAATTATTTGATTTTTCACAAAACTTTATGCTGAGAATTATGTAAGTTTTATTATTTTCTGCATGAAAATTTCAAAAAATTTCTGCTGGTTTCAAAAAATATCAGCAGAAAAATTTCTTTTTTGTGATTGTGATGCCTCTAGCGGTGAATAGCAAAAATACATTTTTTCTGCTGGAAATTTTCTGCTATCTTATACAGCATGACGTGCTCTTTATTGTTTAACGTAAATTGTTCTTTAGTAGTATATAATATATTATAAAATTTTTTTTTTCCAATCATAGTCTATTTAATTTTTAACTTCCCTTTTTTTATATAAGTATATATTTTAAAATTATAAAACATAAAACAGCGCGCTGCTTCATTAAGTATGTTCCATTGTTACCTACAACACTAAGTGTTTGGTAACCAAATTAATTATTGTATCTAATTTTTAAGTAAATAAAGTAAAAACTATGCATTGTATAAATAAAACAGCAGATTGTAATTTAGAGGTCAGACTTATTAAAGCGCTTCATTTATCAACAAACTTCAAAAAGAACAAACGAAAGGAAATAGATGTTATGACCCCCACAAGGAGTTGTAACATGCTATGATACCACAAAAAGTCGTGCTTTTTGAAATATACGTGAATCGAGCCATTGTTTGTTTGTGCACTCATCATCAGCCTTGGCGTATTATTTTGTTAGTTTTCCACTAGCACTAAATGACCAAGTGAGATTTTCCTATGCATTAAATATGGAAAACTAAAATTCACTCTGCTACAACAAATAGTCCAAATTTTTCTTTTCTTTTTCATAACACTCGTGTAAATTCATGAAAACATCATTCATCATACCAAATCCATTAAAGTAGTTAATATTTTTGTATAAATAATTTATGAATCCAATTAAAATATTAATAATTAATTTGGGAAAAACAGAATATTTCTCCTATAAGTAATTTTTATAAGTTTGATTCAAACCTTAACTTAAAAAACGAAACTTAAAGCTTCACCTTTTGGATAAAGTTTCATGTTATTTAATAAAATATAGCGTATGGGTTGTAACAGTTGTTGTACTTGAAATTCCCGAGGTTTGAGTATTTACCTCCTCCTTATTTATTTATATCGGGGCGTTAAAATTTCAGACACATATTTCTAGATGTGACGTGTGTTCTAATTAGCTTTCTGCCAATGAACGGAAATGAAATTAATCCGATTGTAAAAATCGTGAACAAAATTGTTTATAAGATTTAGAGATATAAATTAAGGATTAACACCAAACGTAGGAGATTGGGTCATCATGTCGGAAAACAATACTCGTAGGCAACATTTTTTTTTTTTATAAAAGTCAAATGAAAAGTTGTTATCGTCGCAAAGAATCTACATTTCATGAAACACGAAACTTGCCAATTCACCAGATTTTGTTCGTTTTCAAGTTAATTTATAGATTATTTTGGGGTACTTTGTATTGTTCAAAAATTAATAAGAGGAGCACGTAAATATGTTTCAGCGAACACGAAAAGTTATTTTTCGACAACAGAAGACTCAAAATTTTCGTTACATTGAGCGAAGAAAAAAAATTCTTTAAGCGGATGTAGGATGTTTTGCTGATAACATAAAAAATAATTTGATTAGTATTTAGATAATTAAACATTTAATTTAGTGTAGTAGCAGAATAAATTAGTTTATGCCGTTATTGTTGTTGCTTTTGCCATCTAATTATTATGGCTTATACCATTTAACTTAATTGGGATTTATAAAACTTAATTCGATCTAAAAATTGTGTTGAAATATTTTACCCGACCTTATGTGTATAGAATACGCACTCACCCAAACATCCCAACATCCTTAAATTGGCACGAAAAAGGGAAACTTTAAAATTATGAACAAAAAGTTTTACAGCAATTAACATAACGCAGACAACTTTTAATTAATAATAACGAAACCAGCACACACAAAAAATTATTTAATTTAAATTGAATTAATTATTTCTACGAACTTGTGAAATTTGTGGGATTTGTAATGTTCACTGTTTTTTGCTGGTTTCACAAATTTTATATTTACGGAATCTAATTTGAATTAATTAAGTTTTTGTTTCTGTTTTAAATAAGATTTAATTAATTTATTATTTAAAATTTGAGTTATCATTTCCATTTTTCAGCTGTTTAAGCTATGTGATGATAAGAGTTTTGGGTATTACGTAAAAAAAAAGTTAAATATACTTACAGTTTTGCTGCAAAAATTTCTCAGTAACTAGTTCTTTCACCTTTAGTTTGACAATAATGCACGCCTGACCAAAAGCATATGGAGTTATCCCAGTTTGTTCATCACAGAAAAAAAAATATTTACCAAGTGTGTAAATATAAAGCCGGGATTTTTTTAGTAAAAAGTACACGTTCATCGTATGATAATGATTAGATAACATTAGTTATACATTTTTCCCATCTTTCAAGCAAAGCGTGCATGCCACGCCAAAAAAACTGTTCTTCTTTTGAGGCAAACCAGTTATCGAGCCATTTTCGTTCATTTTCATAGGTAGTGAAGTGCTCCTCAGCAAGCCCGTTCCCCACCGATGCAATAATCGATAAGTGGTAGTCGGACGGAGCCAAGTGTGGCGAGTAAGCCGCATGTGAAAGTATTTCCAGGTTTTGTTTTGTGTGATGGTGCATTATCATGAAATAAAATCACTTTGTGTTGCCTTTTATCATATTCTGATGTTTTCCAGGCAAAGCTCGATTCAAATTGATAATTTGTTGTTGGTAGCGTTCAATAGTTACGGTTTCACCAGGTTTTATCAGCTCAGCTGAAACAGCCAGTTTCATGTGCCCATTATGTCAAGTGGACGATGAGTAACACTGATAGAAGATCATTCATATAAGGTGGGCCAAATAATTTTTTTTTAAATGCAATTAAACAAAAAGTTTTTAATATTTTTTCAAATTTATTTTTTCATTGTAAAGAACAATCCTTCCGATTAATTATGCAATACTATTTTATTCATATGACTGCCTCGACTGGCCTTGACGTACCCCATACGGTCGGTCCAATTTTTGAGCACATTTTTGATGGTATGCGGCATTATGTCTTCAATGGCAATACGAATATTGTTCGTGAGAACGTCAATCGTTGCTGGTTTATCGGAGTAACACTTATCTTTGACGGCACCTCAAAGATAATAGTCCAACGGCGTCAAATCACAGCTCCGAGGCGGCCAAATCACATCACATCACATCGAGCGCCGTCTTGTTGAATCCAAATGTTGCCTTTGTCCTCCTCTTCAAGCGCCGGGAACAAAAAATCGTTAAACAGTAACGGCGGCTCTTTGCTCATTTTCAGAGAAAAATGGCTCAATCATGCCACCGGACCAAAATCCGCACCACACAGTCACTCGTTGACGATGCATTGGCTTCTCTACGATCACGTGCGAGTTCTCCGTGTCCCAAATGCGACAATTATGCTTGTTTACATAGCCGCCAAGATGGAAATGCGCCTCATTCGAGAAGATGATTTTTTTTGCCAAAATCGGCATCTTCTTCAAGCCGTTCGCAAACCCACTCAACGAACCGAAAACGCAATGGACCAATGGTATCTTTGCTGCAATCCCTGAACCAATTGAACTTTATACGGTGTCATATCAAAGTCTTTATGCAAAACTCGTCGCAATGTTGTGCGTGAAATGTTCAATTCTTGAGCACAATGACGAGTTGACGTTCTCGGCGACTCACGCACATTCTCGGCTACAGCATCAACATTTTCGGGTGTACGCTTGGTTGGCTGGTTCGTGTTGGTTTATTAATTAGCAAGCCTGTTTCTTTAACTTTATTCACAAAATAACGCACATATGGAGCTCCCGGCGCTTTGTTTCTTCCGAAAACCGCACGCAATTTTCTTACACATTCTGCAACATTACCATGATTTTCGAAGTAATGTTTCAATATTTCCCAGCGTTGTTCAAGCGAATACACAACCAATTTCGGTTAGCGGAAGGATAAAACTAACTTTCTGTCAAATCAGAAGTGACATAACCCTTACCATACTCAAAATAACCGCTAGTTAAAAAAAAGTTAGATGGCCCACCCTGTACAAGGGAAGGGAAGATGTTATAATTGTGTGAGTGTCTCGTACACTGTAAAAACATGCAAAGCCAAACGAGCCTGCCAGATTTTCCATAAACGCCATAATAGTTTATTACACATTCCAAATACATCCAGCCCCCAATCCGTATCACAACCAGTAACATTGCCAGAAACCAATACCGTATAATCGCCACCCAACCTAAAAGTAACTGCATCGCCACCAACCGTTATTCCTTCAATCAACACTGCGTCATCATCAATTCCACAATCAACATCCGTAACCACGAGCATATCTACACCCAACATCCACCATGATGATGTTTCATGTTTAGCCTTACCTCGACATAAGGCGACCATAACGATTAGAGAAGTTGGCTCGTCTACAGCGGGAACCACGAAGAGATCAACGACTCTACAGATTACGTCTACATTTTCGTCAAAACCAAATTTAACAGTGAACGCACTTATTTTACCAAAGAAAACTGCACCCATGCCGTCAACAATTATCAAGTCAACTTGGTGGAATCATTTGAAATCTTTGCAGTTAGCTGATCGAGAACTTCATCGAGCAAGTCCCATCGACGTTTTAATCCGGGCCGAATATTTCTTCGAGATCCTATCTGATGGTGGTTTTGGGAAACCAATAGCTCAGAATACAATTTTCGTATATGGATTGTCGCTGGGAATACTGCAATCAACCTTCTGACCAAATTCACACCATTAAGTTTCTGTACCAAACTTAATATCGATCGCTCGCTTCGAAAGTCACCTAACCGAGGAAAAAGTCATTTCGCCAAAACTCACCAACGTACCAAGGAAGGCAGATTTAAAGTGCGGTTGCCTTTTATCATACCCAGAAAACCAATGGGAAGTACCAGCGATGCGGGAATATATCAAACTAGGTCACACGGAACGCATATTCCCAAACATTCCAATAACCAACCCAGCGACATCGTTCTATATGCCACATCATGAGGTACACAAAGATACGAGTGGTATTTGATGCCCAGGCTAAATCAACAACCAAAGTGTCCCTTAACTTCAACCTAATGGTGGGCCCAACGGTTCAAGATAGTCTGTTTGGCATCCTAGTTCGGTTTTGAAAGTATGTAGTCGTGTTCACCAGTGACATCGAAAAAATGTACCGCAAGATCCGAATGGCACCAAAGGATGTGAACTTCTAAAGATTGTGTGGTGCGAATCACCAAAATTCATTAAATGTCACACGCATCGTAACTGGCAACAAAAACCTTAACCACAATTGCCGATAACAACATGATCAAATTTCCTCAACCTGCGAAAATCATTAAGCAGGATTTATACATTGACGACTTGATGTCCGGAGCCGATAATGAACAAGATACGAGTTTAATAAAACGCCAAATCATTGATATCTTAGGATCAGCTAGGTTCTATTTACGCAAGTGGACATCGAACTGTGCATTATTGTTAGCGAGCCATACCAATCGAGATTTCTGAGGGAACCCGCTCAGTTAAGCTGCTGGGTTTGGAATGGTGTCCAAAGAACGATGCGTTTCAATTCAAAGTAGTAATCAGTCCCGAAACCAACAACACCAAGCGCACAATGTTAGCCGAAGCATCAAAAATCTTCGATCCGCTCGGTTGGCTGTCACCATCCATTATTATGGTAAAGCTCTTTTTCCAATCACTTTGGCTCCTCAATTTAAAATGGGACGATCCATTACCCATTAACATTTCAAAAAGATGGCAGAAACTTAGGCAAAAATTGTGCCAGTTAAACCAAATATCGATTCCTCGTTGGCTTTCAACCGGAAATGAGAGATTTCAGTTATACGGATTCTCGGATGCGTCTGAGTTCGCGTTGTTCGATACCACGGCTAGAACTATGCGATGCTCTTTTATTAGCTAAACTAATGAAACCAGTCGTAAAGGCACTTCAAGATGAACAAATTGAAGTATTCAATTGGACAGACTCAATAACGGTGTTATGGTAGTTAGCTAATAGCTCAGCCGGACTATTGGATTCAAACTCGAGAAATGATTGGCCCTACGTACCAACCAAAGATAACCCGGCCAATGGTGCCTCATGAGGGATATTACCATCAAAACTGCAAGATTACGATCTTTGATTGAAGGAACCACCATGGCCGCGGCAGGATCCGCAATCCTGGCCTAGTCAAGATCATTTGAATCGCATCAATCTCCGGACCAACGAAGAGCGACAAAATGAAATATTCAAGCTACAAATGATTACATCGAATCCATTACTTGAAGAGTTAATCCAAAGACATTTCATTTTTCGAAACTCGCCCGAATATTGCATTGTTATACCATTTTTCGAACAACAATTAGAAATCCAGTAAAGGAGAACTGAGGTCGAAGACTCTGTCACTTGAAGATTTTCATCGCGCAACCAACATCAATTGGGTACATGAAAGTGCCTTTACTACCGAAACTTCATGTTTCAAAACCAAGGGAGTGATTCCAAAACAGAGCAAACTAATTGCATTAAATCCGTTCGAGGATGACCATGGAATTCTACGAGTGGGTAGCAGACTTCGAACCACGAACATTGATTATAACCAGAAATTTCCTGTTATATTATTGACGAGATTCACACCAGATATTTGCATACAGCCCAATCATTGATGATATCCATTTTACGGCAAACCTGTACTCGATACAAGCGTCAAAACCCCAATCAGTTAATGGGAGATTTACCAGCGGCACGTTTAAACTTCAAACATGCGTTCAACCAAACGGGAATCGACTACGCGGAAACAATATGATAGGAAGGCGAATCAAACCACATAAGAGATACATCGCTATGTTTGTGTGTATGAGCTGCAAGGCAGTTCATATAGAACTGGTTAGTGACCTGTCAACCAGTGCATTTATAGCCGCTTTAAAACGGTTTATGTCCAGAAGAGGTATGTGTTCGGACACATTCAGCGATAACGGCACCAATTTCGTTGGCGCAAAAAACCAATTTCAAGGCATTTATAAATTAAATAAGTTAATTTACCATAATAATACTGTTTCTACCTTTTTATTCGATTACCAAACGAAATGGCATTTCTCACTATACCATCCGGACCTAATTTCGGTGGATTATACGAATCGGCCGTCAGATCAACCAAATTCTCTCTACGTCGAATGTTGGGAACCACCACACTCAACTTCGAGGAGATGCCAACGTTATTAATGCAAATTGAGGCCATTATGCTCCTTATCATCAGAGCCAGACGACATCAACATGTTGACTCCGGCTCACTTTATCATTGGTCAATCGCTCCAATTGCCACCAAATCGAGACATTACCTCAAATAATATCAACCACCTGAGTAGATGGAAGCAAGTCCAACATATGAAACAGCATTTCTGGAAGCGATTCTATCTGGAATATTTAATCACGCTTCATAATCGTTCCAAGTGGCAACATAAAAATATTAATCTCAAATTGGGTGACATAGTATTAATACGCGACGAGATTACGCCACCAGCAAAATGGTCATTGGGCAAAATCATACAAACACATCCCGGGACAGATGGGCTAGTCCGAGTAGTTTCGGAACCTTCAGGCGACCAATTACAAAGGTCATTCTGTTCAATTTAAATGAAAACAAATAACTTCATTTATCTTAAATTTCCATCGAATCCAAATGTCAACATGAAATGTCAAAAGTGGTGGTTGGATTCAAATGCGTTTTTTTGGTGTAGTGCACGGATGAGG
Source organism: Nephrotoma guestfalica (assembly GCA_963691935.1). Taxonomy (NCBI): domain Eukaryota; kingdom Metazoa; phylum Arthropoda; class Insecta; order Diptera; family Tipulidae; genus Nephrotoma; species Nephrotoma guestfalica. The sequence goes on along the minus strand of OY829914.1, from coordinate 204,524,747 downwards.
GCGAGAATTGTGCTCGTCGCGACATCTACATTTGGGCTTTGTTTTTCGAACATGGTCTTTGAATTCTCACAGTCGAAATGCGTTTACGGGGAAGTACATTTGTTTTGGTTAGTTGAGTTCGGTTTTTTGGCGTGTATAGTGGCGTAAAAAAAATACATAAGCTGTGAAAGTGAAAGTAAAGTGTATCATTACATAGAGACAGCGACCCAACCGTACATATCGCACACATAGCAATCAAAGAATTAGTAATGTTCATAAACTTCAAATGTTAAAAGGGCTACTTGCAGCCCCAATACTACAGTTGCATGGAGGAAACTTTATGCAATCGGTACATCAAACTGACTCCAATAATAACATCACTGGTTCAAGTTTTTTTGATCAAAAGTCATACGCAAACTGTAGCGAATTGCGTCGTATTACAGAAACAGCAGATGAGATAATTCGTGGTCCTCGCACTTTAGGGCCTAATGAAGAGACACGAGACCCATAGACACTGAAACGAAGCAGTTACGGGCATCTGAATCAGGTTTTCTTCATTTAATGATATACTGCAATTTCTGAATTAAAGATGTGATGCGTTAGAAACTTGTGAAGCTGCTAATAAAATAGGTCCAACCAAACCACCTCTCAAAACTTTTATATCCACCAAGTCCAGCACCACAGTTGAGTGTCAAGCCTGTAAACAACAACGCTAGGAAGCTAAGACAAAACTAGTAACGGAGATGAATTTATGCCGAAATTGTTTAAAAAGAGGACATGGAAGTGATAAATGTTTCTCAAAATCATGTCTCATTTACAGCAACGGACGTCACACTTTGCTCAACGCGGGCCACATAGAAGTACAACCAAGTTCAAGTCAAACGTATACTACACTTAAAGAAACTTCAGCCGAAGACACTACCAAACCAAATAGAGTATCAGCACAAACTGAGACTACTACTAATACGAGCGTCCTTCATTCATGCCTTTCATCGCCAACCACGGTACTACCTACAGCCGTTGTTTACGTGGAAACACGTACCGGAGAACTCCAGCAATTCCGAGTGCTATTGGATTCCGGCTCACAATCATCTTTCGTGACCGAATCCTGCGCTAAACGCCTAAACCTTATGCGAAGTCAAGCTGGACAATCCATTCACGTATAGACAAGCAATATATGATGCCCGTTACAGCTCATATTATCAGCAATACTCGTATAACTAATTCATTACCCACAACGCACATTAGTTATAATAAAAATTTGCTGGCAGGCTTTAAATTAGCGGATCCACAATTTTCTAACCCTAATAAAGTTGATATACTTTTAGGAGCAGATGTATTCTTCGAAATTGTAACTCGAGAAAATCGTTTGATTAATGGGCTACCGACGCTGCAAGTGAATCAAACTTCCATTCGATAAACGGACCATATACGTATACAAAAAGATGAAAATGATTTTGTTCGGTTGCTCCATAAATTTTGGGAGGTTGAAGAAATAGCGGAGCCGGTGAATCAGTATCGGTCCGATCACCCTTGTGCCGTACATTATGATCAGACAAGCACAAGAAATCCAGATGGTCACTTTGTCGTTAGGTTACACTTTAAGGAATCACGACCTACATTAGAAAGTTCATTTGATGCAGCACGTCAAAGGCTTCTCGCAATGGAAAGAACATTTTTGAAGATGCCAAAATTTTTTGACTCCTTCAATTCATTTATGAACGAGTACATTTCCTAGAGACATATGACTTACATACCGTCAAGATTCCTGAACGTGATGACGACAAATATTTTTTACCTCATCACGCAGTCATAAAGGACAATAGTAGTACTACGAAGTTAAGAGTCGTGTTTGTCGTGACATAAATTTCATTGAACGATATCTTGCAAATCGGTTCAAATATCCAAACGGACCTAACAAAAATTCTGCTAAAGTTTCGACAATCTGTAATTGCCCTAGTTGCAGATGTCGAAAAAACGTACCGTGTGGTGCGCAAATTCTACAGACCAGCCGAACGTGTATAAATTAAACTGTCACATATGGTACTGGCTGTGCAGTCAACACTCTACAAACATCGACAAGTAGAAACGAATTTAATATCCGCAAATGGAGATCTAACTCATCTGAATTGCTAAATAATTTTTCCAGAGAGGAAATAGAAGCTATACCGAAGCTAATTGAAGATGGCCCATCTATAAAAACGTTGGGAATTATTTGTAACTCGGATTCAGATACCTTATCATTTAGAGTGCAGCAAAACTAGCTGGACCAATCGCAAAATACTTTCTACTGAATCTAAAGTGTACGATCCCTTGGGTTATCTATCACCAACAATTATCTTATTTAAAATATTGCTGCAAAAAATTTGGTTCTTGAAGCTTGATTGAGATGTCAAGTTACCTAACCACATTAATAATTCATGGCATTGTATATATCCATCACTGCCGGCACTTGACAAAATCCAAATTCCCAGATGTTTAACAGTACGGAAAAACCTAAGGTAAACGATATTTGGGAAATTACTGGATTATGTGTGGAAAAAGTAAAGTCTCCTCAATAAAACAAGTAACACTTCCCAGACTGGAGCTTTACGGGGCTGTACTTCTTTGTAAGTCCATTAATTTCTGCATTCAATCATTAGCGCATGAGGACGTCAACGTATACGCATGGACAGACTCAATGATCGTCCTTCATTGGCTGTCCGATGCCCCTAGAATATGGAAAGGTTTCATTGGGAATCGAACTTCATTCATCCTGTAATCTATGCCGCGAAGCAGATGGCGACATGTAGCACCCAAAGAAAACCCAGCTGATATGATTTCGAGAGGAGCAAAATCACAAGATTCAGCTAATTCACATCTATGGTGGAATGGCCAATATATGTTAACGTGATGACCGGGACAATTACTCAATATGATGTTATTTCAAATCTGTGTATGTATTACGATTTGGACGAGCGAACCAAACTTTGAAGAATTCTCCAGTTACTCCAATCGACCTGAATGCTGCTGAAAGTGTGATTATTCCGCAATATGCAGAAAACAGTATTTCATCTCGAACTGTTTCTCCTTAATAAGATCTGTACGATACCATCAAATAATTCTTTGTCATCGTTAGATTCTTTCATAGATGCAGTCGGATTATTACGAATTGGTTTAAAAAATCATCTTTAAATTACTCGGCAAGACACCCGATCATCTTGCTCAAAAACCACAAAATTTCTGGTTTGATAGTTAGTGGCATCCATACAACCAATATACAATGCAGGTAACTCCTTAACATTGGGCATACTACGTACAAAATATTGGATGACAGGCGCAAGAACAGTAATTAAAAAATCCATAAGATCATGCGTGTGCCCGATTCCGCTTTAACAAAATACAACAAAAAATGGCCGATAGCAAATGTAGAAACTGTCCAGTGAAAAAAGCAAACGTAGCAGTTTTTGTTCGTTTAGCTGTAAAAGCGGAAGTTGTGAGTAGACTAGACACAGAATCATTCTTGGCTGCTCTCAAACGTTTTATTTCAAGACATGTAACTCCCGAAAAAATTTGGTGTTTCAATGGGTCAAATTTTATTGGTGGCAACAGCAAACTAGCGAACGAGCAATCGTTTAATTTTCTTTTCCATTTTAATCCTGCACATGTTCAACACTTTAGCGGTTTATGGGAAGCAACAGTGAAATCGTTCAAGTTTCATTTAAAAAGAGTGCCGAACATCAGCCTCACATTTGAAGGAATGACCACCTTAATTGTTCAAATTAAGGGTCTACTAAATTCGAGACCGATATGTAAAATACATGATGACCCAACGGATTTGGAAATATTAACACCGACACCCATATTAATGTGCCATTAAGCAAATTCTCAATGTGGCAAAACACACAACAGCGCATCCAGGGGTTTTGGAAACGATGGCATCGCGACTATCTCTATGGAAATCGTCAAATTATAAATTTCGAAATCGATGACGTTGTTATAATACGGGAGGATAATTTATATCCTAGTCAATGGATATTGGGCAGAATCATAAATTTTCATCCTGGAAGTGATGGTGTCACAAGAGTGGTTGCCTTACAAATAGCGAAGGGAGAATTAAAACGTCCCTTCAGGCGAGTATGTTGAAGCAAGTGAAGGAAACTACTGGTTCAGAAATTTTTTGGATCCATTTCAGTATAAACTATGTAAACGTAGAACACTCTGACATTTGTTGTCAATGTCAATTAAAAGTAGTTGAGCATGAGTGCGATTTAAGTAAATTACCGGGCGACTGACACGAAGTGTTACCAATTTCTGACTGTCATTGCTGTCAAATCAGTATCGGCAGAGCGTTCAAATTTACACTAATGACAGTTCATTCCATTGTTTACAAGCGTACAATTTTAGAAGGAAATATTCAGAAAAAAAGTTATTCGCAATGGAATTCAAGCGTAATAGTGATTGATTTCTCTATATTTGGCTGGAAAACCACAGGCGTAGATTGTTAACGCATGGTCTCACCGATGCTCAAAAAAAGTTATTGTGGAAAGAGCAAAGGAGTAGTTACGCTTGCACGAAAGTGGCGATTTGCTGAATTTGGTTTTCTCCGATGAGTCACCGTTCATTATTAAGCAATATGTGAACAAGCAAAACGACCGAATTTACTTGCCCGACCGTTCTACTGAAATTTTGGACCAACGGATTGCCTTTCGAAACCAAGCACCGATGGTGATAGTTTGGGTCGCCGTAACAGCCGAAAGCCGTTCACCGCTCCTTTTTTTGGACCGTGCATCAAGATAAATGTTCAAATTTATCGGCATCATGTGTTGGAGGGAGCGTTAAAGCCTTGGGCACAAAAACATTTTGGCCGCAGAGCCTGGACATTTCAACAGGACTCGGCGCCGAGTCATAAAGCGCGCGTCAATCAAGATTGGCTGAGAAACAACGTTCCGCGGTTCATTTCCACTGCCCAATGGCCACCAAATTCACCGGATGAAAACCCGCTAAATTTCTCGGTTTGGGATATTTTGAAGAGCAAGGTTGGAACAAAAAAGTACGAAAGTGTCGATCATCGAACTGCAAGCAAGCGTTTCGCCGTGAATGGGCCAAAATACCTCAGAGCCACTTTCGTGCTGCATGCAATAGCTTTGTCGGCCGTTTGAAGGCCATAATCGCGGCTAAGGGTGGCCAAATCGAAAACTGCTAATGCAATTCGAAAATATAAATATTTCTGAACATTTTTTAAATCAACAATTGCGCAAAATTTTGAATTCGCTACACTTTAGTAATGTTGCTCTATATTTCTCGTGTTGACAAAACTAATCAATTTAAATCAATTTTACGGTCTCTTACATTTTGGCGATCGACGAGGAAAAAAATTGAGGAAAATTACTAGTAGTCGGCGTTTATTATGAGATGATCGAAGCATTACGACCCACTCCACATCTGCAAACATACGTATCCAAATGAAATTTTACTGTAAAATGTCACTTTTACACATCTAATCGTTGTTCCAGTACGATAAGCACAAATACTAACATCATAAAGTCGAAAATGGGTAATCGCTGAGCTTAGAAAATTTAAAGCACCCAAAATACAAAAAAATAAATTTAACTTTTGTTCAAGTTACGTAGAAAAAAGTTTGTTCCAACGAGAAAGAAGAAGAAACGTTAAAAGTTACTGGATTACACAAGAAAAACAGAATTACATTTTAAATTATCGCTAAGCAGTTTAGATGAAAGTGAATCAAATTTATTTAAGCTGATTAAATTTCATGTTCACATTTTCTGTTTTGTAACACTGGCGTGGTGCGACGACAAATTTGTTTATCTAACTTTAAATTGAGTTACCCGTTTACGCTTACAGCTCACGTGCGCCTTCATAACATTATGTAACGTTGTACTACATACGAGTACATGTGCTTTAATATAATCAACTAACTGTTCCCAAGTGATTGTTTCATACATATTTTATCATGCATTACGAATTCATTTGCAAACGGAAAATGTTAATCCTTGTACCACCCTTCATCTTTAAACATACTTATATATGCGTATGTAAGAGTTATGCGATTATGCTCAATTCAAAACGGCATCATACACACACACACATATATTTTTACAAATTAGTTATGCGGCAACAAACAATTTTCCCATTTTTCTCGCGTGAAATTCATCAAAAAATCATAAAAAAAATTTAACTTTTCATCTCGACAAAAAAAGCGGGAAAATAAATTTGTTCAATAAGTTTTTCGTTTAACTGATATAGATATATATTGAGGCGGGGGGGGGGGGGGGTTGGGGGAGGAACTTCCACCTCGCATATACATATCCACGACGCGTCTTTAAAGTTGGCTAAAATTATGTTTTTCTTCGTTTTAAGTCTCGTTACAAATAAAGAGAAGTTTTCAGAAATTTTTCATTTGTTTTTCAGTTACGCGACTTGAAGATAAAGACATTCACTTGTAAGAAACACAAAACAATGACGAAACTTTTCTAATTTTAATATTTGACTAAGGGATAAATAATATTTTGAATTGTGTTTGTATTACGAAATGGGGTGGGATTACCAAAAGATGAAAGGATGCTGGTTTCAAACTACATATTGAGACGATGAATACTTATATTAACAGATTCGAACGTCTAAAGTGGGGGGCACTAGGGGACTCTATCTAAAAGCATAAAGTAGCATTAATTATTATTCTTTTACGAAAAATGAAAAATAATATGATTGTTACCTCTTGATATGGCCTTGGAGACTATTCTGTTGTAGAATGGAGAAAGTCTCTGAGACTTCTCGCCTTAGGAAAATTCTATCTACTGAGCCATCCAGCCCTAGTTATTTAATTAGACCGGACGGGTCATGGACAGCTTCAAGTGCGGAATCATTGGAGCTTCCCATGGAGACTCATTTTCCGGGAAGCTTTGATCTCACGATGGAGCTTGGAACTCATCGAGGAACACCTTGTAACGAATGTTTTTTTTTCGTCCCAAGTATAATCCCGGTGGGCACCCCCGAGTTCGATAATTTATTTATATATTACTGAATCATACTATACCATTCTTAAGTATGTAATGGAACTTGAAAGTACCGAAATTCATTTTGACAAAATTGGAAAACTGGATTCGTATTCCATCCTGGAAATAAAAAAAAAAACGAAATCGCATGATGATTGCGGTTACGGTTTTTTTTCTTGGACTATAAAAACCAAAATTTGACTAACACGCGGACAGTTGGTATCTGGTGTTTCATGGAAATTAAGTTAAAAAAAAATCTTTACTAAATTTATCTCGGTTCTTTTATATAAACTAAATTTGAATGCATATTATTTGTGCGGTGTTGATAAGAAAAGTTTAATGATAAATATAAAGATTTAATGTTAGTTATATTAAAATATCGATTAATAATAAGGATAATTTGTGAACATATATACATAGCTAGTGATGAGTGATTATAAGACAATTTAAAATAAAGAAAAATAAATCAAATGTGGAAATGGACGAAAGTGTTGTAGACAATTTATTCAAAATTTAATACGTGGAAATAAAACTTAATCTAAATAAAATAATAATAACGACCAGAAATAACTTAATCAACAAACAACAACAAAAATAACTATTTCCAAACTAAAACAAAACAAAAAAAAAAAACAAAAATATAAAAATAAAACTGAATAAAAGTCAAATCGAAATTTAATTAGTGAATTGGAAAATTATAGTGATTGGATTACGCGTTTGTATTTACAACGCGCTAATCTTCATTAATAAACAATTTGTGTGTGGGTGTGAGGCCGTATCATGAATGCACTGAATCAATAACAAACGTGCACGAAGTGGCTTTTAAACTGATATTCGGCGAGATCACGAAATTACGTGCAAAGGGAAACTTGGGACTGTGAAGTAGTATTCCTTGCACGTTAGTTCCTAAAATTTAAAATTATAACTATAAATTCAAATCAAGTAAATTAATTATAACTTAACACACAACCTAAACTCTATAAAAACATAATTACATAAATTAATCGTCGACACAATAGATGAATGGATTTTTTTTTTATCATATGGATTAACCACGTCATCATTACGGATTACGCGTACAACAATGCCGGCCAACGCATATTTAAAAGGTACCATTTAAAATTTTTTTTTTTGGGGTTAATTAAATAATTCAATTTGCTGTTTGAGTAACTCGTTTTCTATAATTATTAAATTTATTTTTGTTTATTGTATGCCTTTTTGTTATATTTTTCTTATCATTAATAAATACGGGTATGGTAAATTTATTATAAGTAATGATCTTTTTCTTAAATTTCCACCATTCACACTTAGTCGTTTTCCGCTAATCGTTTTGATTTCAGGATGGAATAACTAAACTAATTATAGGGTGTGATCATGGTAAGTAGCAATAAATCGTAGGTATATAATTGTCCGTGCTAAATTTTGTTTCCGTAAGATGTAATCGGCGGTAACTCCAGGTTTTTTTCTGCAAGGTTCCATTTTCTACCCACCCATCCACTGAGCCATAGCCGGGCTAACCCAACAATCCGCCGCGGAAGCCTTTGCAATTAAAACACTAATTTCTGTTAACGATCTGGGCAGAAACAAGTGCAGAATTGGAAATTTTCCATCTTTCACCCCCTCGCCCGTCTTGAGGATCGTTACAGTGGCGCCCAAACGTTTAAGCTTATATTCGGCCTTCAGCCGAAAATTAAAACTTTGCATAACTTTATATTACGGCTAATAATATGTTTTTCCCAACTCAGTATTTTTTTTGTGTTCCGTTAATTCATCCACATGCGCATCGGCCTCCATTTTTATTTGTTGACACGGATGTTAGTTCCATATGGATTAATTAATGATTTTTTTTTGGTTATCATTTTCATTTTTATAATTGATTAATTAAAAGCAGTAAAATCCCTATAAAGTGTAATATCATGGTCATGTAACCACACCTATTTCCATGTAAAAACGTGTTGACGCTAGGTGTGCTTTCAAGGCTAAGTTTATTATACTACGGTATCGTCATAGATTAAGAACCCGCAATTGTTCCAAATTTTTTTTGTTGACTACGTTGTTTGAATTTTATTTATGAATCTTATATAAATCGGGTTTCGTATGCAAATATTTCCTACACTACTGTTGTTGACGTATTTGTATTTTACCAAATTTAGTGTTTTTTCTTTTATTTTGACTCCATTTTCTTTATCACCTTAGCACGGACAATTATATCTAGAACGAAAGCATGATACGCTATCATGGTCACATCCTTCTCATGTTATATCGCGAAATTATAATTTTTTTTTTGGATACTATTGGTAATCAAAATTCTATTTTTACTATTCAATTTCCATTACATATTTAGGTGTTATTACGTACATATTATAATAGACTTAGAATAAAAATTTTGGTATATCTGTGCATATGCTCCTCAGAAATAAATTAATATTACAATTTTTGTGATTTATTAATTTATTATACTCAAAGTTTCGCTATCATTAAGTTGGTTTTGGGGATTTTTTTTTTTTTTTTTTTTTTGATTTTTTTTTAGTAGTTTTAGGTTAGTGGGGTAGCTCAATCTACTTTCATTACTATTTATTTATTATTTCTTTTCATTTATTTATTTTTAATTTTAATTTACTAAATAACGTTACAATGTCGGTATTCAATTTAAAATCCGAAAATCTCGAAAATGACGAGTTTCGTATTGAATGCGAAATACGCGAAATAACTGGTCCGATGAAATCTCAGTTTTTATCTTTAGATGCTCGACTAGCACAAGAACGTGAAAATCAAGATTTGATACCAACTAAACCGCATCTCTATGCGACTCGGTTTCCTAATAGCGAGATATCTCTATGTTCCATTAAATTACAACACCTGCGAAGCAAACTTATACAGTTTTTAAAGACTAATCCAGAAGCTGAGGATGATCTGGAAATAATAGCCACGCAGATAATACATGTCAGACGTCGTCTAGAAATATTAGCCACTATCGATGATATGAGCAATTCATGTTCCATTTATTTTGAGATTTGCAATTCCCTTCTTACTTTGTGCGTAAATCATAAGCAGAAATCCCAAGATACCGATACCTCCTTGGTGGCGCTCAATGAAATTCTTATAGAACCGGTTTCTGAGGTCACTATAGAAGAAGGACCATCCCAATCGACTAATCAAACTACCACTCAGGGAACCGAAACTTCGTCAACCCCGAAGTCCAAGCCTTCGAATCAGGCCAATTTAGCACTTACGACTTCTCAAAACATTCCTTCAGGCCATACGTATCAAGTTCCACCGCAGTCAGTTCATGTTAGCCCTGCTTTTGTGCCACCGATTCTATCGAACCTGCCACCACCCCCACAAATGCCTCAAATGGAGATATGGCGAGGTAATGATGTTTCACAACCTCAAATGGTTAACCGCGTTACGCCGCCTGTTTATAGTTTAAATAGTGGGAAAAATCTGGAAGGGGCACAAATGAAGCCTGCTGAAACACAAGTTCCGCTATTAGCTAAATTAACACACCATACGCCCGTTTACAAATGGAATTTAAGGTTCGATGGTTCACCTTCCGGCATGGCAGTTGAGAATTTTTTTATGCGTGTGGAACACTTGGCTACGACACATGGGGTGTCATTTAACCACCTAATAAACGAAGTGATGTTCTTACTTAGTGGACCCGCACAGGAGCATTATTGGCTGACGGTTCAACAAATCTCGGGCTGTGATTGGGTAACTCTTCGAAACTCCTTTTTTCACCGATTTCAAGATCGTCGGACAGACGTAGACATTCGAAAACGAATAGATGACCGGAAACAAAAAAGAGGCGAATCCTTTGTAGATTTTTACTACGATATCCTGTCAATGACTATGCCTATGAAGGTTCCATTTTCTGAAACTGAGCTTATGGAGATTCTTAAGAAAAATATGCGTCTCGGATTAATTACCCATTTAGCCGGTAGACCTATTTTCTCCGTAAGCGAATTGGTTAGTACCTGTATTTCGACAGAGGATATTTGGAGACGAATAGATTATATTCCAGAAACAACATTAAAAATCAAGCCACACGAGATTGCTGCTTTTCACAATCTTATAGTACCAAAAGTTGATGTTACACAACCGAACTTAACTCAAACTATGGTACCGCCTGCCCCGAAGGGAACCGTAGGTCCTCAATTTATGGGGTATCCGGCGGATATTGACGAACTTAATTATAATCGACCGACTACTTATAATCCCCAAGTTGCACCACCGCCTGCACCGCGGTATTGTTTTAATTGCCGACAATTAGGTCACTATTGGTTCCGATGCGATTTACCTTCTACCACATTTTGTTATGTGTGCGGGAAACCCGACGTTAAAACCGTTCATTGCACAGACTGTTCGCAAAAAGCGGAAAACCCTTCGACGGGAATGAGTCGAGTCGGTCCACCTCATTCCCAGACAGAAAATCTTGGGCCACGAACGATACTCTCACGACCTCAGATGTTAACACCGAGACCGAGCATGGGTTATCCCAAGCGTCCGTAAATTGTGTTAACTTTCCGTCTCCTCAAGCTAGTGTGAAGGCCATCAACCATGTCAAACTCAACTCATTTCGATTTCGTGCCCAGAAATACTTTTCTGAGCGTAGGCGCATGTATGCTAAATGTGCAGAAACTATTTTATCCAACATACCTGAATCTCCTCAGGATAATCGCCCATATGTTACTGTTGAGCTTGAGGGGACCAAAATAAGGGGGCTGTTGGATAGTGGGGCGACCATTAGCGCTTTGGGTAAGGGAGCCGAACTGTTCATATCAAAACATAAACTTGTTCTACACCCAATTTCCACATTTGTACAAACCGCTTGCGGTTCATCGCAACCTGTATTAGGGTATGTTATGGTTAATGTGTTATTCCACCAACATACCACTTTAATGAAAATTTTCGTTGTCCCCTCGCTCCAGCAACCGTTATACTTAGGGTGCGATTTCTGGGAGATTTTTGGCATTGCCCCTAACGTGATTGCGAGTTTAAAGCTGGATCCAGTCTCTGCGTCTTCAAATTGTGCCTTGTCCAAACAGCACGACCTAACCGAAGTTCAACGACGTCAACTTCAAAGTATAATCGATCGTTTACCAAACTTTGAAAGAATGGGTCTAGGCAGAACTCATGTGCTTAGTCATCATATAGATATTGGGGATGCCCCTCCAGTCAAGCAAAGATTTTACGCTGTATCGCCCGCGATACAGAAACTGATGTATACAGAGCTGGATCGGATGCTGGCATTAGACGTAATCGAGGAAAGTTACTGTGCTTGGAGCTCCCCAATGGCCGTGGTGAAAAAGGTGAATGGTAACATACGATTATGCCTTGATGCCAGGAGATTAAACGCTCTTACGAAGAAAGATGCGTACCCACTGCCTTTGATCGACGGTTTACTGAGTAGATTGGACCAGACTAAATTCATCTCGAGCCTGGATCTCAAGGACGCCTTTTGGCAAATTCCTTTAGATCCAGGCTCCAGAGAGAAAACGGCATTTACCATTCCGGGGCGCCCATTATACCAATTTAAGGTGATGCCATTTGGGCTCTGCAATGCGCCCCAAACTTTGTCGAGGTTGATGCACCGGGTTATCCCACACCAACTTCATGATCGAGTATTCGTTTATCTCGATGATCTCTTGATAACCACAGCCACATTAGATGAGCACTTTGCGATTCTATCCGAAGTTGCTGAGAGACTGGCGAAAGCTGGTCTCACAATCAATGTGGAAAAATGTAAATTTTTACTGAGAGAAATCGAATATCTTGGTCATGTCATTGGTGAGGGAGGACTGCGCCCCAACCCCGATAAAGTAAAGGCCATTGCAGAGTTTCCGGCACCAAAAACTGTCCGTCAGGTTAGAAGGTTTTTGGGTGTCACGGGATGGTACCGCCGTTTCATCCGCAATTACTCTGTGGTGTCTGCCCCCCTGACTGACCTTCTGAAGAAGGGCAGGAAATTCAACTGGAATGCGGAAGCTCAACAATCGTTTGATACGTTGAAGTTAGCGTTAGTCTCAACCCCTGTCTTAGCGACGCCTAATTTCAATCAAAGGTTCTTCATTCAGTGTGATGCAAGTTCGACTGGAGTTGGAGCTGTCCTTTTTCAGAGGGATCAGGATGGGGAAGACCGACCGTTAGCATATATGTCACATAAGCTTTCTGGTGCTCAACGAAATTACAGTGTGACGGAGCTCGAATGCCTTGCCGCTTTACTGGCTATCGATAAATTTAGAGCATATGTCGAGGGGCTTCCGTTCACTGTAATTACGGATCACTCGAGTTTAACATGGTTGATGTCGACGAAAGATTTAACTGGACGTCTAGCCCGATGGAGCTTGAAGTTGCAAGGGTTTGATTTCACAATCGAATACCGCAAGGGCTCCGAAAATAGTGTTCCCGACGCCCTATCTAGGATATATATGGATGCTTTTTCACTTTCCGATAGACCTCTGAATATCGATTTGGATTCGCCTGCTTTTCGGTCGGAAAAATACACAGAACTGATTCTCTCCTTGGAAAATAGTAGAGCTAAGAATAATGTCAAAACCATGGATGGTAAGGTTTTTATTAATCTTAAACCTCAAATGGAATTGTCACCGGATAATGACGTCCCCTGTTGGAAACTTATAGTTCCGGAGGAACTTAGACAAACCTTGATAAATTCGGCACATACACCTCCTACCTCTGCACACTTAGGAATTCGGAAAACTATTGACCTCCTTAAGCGGTATTTCTACTGGCCTTCCTTATCTTTAGATACCAAAAGCTTTATAAATGCCTGTCAACTATGTAAAGCAAATAAAGCCTTAAATTATTGCAATCGACCTCCTCTGGGAACTCTCTCTGCCACTTCGAGGCCTTGGCAGCGAATTTACCTGGATTTCTTGGGTCCTTATCCCCGAACACGGAGCGGTAATACGTCTATCTTCATTGTTGTAGACCACCTTACCAAGTTTGTGTTGACCAAGGCAGTACGTCAAGCTACCGCCGAAGAAGTGGTAAGATTTCTGGAGACACAGGTCTTCTTGATGTTTGGAGTCCCGGAAGTGGTGGTGACGGATAACGGAAGACAATTTGACTCCGGCTTAATGAATTCTCTGTGCGGAAAATATGGTGTACGTCATATTTACACGGCTAAGTACGCACCTCAAGCGAATGCATCCGAAAGGGTAAACCGGACCCTTCTAGCTGCTCTGCGGTCGTATATACAAGCCGACCAGAAAATATGGGATACTAACCTAGCCGCAATTACCAATGCCCTGCGGAACTCTATTCACGAGTCCACGGGAGTTTCGCCTCACTTTGCTGTGTTTGGGCAACATGCTGTTCTACACGGTTCCGTGTATCCACTTCTAAAAGCTAGCCAACAACTTACGGGAAACGAAATTTATTTGGCTGATAAACCGGACATGCTCCATAGAGTATACCAGCAAATTGCGAAGCATTTGAAAGAAGCAAGGCAAAAATCCCAAATGTCATATAATATGCGAAGTAGATTGCCTAAAGTGCGTGTAGGGCAAACAGTCTTTGTCAGAAACTTCGCCCAGAGCAAAGCATCAGATAACTTTACTGCAAAATTGGCCCCTAAATTTATTAAATGTACGGTGTCAAACTTAATTGGAAACGTTTCTTGCGAATTAGACGACATGAAAGGACAGTCGATGGGAGTGTATCATCTCAAAGACATCAAAATTTAACATTCATATTGTTCTACCTTAGTGCTTATAAACCATGATTACTGTTAATGTACCAAAATAGTTAAATAATTGGGTTGGTCTATTCCTCTCAAATTCACGAAATGGATTTTCCCATTTAAGAGAAATTTCCCATTTAACATATTACTACCCGGCATAAGACTCATCTCAGGGCAAGGTCGTCCCCACGATTTGTAACGAATGTTTTTTTTTCGTCCCAAGTATAATCCCGGTGGGCACCCCCGAGTTCGATAATTTATTTATATATTACTGAATCATACTATACCATTCTTAAGTATGTAATGGAACTTGAAAGTACCGAAATTCATTTTGACAAAATTGGAAAACTGGATTCGTATTCCATCCTGGAAATAAAAAAAAAAACGAAATCGCATGATGATTGCGGTTACGGTTTTTTTTCTTGGACTATAAAAACCAAAATTTGACTAACACGCGGACAGTTGGTATCTGGTGTTTCATGGAAATTAAGTTAAAAAAAAATCTTTACTAAATTTATCTCGGTTCTTTTATATAAACTAAATTTGAATGCATATTATTTGTGCGGTGTTGATAAGAAAAGTTTAATGATAAATATAAAGATTTAATGTTAGTTATATTAAAATATCGATTAATAATAAGGATAATTTGTGAACATATATACATAGCTAGTGATGAGTGATTATAAGACAATTTAAAATAAAGAAAAATAAATCAAATGTGGAAATGGACGAAAGTGTTGTAGACAATTTATTCAAAATTTAATACGTGGAAATAAAACTTAATCTAAATAAAATAATAATAACGACCAGAAATAACTTAATCAACAAACAACAACAAAAATAACTATTTCCAAACTAAAACAAAACAAAAAAAAAAAACAAAAATATAAAAATAAAACTGAATAAAAGTCAAATCGAAATTTAATTAGTGAATTGGAAAATTATAGTGATTGGATTACGCGTTTGTATTTACAACGCGCTAATCTTCATTAATAAACAATTTGTGTGTGGGTGTGAGGCCGTATCATGAATGCACTGAATCAATAACAAACGTGCACGAAGTGGCTTTTAAACTGATATTCGGCGAGATCACGAAATTACGTGCAAAGGGAAACTTGGGACTGTGAAGTAGTATTCCTTGCACGTTAGTTCCTAAAATTTAAAATTATAACTATAAATTCAAATCAAGTAAATTAATTATAACTTAACACACAACCTAAACTCTATAAAAACATAATTACATAAATTAATCGTCGACACAATAGATGAATGGATTTTTTTTTTATCATATGGATTAACCACGTCATCATTACGGATTACGCGTACAACAATGCCGGCCAACGCATATTTAAAAGGTACCATTTAAAATTTTTTTTTTTGGGGTTAATTAAATAATTCAATTTGCTGTTTGAGTAACTCGTTTTCTATAATTATTAAATTTATTTTTGTTTATTGTATGCCTTTTTGTTATATTTTTCTTATCATTAATAAATACGGGTATGGTAAATTTATTATAAGTAATGATCTTTTTCTTAAATTTCCACCATTCACACTTAGTCGTTTTCCGCTAATCGTTTTGATTTCAGGATGGAATAACTAAACTAATTATAGGGTGTGATCATGGTAAGTAGCAATAAATCGTAGGTATATAATTGTCCGTGCTAAATTTTGTTTCCGTAAGATGTAATCGGCGGTAACTCCAGGTTTTTTTCTGCAAGGTTCCATTTTCTACCCACCCATCCACTGAGCCATAGCCGGGCTAACCCAACAATCCGCCGCGGAAGCCTTTGCAATTAAAACACTAATTTCTGTTAACGATCTGGGCAGAAACAAGTGCAGAATTGGAAATTGTCCATCTTTCACCCCCTCGCCCGTCTTGAGGATCGTTACAACCTTCAATAGAGATCCAAAGGAACTTCGGGGAATGTCTGAAACTGGTCTATATTTATTAGAAATGGAAGGAGATCAGAGTAGTCTTTATCCCGAAATCAGGAAAGAGCTCACATGCTTGTCCAAAGGATCTGAGGCCTTTAACTCTATCATCCTTTCTGTTGAAAACCAAAAATTGAGCCAAGAAATTGGGTAATGTCACAGCATGCGTACTGTAAGGGAAAGTCGGTTGACACAGCTTTGCACGATCTAGGACGCACGATTGAGAAGTCAATTTACTCGCAAGGGTTTTGTATGGTAGAATTTCTGGACATTGAGGGTGTCTTTAATAATGTAAAAACGGGGGCGATCATGGAAGGATTGTTATTTTTGAAGGTGGACTACTCTATAAGTAGGTTGATAAACCAGATGCTGGTAAGCAGGATTATTACCTCGGAACTAGGGGACTCCACCATTAGAAGACGGGTGGTTAAAGGAACCCCACAGGGAGGTGTAATATCTCCCTTTCTTTGGAGTGTAGTGATGAATGGATTGCTGTTGGAACTGGAGACAGAGGGGACAGGGGTGGTAGCGTATGCAGGGGTGTCATGCAGAATGCACTCCTGATCGTTACGAAATGGGCCAGCAAATGTGGATTAGAGGTCAACCCTTCCAAGGCGGAGCTGGTACTATTAACAAAGAAATATAAAATTCTGGTAATTAGCCCTCCTACCATGAACGACATTAGACTGGCTTTTGCTGCCAGAGCGAGATTTTTGGCCATAATCTTGGATATTAAGCTCAGCTGGGAGCCTAACATTATGTAAAAGATGAATAAGATTGATGTAGCCGGTTACTCGTGTAGGAACGCCATAGGTAAGAGATGGAATTTGAAACCACAGCTGATACACTGGCTCTATACCGCAGTGCTAAGACCTTGAATAATGTAACATATATGGGGATGATGGAGAAGGTGCAAAGAACGGCCTATATGCTTATAAGCGGAGCGCTTAGGACAAGACCTAAACACGCTTTAGAGGTTATGTTCCACCTTATTCAAATCGTTTTTTGGTAAGCAGATGACGGCCAATATAGCAACGAGACTTTCGGCTGTCTCTCAGTGTAAGTGTCTTCAGGCGGGGCACTCGACGATAGTTTGATCGCTAAGGGAAGAACTGGCGAATCTAGATTATATTAAACCAACGTTGTGCTTCAATAAAGGCTTCCGGACCATCTGTCCTTCTAGGCAATGCTGGAGGAACGGATCAATGCCGGAAAACGAGGCAGTGCAATTTTCCACGAACGGCTCTAACCTATACTAAGCTCTAAGCTTAATGTTAATATATGTATGTTCGTCTCGTTAATATATCTGTTCGACGGTTTGTTTGAAGTCACGGGTGGCGGTGGATTGCCGATCATCTCTTAATGAGATGAGCGAGTGTTTCAGAATTCAGATATGCAGTTATATTGGTAATTTACATCGATATGTCAATTTTGTCAGGGATTTTTATCATGACGTCAACTTCAAGCACGGGCAGTTGCAATTTATCCTTTCTATTAGAAGTCAGGTCATCAGAAAAATAACAATTTTAACTACTCAACTAACTATTCACGGTACTGATTACCCCTCCTCCTTTATTAATTACAACTGAGACTGAGCTCAGTTAGCAATTTATACTTGAAATTTTACAAATTTTACATTTCTTAAACAATTCTGATTTGTTGAGGTGAAACCCAATGGGTAGTCCCAAAATTAATTAAACCTATTTAAAATACTAATTTTAATTTGGTATGTTTACTAGGTTGAGTGGGCTCGTTCTTTGAAGTCTTCTTTCAACGACAGGGTTATCTATCATATGACGAATATAGGGGTTTCCATGTTCCTGGAGCCTTGTTTCGTGTTTGGCGGCATGCTTTTTTATTTCATCTTTGATGTATTCCATCTGTAAGTCCCTATGAAGATCTTCATTTCTTGTGTACCAAGGAGCGTTTACGATGCTACGGAGAACCTTGTTTTGAAATGTCTGTATCATTTTGGCGTTTGTTTGCTTAGCACCAGGCAATACATTTTTCTGAACTTAATATTAAGTTCTTCTTTTTTCTTTTTGACGTGCTCTCCCCAATTGAGCGATATTATTGCAAAATTAATTTAACATTTTTTATTTCCTAATCGTGTTTATTGTAAATGATTTACTTTTCAAAATAATTACAAAAAACGGAAAACCTCCTATAAAGAAGTTGCCACTTTAGATGGACCGATTTCAGCCAAAAATCACTGAGATTTAAGTATAAATTTTCGCAGTTAATCCGTTTGGGCTGTATACAGGACACAGACATTTAGGTGAAATATTCCCCCTTAGTCGAATATGCTGATTAAGGTTCATTAATTTTGTAAAAATTTATAAAGTTTTCGCCATTCACAAAATTTGACCGGTGTTTCATCATCTGGGATAGTTCGCATTTTCACGTTGAATATCTAGGTTGTTTCTTCATCAATATTACAAATTTTATTACCTTGGTAACACTTTACTTGTCTCAGCACATGCGTAAAATGGAAAAAGTGGCATAAACTAAATAGCAAAAGTCGTTCTCGATATACTGAAATATCGTGGTAATGCATTTTTTAGATTATTTCGTATGACAGGTACACGTTTCTTGCTACATACGTACAGGTTCCAAAAGTCTGCCCAAATTGAAAATAAAAACGATGAGCGACGGTACCAAGTTGTACCGTTTTGCTCCAGGTTTTGAAGCTACCTGAGTTAGAAATTGTAAATAATGTCCTTCCACCTGAATATCTGGATAGTTAGCGTATGCAATTTAAATTTGGTCAAGGTGATCTATCATACGAAAGAATTAAAAAACAATACAACAACCGGGAACATTTCTCGAGACGAGTCCTTTTTGACGTTGATTTATAATCGTGTGCAATAACGATTCAAAGGACTTGAATCAGGCAAAAAGGTTTAAAATACCCAAATTCATCTAGCGCTGTTTAATTGTTAATTTGTAAAAGGTCGTGAAATATTTAAAGATTGTTACAAATTTAGCTGAGCCACTTTAATATACTCTAGCAGGTTTGAGGCGAATTTCTGAATATAATTTCATCAAAAACCGGCAGAGATTTCTTGTAAAGCTAAAACTGGTAGTGATAGATACTCCTAACAACTCCTACAACTGAGACTGTGCTCATCTAGCAATTTTCAAATCTTTCAAATTTACAAATTTTACATTTTTTAACCAATTCTGATTTGTTGGGGTGAAACCCAATGGTTAGTCCCAAAATTAATTAAACCTATTTAAAATGCTAATTTTAAATTGGAGTGCTTACTAGGTCAAGTGGCCTCGTTCTTTGAAGTCTTCTTTCAACAACGACGCTTCCATGTTCCTGGAGCCTTATTTCGTGTCTGACGGCACACTTTTTTATTCTGTGAGGGTTTCCATTTTTTGTGTACAACGAAGCATTTATGATGCTACAGAGAACCTTGTTTTGAAACGTCTGTATAATTTTGGCGTTTGTTTGCTTAGTACATCCCCAGAGTTCAATACCGTAGGTCTATATCGGCTTCAGTATTTGCCGATATAGCAGCAGCTTGTTCTGTATTGTAAGCTCCGAGCCTCTACCTACGAGCCAATACATTTTCTGAACTTAATATTAAATTCTTACTTTTTCTTTTTGACATGAAATTTCCACTTGAGCTTGGCATCGGGTGTCATGTCAAGATATTTAGCTTTGTTTGCATATGGCACCGGTCGTGAGTTAATTTCTATCGGTAGATGGGAACCCTATTGATATGTAAAGTTAATATGCGTAGATTTCATCGCATTAAGCTTGATTCTCCAGCGCTTAGCCCAGTTACAAACCGCATTGGTAATCTTCTGGAGTTTGTTCGTTGCCTCAGCGACATTGCTTCCAATCGCCATGATTGCTGTATCATCTGCAAAGGTGGCTATGGTTCCTTCATCTGTTGTTGAAATATCCGTTCTATAATAAATATAGGATCGGTCCTAAGACACTCTCCTGCGGGACAGTTTTTTTGTTCTAAATTAGATTCTGAAATCATACATATAAATCACAGAATAGATTCGGAGTGTTCATCCTCATATTTCACACGAAAATGTTTATCGATAAATAAGATCTTAGTATGGCATAGGATTGCCTCGGCAGATCTGTATGCAGCTTGAATTCCAGTCCACTGTGCCAGACTTCGAATGCTTAGGCGACGTCCAGAAATATGCTTGAGCATACTTTTTTACGTTCTAACGTTATTTCAATAATATTGATAGACGGAGTATGTTGGTAGATTCTATGCACCTGTTCAATTGTGGAGTGTTTTTTTCTGAATCCAAATTGATGTGAAAGAATTAGTTGTCAGTCCTCAATTATTGGTTTAAGTCTTTTTAGTAATAATTTTTCAAAGAGTTTTGACATAATTGGCAGCAATGAAACTGGCCTGTATGCTTTTTTATCGTTAGGTGGTTTATCAGGTTTTGCTATCATGATTACTTCTGCTACAGGCCAAAAAAAAATTAATTAAGATTTAGATAAAGGTAACCTCTTGACGGAGTACCCGCAGACGGAGAAGCACTCCAACGACCTTGGTGCCGCCCTGGTTTCCTATGGAAAATATTCCTATGAAAGAAACAGGAAAATGTTTAATTAACTGAAAATGTTTCACCTTTAAGAATCCGACCATAGGTTATAATAAGAATACTCAAAAAGATTAAGAAAGTATTCTAAGAAAACTGAACAGAAAAATTCAAACTAAAGTAAATTAATGTAATACATTTAAATGAAAGAAAAATTGAATCAAAAAAAATCTTAACCAAAATAATCCAGTAGTTAACTGCTGTAGTCCACTGCTCTTGATCCATGCTTACCGTATATTAGGGTCAACGATGTCCTTGATCAGCCGATTTACACCGATACTCTCGACGCCAAAAACCGCAGAAACACCGCCACCAATTTCGCAACTACACCATACGGCTAGAACCCGTCGCGCCAAACTCCGTTGAATGACTGACATCACTATCGCCAATTCGTTCGTTGATGCCGCAACCTCGCTATATAAACTTCTCGCGACCAATACTGATTTTCTTTTTCTAGCTCATCCGTGCTTGCAACCGTTAGTCCCGCATCATCGAACACAATTGTTTTGTATCCCAACCCAATCACCAACGGTACACGATACTGTAGGTAGGAATACCAAATACTTCACTCTAGTTCACGTTGTTACTAATTTGCACACACTTTTACGTTACACACACTCGATTTACTAATCTTAATTTGGCGTTCACTTATTAAACTATAGGTCGAATAAAAAGATAACTATTTAAGTTCTTAAAAGTTAATTACACAGTAGGTGTCAGTAGGTGTCTTTTAATAGTTTAACTAGTTTACGTTTATATATCTTGACTTGATTGTCGTTCACTCTACATACAAAAATTATATCTCACAATCGACTGCTTAACACCCACCATAAACAACTCAATGCCCCAAAAAAATTATCTCTGGGTTAAAAAAAAATCTAGCAATAAAAGAATCCGGTATTTATATGCAACAAAAACAGATAAAATCCGCCAATCAATTACAAAAAAAAAAAAATTTCGTACGATTTCTTTGTCCTGTGTGTGGTGCATACACCAATACGGTAAGACACAACCAAAAACATGCCAACTTCGCAGGCGCAACCACAATTCAACAGGTACGACCGTTGTATAAAGCAGTGTACGCGATAAGTACATGGAACGCACGTTACAAAGGTTGCATTGATTATGTGTAATAGCTTACGAAATCCTTATCTGGTAGAGCCTTGATTATTTAGCAAGTAATCAAGTCATACCCTGGAGCTTTTTAACATTCATGTTGTTCTTTACTTCTTCTTTTAATTCTTTGAGGGTTACAGGGCGTATTGTCAAAATCATCTAGCTTAGGGATTGACATTATATTTTCATTGGCCGTTTGTCTTGGTAGTGGTTGGAAGTAGCATAGTGAATTGCTTCATTGAGTTGTTCTAATTCATCTTCCAACTGGTGAGAGTTTCTTATCGGTACCTGAAGATTGATTTTTTCCTCCATTACTTCACGAAAGAGCTCCCAGGTTGTTTTTGAATTTGTTAATGTGGATGCACTCTCTCTTCGAATTACTATTTCACTGACTGTCATTTTAACCGGGGAATAATCCGATATTAGAGAATTACTGTCTTCAATGTGAATATAATTCTGGGATATATCTCTTTCTACATAAAAGTTTATTACGTCGGGTATCTTCGTTCCGTCACTGAGTCACTATGTTGGAGAACCACCAGAGTTAAACTCACATTTTGATGTCCGCCCTGCTTGCAGCACTTCTTTACATTTTGACGTCGTAAATCTGGATCCCCAATAGGTGTTTTTCACGTTAAAGTCACCTCCAATTCAAGTCCTTCCTTTTCAAGATATGCCTGGGTGGGCAATATATTGCAGAGACAGTAAGCTGTCTATGTTTAATTTGGATCCTTGCAGTAGTGACTTGCATTGTTTCTTCCTCGATTTGCATTGCTCCTTTCTCTTAGGAATTGAGTTCAAATGGTGTTATATATTTTCGTTTTTTAGTAATGCCGAACCACCTCTTGCTCTTTCTGCTGGATGAATGGAGTGATATAAGTTATAACCTCGTATTTTAACAAACGAAGATTTAACTAGATGGCTTTCAGATATTAAGAAAATGTCGTTTTTTCTGAATTTTAAAATATTTCTATTTCTGAAATATGTTGCATAATGCCATTCGCATTCCAGATTGCAGTTTTGAAAATTTTGTTCTTACTTAACATTTTTTGTTGGATTGCGTTGAGGGAGTTGCATTTTCTTCAGTTGATCAAGTATCATGTTGTTCAGATTACGTTGGTCAACTATAGCCGCTTTGCAATAGCTGCAATGCTGTTCATAATGTTTTCCATAATTTGGTTATTTTCGGAGTCCATATGTTTGGTTGTACTCAAACCTTTCACTACCGGAGCAAGTGAACTTCTTTACCCTGTGTTACTTGGTTTTGGGTTTTGATAAATCTGATTTGATATTTGAACCCTTCGATTTTCGTATTTTGCGGTTGATTTTTTGTTTTATCTCTTAATATTTGTCGTTGTTTAGCAACCTCACAGCCTCGATTAGCCAGATGTTGTCCCTTACAATTTGTACACTTGGCTGGCACATTTCTCCCTATTGTACATGTCAGGGTAATATGATTACCTGAGCATTTTACACATCTTGGATCCCGATCTTTGGGTGTGATTAAATGATGCTGTATAAGATAGCGGAAATTTCTCAGCGGAAAATAAGAAATTCCGCTACTCGCCACAAGTGGCAGCACAATCACAAAAGAGAATTTTTTTTGTTACATAATTACCAGCGGAAATTTTTTATTCATTTTGTTTCTCTTTTCACTAAACAAAACATCCCAGCAGAATAAAATATTAAAAGTGATCCTTAAAATGACAAATTGATTAATCTCCGAAGTAAAGGAACTCGGTAAATCAAATCTTAAAATTTAACAATATTCCGTCTTTCCGCCATACTAAAAGAATGACGATGAAATTGGGATAAAAGTATTGATCAGGGTCCAAAACTTAGGAAACAATTCTAGGATCTGTTCATGCTGGACTAAACTAGGCCATTTCATAACCAATCCTTTTGAAAATTTAAATTTTTTTATCAATTTCATATCAGTTTTTGGCCAATATCTCAAAAACTTCCACTAGTAACCAATACTTTCGATTGTTTATCTAGTAGCTTAAGTCATACTGAGACTACGAGGAAAATTTGGGGAAAAATGATGGATTAGAATTTTCACTATAATTTTTTGATTTTCTGCGGCCATATAAGATATTTTCAGTTTTTGGCCGATATCTCAAAAACTCCCACTAGTAACCAATACTTTCGATTGTTTATCTAATAGCTTAGGCCATACTGAGACTACGAGGAAAATTTGGGGAAAATTGATGGATTAGAATTTTCTCTATAATTTTTTGATTTTCTGCGGCCATATAAGTTATTTTCAGTTTTTGGCCGATATCTCAAAAACCAATACTTTCGATTGTGGTTTCTGATCAATAGGTTAGGTTAGGTTTCAGTGGTTGCTTACTGCACACTTAGGCCAATTTTTAGGCCCATTGTGATACCACTCATTCACTCCACATCATTAACCCACCTACTTCACCTACTCACACAACTACAGTATACCACCTGCTCATTGCAAGCTCCATGTCAAACTGTACATTGACATGGAAGGTGGGTCGGCGCGTGACACGGAATTCTGCACTCTTAGTTGTATTTATTAGCATCACCGATCGTAATCGATGATGAAAATTCGATTTGCATCTAGCCTCTGATGGGATTCGAACCCAGCACCTCCCGGTCCAAGTGCCGAAGCTTTAACCACTACACCACTTGTCCGGTCTGATCAATACTATTATCCAAATTTCATCGTCATTCTTTTAGAATGGCGGAAAGACGGAATATTGTTAAATTTCAAGATGTCATTTACCGAGTTCCTTTACTTTGGAGATCAATCAATTTGTCATTTTAAGGATCACTTTTAATATTTTATTCGGCTGGGATGTTTAAATGCCTGACATTTTTTGCATTGCGGTATGCGTGTTGTGGTTCTCCTCATTGGTTCGATTTTCACCTTCATGGTGGATTCCTTTTATTCCATAAATGTTTTGAACATTCTCTTTGTTGTCAAATACCAGCATAAAAGTATGATAATTGGTTTTCCTTCCTGAATTTCTATTCTCTCTTTATTTTGTAAGTCTTCCATTATTTCTTTGCTGGAGCAAGTGTGATGCAAACCTCCTGCCTTTTATAGGTCGGGCCTCAGTATGTTCTCGTAAGTGAACCACTGATACTTTCCAGAATTCAATTTCATAGATACGGTTGTATATAAATATCTGAGTCGGGAGTATTAATTTTTCAAACGTCATTGCTTAGCGCTGTTACCATAGAGTCTTTGTCAGTAACCGATTTCATCAGTGACTGAATTTCTGGGTAACTGGTTACACCCACAATATTTATTGATGGGGATGATTTTTCTTTAAGTTGCACCAAATTTGGTGTAATGTTCATGGTAGATTTCCTAACTTTTGGTTGATTCGCTTTGGGTAGAACATTTTTGAACCTGGACTAGACCCAGATAATCCGCTACCATTAAATTGCTTAGCCGCAAATGATGATTCAGTTTATCTTTTCTTGCTCTTCCTGGGCTGTTTTTTCTTCGTTAGGATCCAGTCCGTCTCTCTTTGTAATTCATATTCATAGTGGAATAGATGAGTTTGTCTGGTTCAATGCTTCATATCGCAATCGTTTTTTGGAACCGGATTTATTTTTAGGTTTTCATTTTATCGCTTTAGACACTCAATTTCTTCACTTAGCTTGGCAATTATTTGGTCCATATGCTTTAGACACGTCAAGAGAGCCATATTCTCCTTTTCTAGGTCCATAGTTGTTTTACTAGATTCGGATATTTGCAAAGTAAAATTTTTTGCGGCATCACTTATTTCGTGTAACGTTTGCCCAGTACATCTAGTTATAACGGTAGAAAAAGCATTGGTTTGGTCTACCGAGTTGCATCTATTTTTCGTTATCGGTGTTTCGTTATCTTTGTAAATTTGATCTTCTCTAGAACGGATTTGATTTTCCCTGCATATTTTTGATTGACTAATTAGCTATTCTGCTTCACTACTACGAAGGGATTGCGTACCACAACCGTTCGTTCTACAGAACATTGTCCAATACGCCCGTATCCATTTATTAATACTTCGTGGAGGCAGTCAATTCCAGTTAAAATGTATAAACTCGTTTTATGACACATCCAAATGGAAAATGAAATCTACATTTTTCATTCAAATTTATATGATTTATGTTTTCGTCCATGTATATGGAAATTCAAATTATGTACATAAAATATCCTATCCGATAAACCAGTTTATTGGTTTGTGGTATGTGTACGAGGAAATCCATAAAATATTTGATGTTCTTAAATATTTCTGCATGTAGGCACATAAAACTGTAATTTCAAGTATCTATCTGGATGTACAATCGGTTCGAATGGAAATTGAATTCACTTCTTGGTTTCTGTTTACAGCCATTATTATTGACCATATAAACATGATAAACCGTATCTATAAAAAAAAACTTCATGCAATATGTAAGTTATGTATCTACGATCGTAAAATCAACAAATTTTCATTTGTATAGGAACATTTTTGTGTACCTACATCAAACACAAAAATCGCTTTAAACAGCATAAAGAAAATTTATATTTTCATGAGGAATTTTCGAAAGTTCGGAAAGTTCGAAGCCCAAAATAATGTCTATACCTATACCAATTCGTGGAAAGGAGAGAGAAAATATGTTCACAACACATATACCTGTATACGATATAAATTTCGTTTTCCGAAAAGTAAGAAAACAGAACCAACTAAGAACCAAAAAAGGAAAACTCATGAAAACATATTCAGAACAATAAGCAGCAAAGGTGAAAGGAAGTAAAGTAGCAAAAGGTATTAATACGCAATGATAAATTAACAAAATAATAAATTGTACGTTTTGTTCTTGTGCTTCTTGTGGGATGGGGTTTAAGGGGCCCGTCGTTATCAATCCCAAGAAAATTTATTTTCCTATAACGTACGTACGTTGATTTGTACGAACACATAATCAATTTCGGATTATTATTATTGTTGGTACCGATGATACAGGATACAAAAAGATCAATTTATTTGTAAATGGAACACCTCGAGTTTGTATTTTTTATGAGTTTGGGAATTCTAAATGAATTTGTGGTGATGATTGGAAATGCGATTGATGTGTCGATTTAATGTTTCACTGATGTTTTAGAAAATCTTAAACATTATTTAGTATTAGATTGGAAGATATTAGCGTAAGAGCCTCCAGAGAGTACGCCTAATAATTTACCCGAGCCTCACGAGCCAGAGTAAATTTATTTGTCAAGCAGGAGCCACCTACTCAACCTGACCAGATCGAACGATATAATAACGGTAACAACGAAAACAACAAAAAACCAAACTTTTTAAATGTAATGATGACCATCCCATCAGAAGAGTTTGATGCAATGAGCAACTTACTAACCAAAATAAAATACGTAAACGACGGTTAAATGAATTTTATTGAAACGAATTATTCGATCGTTGTCGATTCGAAAATTATCCAGACCAATCAAAATTGCGATGTTGGCGAACGATGAAACTGTACCCATCGATCAGCTGGCAACGTCGGCTTATAAAATACGCACGAGGTACTGACGTAACAACTACAACAAGTTATGATATCGACTTATAATAAATCCCATTGAACCCTCACGCACTCACAACACCAAAAATCATATTCCGGGTACCACGCGGGCGTTTCCATTCACGATGACGTTTAGGTTGGCGGTACCAAGCCAAATCAACATCATTTAGTTCAGGTCCCACTATGATTTTCGAGTAGTTCTGGTCCTAAACTTTACCAGTGCAAAGCGTCGTAGCGAGAATGGCCCGTATATTATTAAATAGTAAATTATTTATAGCCTTTCAATTTCTTCTCACAAATTCGTTAAACAAATTAAAATCAAACACGGCAGAAGCATTTTTAAACACACGAGTTGGATTAAAAATCGAATCCGACATACCAAAGTTCGACCCATGGAAGTGCAGATCGATCATGACGCCTCGGTAACTTGTATGATCACATAGGAGCACGTATTGAATATAGGGACAGTCAAGAACTTGGACCATGTCGCGCACGAAACTAAGCAAGATATTTGCCCTCTGACTAAATACGGCGGAAGCACATACTTAGAAGCGTTTACCACTCGAGGAAGTTGCCTTAAGGTAAAAAACAGGAATCGATTCTGAATTGATTCTATACTGCTAAAGGAATTGTTATAGTACGAATTCCAGACAATTGAGGCATATGCTTAGTGCGAATATCGAGAAGTAAAACGAAGAGGCGTTTTAGAGTATACGGAGTAACGGAGCATGCGGAACATCATCTGGTAGTAAACTGAAATTGAATGTTTGGATTTTTGATAAAATCAAAATTCTCATTCTCTCTCGATGAACGACTCAATTTCAAAAATGCTGCAAACATGTTTCTAATATTCGATTCAACCACAACAATATAAGAATTATACAAGAATCGATGTAAAAGTTTAAATTGAGATCTGAGAACACTAAATATTTTATAATTTACGACGGATGGACTCAATTTGAATTTTTATGAATTTTAGCTTCCCGATGCTCCACTATCACCACTGCCTCCAGGTTCTCATTCTTGAAAACAAGAATGGGTGATTAAGTAACCTAGGTGCGGGGAGGGTCACGCTAAATGGTGACGAATAGATCGGATTAAGGTGCTATGCTATCTGGGCCGATGATCAGCCTGGCTGGGCCCCCTGTAAAAATAATTGCTCAGTCCTTAACGGAGCCATCTGGATACCTGGCGACCTCCAGTTGTATGTAGCCTTACCCGTGTATACGGATCTCTGCCCGGGCGGACCAACATTTTCTCCGTTACTGGTGGGAATAAGTATGGATAAAATTGCAAATTAAATTAAAGAAGTGATCAGCACTTCTCAAAGTGGCTTGCAAGCCAGGAACTAGCGGTAGTGGAAAAAAGAGAAAGTCATTGTCTTTCGGTTCGGAGATACAGGACGAGGCGTTCGGCCTTCCGTGTCTTGGACAGACTGCCTACAGTTCCGGAGGAGCAATGGACGGAAGAGCTGAGGAAATCTGTTAACTGGGCAAAGAGTTGCGTAGCCGATGGAAGCAATGCACGCAAGGAGGACCTTGGGTATAAAAGACAGAGGTCTAGTGAGGAGCGCTGAAAGTCCTTGGACAACATCCGGGACCCTCGCCAGTTTATAGGGACGCAGGTTGGTATCAGCGACGGTTGAAACTGACCGCGTGTGCGGATCAATGATCGGCCTTCTTGTATAGGAAGGCGACAGAGGAGGCAGGCGAGGTAGGGCTAGGAGTGAAGCTGAGGGCTGTTCCGGAAGAGGAGAAACCGACCAGACCTAGGACAATGGCCTGGAGTCACACGGAGACGGCTAACCTGGATGAATCCCTGAGTATTATCCAGGTTTGTAATCCGGATCTCCCGACGGGGAACTAGAGGATTGTCAAGCAGGAGGAGCCCAAGGGCATTTTCAGATTATCAATTATGATAATCAATAAGAAATCTCTGGCTCCCCTGTCAAAAACCAAAGGGGTTCTAAACTTCGGCATCGGCTCTGTCACCCTTAAGGTGTTTAGAAAGGACGAGGTCAAGGTAAAACTGAGCTCCGCGCTGCCCGAGAAGGGTGAGTAAGAAGTCCAGCCGGTTGAGAGAAGCTCGACGAGTGGTACCTCTCCAGAGGAAACATCGCAGCTAGTGGCGAACTCAAGTGAGGGGATAACTAGGGATCTTAGAGATCGACTATCTCTCGGCATAGGGAGAGAGGACGCATCGGAGGAGGGAGATGTGGACCTCCTTAAGTTTAGGGGCTGCGGAGGGAGTGATACGGAGGATACCGTCAACTCCGTCAGGTCTAATTAACCAACGTAGTACGGCTGTCGCGCTAAGGACTTCACCCTTTTTTACGCTTGGGACGGAAAAGAGCAGATCATGTATACTGGTTTTTCTACTTCCGCAGTATTGTAATGGGGACATGACTGCGATCTGTATAGTGCCGGAGGGGAGGAGAGTCTGGCTTGCAACCGCATACATGGATCGGGAGAAGCCAGTGTCGCCAGATTGACTGGGGGTCTTGTTTGGGATGCGGATAGAAGGAAGGTGGAAGTTATCCTAGGGTGTGACGCGCACGCGCATCATACCATCTGGGGTAGCTCAGATATCAATGACAGGAGTAAGTTACTTCTCGATTTTCTTTTAAGAACTAACCTCATTCCTTGTAATATAGGAGTGCCGGAAAGTTTTTGGTCTGCTTTCAATAGAGCGAAAATATCAAGAAAAAGACAAGCCTGGGACTTCTATACGGAATGCCTCAAAATATACAAAACGGAAACAAGAAAGATGCAAAGGAATTCGTGGAGGCTCTTCTGTGATAGAATGGAAGGGGTCTCGGATACCTGGCGCTTAAGAAAGATTCTCTCTACTAGTCCAGCTGTTCCAGGCTATCTGAAAGATCTGGTGGAAAATGGACGGTTTCTAGTGAAGATACTCTTGATATTTTGATGGAAACTCACTTCCCGGGTAGTGAGAATGCTTCGATTGCGGGGCCTTTGGTTGATTGCGGATCTAGAGGTGACTGTGGCGTCTAATTGTTGTGTACAGAGGATATTCTGAGTACACGGAAGATAAAATGGACTATTAAAAGTGTTAAGCCCTTTAAATCAGCTGGTCCGGTTGGAATTGTGCCAGCAGATATACAGAAGAACTCGGAGATCTTACTTCTCTGGCTGGAGGTTATCTTCAAAGGGTCTCTGAAGTTGGTGTCTAGAAGCTCGCAAAGCAACCCTAAGGACCTAATACCAATATCTCTGCCAACTTTTCTGCTGAAACCCATGGAAAGGTTGCTGGATGTCCATATTCGTTCGAGAATTATACCCAGAAGCTGGGCACAGTCTCAACATGAGTACCAAAATGGTAAGTCCGAGGACACGGCATTACATACCTTGGTTCGGAAAATTGAGAAGTCACTAGATTTTCAAGAATACTCGTTGGTAGCGTTTCTTAATAGAGAGGGCGCTTCAACAACGTGAAGGTGGAGGCAATTAGGGAAGGATTGTTGCCACTTGAGATTGAATGCCCTGTAACCAGGCAAATGAGGTGAATTATTAGGTAGCAGAAGGATTATAGCGGAGATGGGGGAAGTCTCCGTTAGAAGGCGGGTTGTTCGGAGAACATCCCAGGTAGGTGTCCTCTCTCCCCTTTGGAATGTAGTAATGAATGGACTACTATTGGAACTAGATGAGGAAGGAATAGGTGTGGTTGCTTATGACGAAGCGATAGCTGTCTTGGAGAAGCACCTATGTGATATTAGGGATGTGATGCAGAATGTGTTATCAATCACTGCGAGTAGGGCCAGATGTTGTGGCTTGAGGAGCAACCAATCTTAAACAGAGCTGGTTCTTTTTACTAGGAGATATAAAATTCCGGTAATCTTCCCACCAAGTTTAAATGGTACTATGCTGACCCCTTACTGATAGGGCGAGATTCCTGGGGATCCTTCTCGACAGTAAGCTCAGTTGGAAACAAAACACGATAGAAAGAGTGAAGAAGGCCTCTGCGGCACTCTATTCTGGCAAAAATGCCATTGGAAGGAAATGGGGTCCGAAACCGGAGCTGGCTTTACACTGTATTGTTCCGTACAGCTGTATGGTGTGAATATATGGTGGCCAGCTCTGGAGAAATTATCATACAGGAACATGATGGCAATGGTGCAGATGGCAGCCTGGATGCTCATTAGCGGGGCATTTAAAACGACCCCCACTAGTGACTAGGAGGTTATGCTGTACTTACCCCCGTTGGATATTATTGGAAAGCAAATGGCGGTCAATATGGCCGCCCGGCTATCAGCGAATTTAGGGTGGAAGTGTCTGCAAAAAGTGCACTCAACTATAGCCAATTCTGTGAGAGATGACCTGATGAATTTGGATTATAATACTGTGGGCAAAAAATAGTAAGACTTTGTTCATAATTTTAAAATTCTTTATATATTTCTCCAAATCTATTTCGTCGCCCTCAAAGTAATCCCCCCGGCCTCAATACACTTGTGCCAACGTTTTTTCCAACCCTCGAAACAGTTGTTAAAGTCAATTTCCAGAATAGCCTCCAATGCGCGTAGCGATTCACGTTTAATGTCTTCAATTGACTCAAAACGGCTTCCCCGGAGCGGTCGTTTGAGTTCGCTGAATAGCCAGAAGTCACACTGAGCCAAATCTGAGCTAAAAAAATCACGTAAAACCAATGCAGTATGAGAAGGTGCATTATCGTGGTGCAAAAACCAAAAGTTGTCGACCCATAATTCCGGCCTCTTTTTACGAATAGCTTCGCGCAAACGACGCATAACACAAAAATAGTATTCCTTGTTGACAGTTTGGCCGGTCGGAAGGAATTCGGAGTGCACCACACCTCGATAATCGAAGAAAACTGTCAACATCACCTTGATTTTTGACTTGCTTTGACGTGGTTTTTTCGGTTTTGGCTCACCTTTGGCACGATATTCGGCCGATTGTTCGTCCGGGTCGTAAGCATATATGCAAGACTCATCGCCAGTTATAATACGTTTCATGACATCCTGGTAGTCGGAAAGCATTGTTTCACAGACGTCAACGCGACGCTTTTTCCAAAAAATTGAGTGATTTTGGAACCAATCGTGCTTTCACTGTTCTTAGGCCCAAATGATCTTTCAAAATGGTTTTCACTGATCCTTCCGATATTTCAACGATGCCAGTAAGATCTCTGACTGTTAATCGTCGATTCTCGAGCACCAATTTCTTGATTTTATTAACGTGTTGATCATCAGTTGATGTTGATGGCCGTCCTAGACGTCGTTCGTCGTCAACACGTTCTCGACCCTCTTTGAACAATTTGTACCAATCAAAAACACTTGCTCGCGACATACAATTATCACCGAAGGCCTTTTGCAACATACTGAATGTTTCGGCACCACAAAATTGATTCCGCACACAAAATTTAATGGAACTTCTTTGTTGAATAATTTCACTCATTGTAAAAATCGCCGAATGCACTTTTTGTACTTCAGAAAGACAAGCATATACTAAACACTGATTGATGATTATTTTGATGTGACATTTGGCACAGATGTCACTGCCAGTCATACCAACATAGAAAAAAATATATATCGGTTTTTGGTGGTGTTTGGCTTACCCTTTGATATTTGATCACTAACCAAATTATCGTAAACATCAGCCGTTAATAAAATATAAATAGGAGCAGACGCTTCGAACCTTTGAACAGCCAGAACTAACTGACTCCATTTATGATTTTTTCAAAATCCCAATTATAATAACATTAATCCCGTTTCCTGGACCTCCAACGTAGTTTTCGAAAACAAATTTGCT
This sequence comes from Nephrotoma guestfalica, assembly GCA_963691935.1. Classification (NCBI taxonomy): domain Eukaryota; kingdom Metazoa; phylum Arthropoda; class Insecta; order Diptera; family Tipulidae; genus Nephrotoma; species Nephrotoma guestfalica. The sequence continues at coordinate 204,491,133 of OY829914.1, read as the reverse complement.
TCAATATCTAACCGATATCGCGGTGTCTGCCCACTTCTTCTTATGAATGTGTATTTATATGTGCTTGTGTATACGTTTATGAATGGCGGATTAGTTGTTGTATGGCACGAGGTATCTTATGGCCGTTTCTGTGATGCACAGCAATGCATCGTTCGTACATCTCGAAGGATTCCCACTCCATAGTGTGACTTTACAAGAATACGGTATGTGTGCTATGCGAATTTTCAGTTTTCATCGAGTTCCTCTCTCCCAAAGTGATTTCTTGAATATTATGGTCGATTTGTGATTGATTGATTGAATTATAACATTAAGCTAACCAGACGTCTTCCTTTAAGGATGCTTGTACTTCGTTTCACAGCATCGTCCTCCTCAAACATTACGTCCTCCTTTGTTCTCCTTTCAAAATATATCCTCCTTGTCCTTCTTCCGCTTATTTGGAACATAAATTTTCTTAAATAAACATTTTTTTGGTTTTGATATTTTCATTTTGAAAGGGGAGTTCAAACGAAAGTTTTGAGTATGGAAGCTCTCACAGCTGAAACTTCTGAAATTATTTCAAACCATCTAAAACAAATACAACTTAAGTGATGAAATATTTGATATATTAGCGCGGATAATACTAATTTAAGGGGTGTGAATCGCATAGGCGATAAAAAAACTTTTAGGAATTAGTTGTAATTCTCATATTCTCTCGAATGAAATACGCACGTTAACCACTGTTACGACTCCACTGTCATAACATTGATATTTTTCAATTTAATTTTGAATTTTTGAATTTCATTATAGTCGTTTGTTTAATGATGATAGCATTGACATCTGTAGTATAACATTATCATTAAAATTGTTGTGCAGTGTGCATGGGCTTTAAATTCTATTTAACGTTTTTTTACCCATGCTATGGCACTGCGTAAACGTCGAATGATTTTGAGAGCGAGACGAATATGTACCCCTTGTGCGTGTGTGCGACCGGCGGAGATGTACAGACATATTTTTTGTTATGTTTTCTCAACACCAACAACCAAAAAAATATTCTTCTAGATTTTTTCGGTACGAGATTTTTTTAGTCTAGTTTTGGATTTGAAAAAGTTAGCGTCTGGGTTTCGAGTGTGATAGAGTCTAGTTCTTTATATAAGAAGCCTCGAGCTTGGAATTTAAATTAAAATAAAAAATTTAAATTTTTTATTTTCTATTGAGTTAAGCAAAATAAAATTGTATTTTTAGTAAATTAGTGAAAAATAAAATCAATTAAAATATAACAAAACTTTTTAATTGGTTTTATATGTGATTAATTAAAATAGTAAGGCCGCAACGGTCTGGGTGCGTCATGACGCTATAATTATAAGGTCGCTACAGTCAATATAAATATCGGTGAAAACGCCACACCATACGGGTGAGGAATAACGTGGCCAATTTCTGTTTTTTTTTTGGTTTACGGCGCGAAGACGCGAATCGATATTTACGGTTGGCCAAACTCGTGGCCATTTGTAATTTTTATTGACGATGAGGAGACGCCGCAACCCATTTTAGGAGTCCTAACCGAAGGTCGAAGGTACCGATTTTTTTTGTTTTTATTTTTTATTTTTTTGAATCCAAATTTTAAATTTTTTTTTAATTTAAATTTTAAATTTAAATTTTTTATTTTCAATTTTTTTGAATTTTCTTTTTTAAAATTTCAATCAACATATTTCAGTGTAATCGAGCGCCATAGTGGTTGCCACATTATACCGACTTGCTTGCGTACCGAGAGACCAAAGCGTCACAAGTGTTTTTGCGCTTTTCCATTTGTTTGTCATTCAGCTTATGTGGTACCCATTTACCGGTTTTCTGAATCGCATCTCTCGTATCCGTTTGGAAACAGCTTCATGATTAACGTCCAATTGCTCGGCGAGTTACTTTTGTGTTTGTGAATCATCTTCGTCCAACATTGCTACCAATTCCACATCTTCGTATTTTTTCGGAGGTTTTCCACGTTTCTTAACTGCAACATTGAAGTTACCACTTTTGAAACGCCGAAACTATCGTTCACACGTATCTTGCGATGGAACATGTTCGGCATAAGCTTTTCGAGGTAATTAGTATAATTCAACAGCAGTTTTCTTCAAATGAAAACAAAAATTTATTGCTGTCGCGCTCTTTGTTCGGTATAAATTTGGACATATTAAACACAACAATACAACACTATGCACACACTTGAAATGGTTCCAAGAAATCATAGAATTTTGATGATTGCCCTACATACATTGTCTACACGTGTAGAATATTAATGAACTACGCGGTATAGACAATATGGTACAACACTGTATACCTAAGCTTGGAAAATATAAAACACAGGCTCGCCGTATCGTCCTATAAGCTTTCTTCCCACAATATCAACACGGTATTGTAAATTCAGTCAATCAAACCTCAGAAGACAGTAATAGCCTTAGAAGCAACGGCATATTGTTCAGGTGCCTTCTTGGATATCCCTCATTTGATAAAAAAAAAGTTTGGCACCCAATGACTGTAATAAAGTAAATGTTAATGCTATACTTAATGGTAGCGTTACCGGTTTGTATGAGATTAGCGTAGGTGTACCCCCTTTAGGCAGCGTTCTGAGCCCAGTACTATATTGGCTAAGGAGCTGATCTACTTGACAGTGTAGAGGTTGACATATCAGTGTAGAGGTTGACATGGAGCTTGCAAAGTGTAGATGGTATACTGTAAAATTATGTGGTTAGGTGAATGGGTGGTGTGTGCGTGAATGATGAAGGATGATTAATCCTTTTTATCTCAAAAACCAAGGTACAACATCCACAGCAAATTAGAGTCAATGATGTTAAGAAAATCTGGAAAGCAGGCCTCGCTTGAGAAAATATATTGAGCAAATCGCAACTAAACTAAAATAAAATTCTTCAAAATGAATTGAAACCTAGGCGTTAAATAGTAGAATACTGCTCGCAGTATTACTGACGACAACAATAGCGACACACTCCCACATATTGACCACGACGGTACGATAACAAACGAAGAAGAGTTGACCAAATATGAATCCTGAAAAATGGAGCGACCAAATTTCATATCAGATGGCGATCCTACGCGCTCATCAACTACTTGAGATATTTCACTAAATGTTTGTGTTGAATTTTTTGGGCTAGATTCATTATAAACTTTTAAATTATGAATTTTTTTCATCATTAAATTTTCCTACAGTACGTTTTAGAAGTTTTCCCGTCGTCACCACAACATGCTTCCGTGATAGTGGGGTACCTTAACTTTTCGGTTATTAGAATGTCTATCTAGTCCCAAAGGATATTACGTATCCAGTAGAAGACACCGCGTGCAACTTTTGTATGTATTTATGTTTCGATTCAGGATCAAACCCAAATACTGTAAAGACTTTCCATATTTGTTTTATTTTTTGCTGAAGGGGGGGGGGGGGGGATAGGAATTTTCCTTTACTTCGTCATTTCTTCTGAGTTGTTCTTCTGCGGCTATTCAAATTTCTTCTACTCCAAGCAATATTAGCAAAACGTTGATTGTGTTTGTTGTTGTTAACGCATCATCTCTATCTGCCACGCGCCCCTCATCTTCATATGTATTATAGTTCTTACTTAAAAAAACTTTGTTTACATGGGTACCAGTGATACTACTGTGGGCAAAAAGTAGTTAAACTTTTTAATTTAAATCTCGCGCGGAAAACCGTTCGTCGAAATATTTTTTTTCTATTTTGGTATGACTGTCAGTGGCATCTGTGCCAAATGTCACATCAAAATAATCATTAGTGTTTAGTATACGCTTGTCTTTCTGAAGGAATTGATGCTCGAGAATCGACGATTAACAGTCAGAGACCTTACTGGAATCGTTGAAATATCGGAAGGATCAGTGAAAACCATTTTGAAAGATCATTTGGGCCAAAATCACTCAATTTTTTGGGAAAAAGCGTCGCGTTGACGTCTGTGAAACAATGCTTTCCGACTACTCGGATGTCATGAAACGTATTACAGCTGGCGCTGAGTCTTGGACCTATGCTTACGACTCGGAAACAGACGATCGAAACAGACGATCGATCAGCCGAATATCGTGCCAAAGGTGAGCCGAAGCCAAAAAACCAGGTCAAAGCAAGTCAAAAATCAAGGTGATGTTGACAGTTTTCTTCGATTATCGAGGTGTGGTGCCCTCCGAATTCCTTCCGACCGGCCAAACTGTCAACAAGGAATACTATTTGTGTGTTATGCGTCGTTTGCGCGAAGCTATTCGTAAAAAAAGGCCGGAATTATGGGTCGACAACTCTTGGTTTTTGCACCACGATAATGCACCTTCTCATAATGCATTGAGTTTACGTGATTTTTTCGCCAAAAATTCCACCCATATCGTTCCGCAACCACCGTATTCGCCTGATTTAGCTCCGTGTGACTTCTGGCTGTTCAGCAAACTCAAACGACCGCTCCGGGGAAACCGTTTTGAGTCAATTGAAGACATTAAACGTGAATCGCTATGCGCATTGAGGCTATTCCCGAAATTGACTTTAACAACTGTTTTGAGGATTGGAAAAAACGTTGGCACAAGTGTATTGAGGCCGGGGGGGATTACTTTGAGGGGGACAAAATAGATTTGGAGAAATAAATAAAGAATTTTAAAATTATGAACAAAGTCTTACTATTTTTTGCCTACAGTAGTAAGTGGGAAATTCTGGTCCAGTTGATTCCTACTAAAATATATAATTTTATGTGTTTAGGTATTTACAATTAGACAACAGATGATTATGTTGGTTCGTGCCTTGACCGTAATACGCAAATTATCCCAAGTTAATTAAAAATTTGGCGGATCATCGAAGCACTGTCACCTTGCTTCACATTATAAATTATAATCCTCAGATCCCGTAATAAAGGAGCAATATTAATTTAGAGTTTGTTCATCCACTTTTAACACTAAAGCCAATCAACATGGTTTTGAATTTGTGGTGCAAGCATATTTCGGCACCCATTTTGCGGTAATATTTCATATACCAAGATGGTCAAGCATAATGTTGAATGCTGTTGTTTCAGATATTTTGTGCTAGTTCTTTTAGTTTTATACAAACCTTTTCTCAACTCTCTCTGGTCTACCACAGCGATTGTAATGCTTTAATGTCTTCCTACAACAATAAATTATGGTTTAAAACCTTCAAGGCGTAGTTGAATTGAAGCAAATATATTTTTGTATTGGAGAATCGTCTTACCATAGAACTCAAAGCTTTAATGGCATTTAACAAAGACATATTTCCAACTGTACATATGTTACAAATTTCAAAATAGGTTGTAAATTGGGCAAAAACTACCGACATGTTTGCTGATCCCATAACTCAAATCCTCGTAGAGTTTTTTACTCACCTTCGCACGTGCTCGTGGCAGTTATGGCTGGGTAGTAAAACCATACTTAACGGATTAGTAGTTAGTTTTTAATTTTTATTCGCGCATTCATCGATTTCGCCCTTTAACCGTTACATACATACCTTACTAAATTTATTTGTGTACAGATCAAAACGCGACTAATAAAATGTTTGGATTTTTTACCCAAATTACTCCTTCTCCTATCCAGGAGCTAAGAAAGTGGACAGTAGTCTCTTTCTCGTGTTTGCTGCTTCTACGTTATTCATTAAAATTCAAATTCTGTCTTGCATGTTTTCCAAAAAGACGGCGTCCAATAAGTATCCTAATATCCAGGTTTAAGGAAGTTTATCAAAAGTGATTGGGTCGCCCACAAAACATAAACACATCTAGGAACAAAATTTAAGATGACATCATATTTCACCACCATAACGAACTGAGTAGTTTATACGAGGAATCTCCCGCGCCACTGTCTCGCTTCTGTAATTAAATATAATAACATCAAAATTCACAATATTACCCGTAACGTAATTAGCATTAAAAATTCAAAACGGATGAATACCATAGCATGATACGAGGAAGGATGGATCAAATATTAACTATAAAAGATTTAAGGCTCGTTTATCAAAACGTTATGCTCCCTACGGTTTAGCCACCCCTTTCTTAAAATAAACAAAACGATTTATTTACATAAAAATTAGATGTTAATACGTAATAATACAAATTTATTTAAAACATTCTTTGTTTTTGATTAACTTGGGGAAAACAAATAATTTCCCTTGACGCCCAATTTCCTCGTCTCGTATTATATGGGAGTTGATTGAGTATTATATTGTTATACGTTTACTGTGATAAGAGATACCCCAAAAAAATTGTTGATAATTTCTGATTACGCCGCTCTTCTTAGATATAATGTTTCACTCATTCCACTCACCAAGTGCTATAACAAAATTATATCTTTAAATGATCCCATCGCCTTCCTTAATGATATTATTATTGTTATACTTAATATTACCATGAGCATTACTACTATGATTGTTAGTATACTCTGTCTGTCTTAACACAAGAGAGTGTAAAAATCTCAGAAATAATCAAATTATAACTTTACGCAAGTTATTATAATCGTATTGTACCAGAAGAAGAAGAAAACGCCATGGTATATCTGTGCAAATGCAAAAGAAGAAATACAGAACGAACATTGTAATGTGATTTATCAATGTCAAGCAGATAAAATTAATATTATAAATCTTTTTCTTTATATCCCATTGCAATGCATATAATCCATGTAACGACTTAACGAAGGCGTTTTGATATATTTATTGTCGTATATCTTCTATTCAAATTATTTACGAATATAACAATAAATTGAAGTGATTATTTTGACTGGCATTTATTTATGTCAAATGCAAACAATTTGTTTCATAATAAGCATTTTTAAGTCCAAAATTAACAGACTGCGCTCGAAGTCAAAAATAATTAAATAAACCTACTATTTGTAAATCGTTTGAAAAATCTGTCAACATGAAAATGTCAAAATGTTTCAATAATCTGTTATTTATTAATTTTAATAATTAATTTTAATGGAAATTACTATTCAGGCAAACCTATTCATTCTCCTATTCCTATTACTATTACCATTCCTATTCCTATTCCCAATTCCCATTCAAAATCCGATTCCCAAGCTCATTCATAATCCTGTTCCTATTCCTAATCCTACTTTTAATTATATTCTCCCTTTTCTATTCCTATTCCTATTAATATTCCTCTTCCTATTAATATTGCTCTTCCTATTCCTCTTCCTCTTCCTATTCCTCTTCCTCTTCCTCTTCCTGTTCCTCTTCCTCTTCCTCTTCCTCTTCCTATTCCTATTCCTATTCCTCATCCTATTCCTCTTCATATTCCTATTCCTATTCCTATTCCTATTCCTATTCCTATTCCTATTCCTATTCCTATTCCTATTCCTATTCCTATTCCTATTCCTATTCTTATTCCTATTCCTATTCTTATTCATATTCCTATTCCTATTCCCATTTCACTTAGTATTCCTATTCCTTTTCCTAGTCGTATTTCTATTCGTATTCCTATTCCTGATTCTATTCCTATTCCTGATTATATTCCTATTCCTATTTCTATTTCTATTCGTATACCTATTCCTAATCCTATTTCTATTCCTATTCCAATTCTTATTCCTATTCCTAATCCTGTTCATATTCCTGTTCCTATTCCTATTCCGACTCCTATTTCTATTCCTAATCATATTCGTATTCGTGTTCCTATTCCTTTTTCTGTCCCCTATTTCTATTCCTATTCCTATTCCTTTCACATTCCTATTCCTATTCCTATTCCTATTCCTATTCCTCCTCCTATTCCTATTCCGAATCCTATTTCTATTCCTAATATTAATCCTATTCCTATTCCTATTCCTTTCCCTATTCCTATTCCTGTTCCTAGTCCTATTTCTATTCGTATTCCTATTCCTAATTCTATTCCTGTTCCTATTCCTATTCGTATTCGTATTCCTATTTCTATTACTATTCCGACTCCTATTCCTATTCCGGCTCAAGCTCCTATTCCTAATCTTGCTCATATTCCTGTTCCTATTCATATTCCTATTCTGACTCTTATTCCTTTTTCTAATCCTATTTATATTCCTACTCTTATTCCTAAAGAAAATAATAATACAAAAATTAAACAAATAAATAAATAAATTCCTATTCAAATTGCCATTCCTATTTCTATTCCGAATCCTATTTCTATTCCTAATCCTAATCCTATTCTTATTCTTATTCCTTTCCTTATTCCTATTCCTGTTCCTAGTCCTATTTCTATTCGTATTCCTATTCTTAATTCTATTCCTATTACTATTCCTATTCCAATTCCTATTTCTATTCCTATTCCGACTCCTATTCCTATTCCTAATCTTGTTGATATACCTGTTGCTATTCCTATTCCAATTCTGACTCCTATTCATCGTCCTGTTCCTATTTATATTCCAATTCCTATTCCTCCTCCTATTCCTATTCCGAATAATATTTCTATTCCTAATCCTAATCCTATTCCTATTCTTATTCCTTTCCTTATTCCTATTCCTGTTCCTAGTCCTATTTCTATTTGTATTCCTATTCTTAATTCAATTCCTATTACTATTACTATTCCTATTTCTATTCCTATTCCGACTCCAATTACTATTCCTAATCTTGTTCATATTCCTGTTCCTATTCCTATTCCCATTCTGACTCCTATTCCTATTCCTAATCCTATTCATATCTCTATTCCAATTCCTTAAGAAAATAATAAAAAAATTAAACAAATAAATAAATAAATTGCTATTCAAATGGCCATTCCTATTTCTGTTCCTATTCCTTTACAGATTCCTATTACTATTTCTGCTTCTATTCCAATTCTTATTCCTATTCCTACTCCAATTCCAATTCCTATTCCTATTATTATTCCTATTTCTATTCCTATTATTATTCCAATTCCTATTCCAATTCTTATTCCTATTCCCATTCCTATTCCTATTCCTATTCCTATTTTTATTCCTAGTCCTATTCCTATTCTTATTCCTATTCCTATTCCTATTCCTATTCCTATTCCTATTCCTATTCCTATTCCTATTCCTATTCCTATTCCTATTCCTATTCCTATTCCTATTCCCATTCCAATTCCAATTCCTATTCCTATTCCTATTCCTATTTGTATTCCTATTCCTATTCATATTCTTATCACTATCCCTATTCCTATTCCTATTCCTATTCCAATTCCTATTCCTATTCCAATTTGTATTCCTATTCCTATTTCAATTCCTATTCCAGTTTCTATTCCTATTCCTATTTCTATTCCTATTCCTATTAATATTCCTATCCCTATCCATATTACTATTCCTATTTATATTCCTATTCCTATTCATATTCCTATCCCTATCCCTATTCCTATTTCTATTCCTATTCCAATTCCTATTCCTATTCTTATTCCTATTTGTATTCCTATTCCTATTTCAATTCCTATTCCAGTTTCTATTCCTATTCCTATTCCTATTCTTATTCCTATTCCTATCCCTATCCTATTCCTCTTCCTATTCCAATTCCTATTCCAATTCCTATTCCTATTCCTATTCCTATTCGTATTCCTATTCCTATTCTTATTCCTATTCCTATCCCTATCCTATTCCTCTTCCTCTTCCAATTCCTATTCCAATTCCTATTCCTATTCCTATTCCTATTCGTATTCCTATTCCTATTTCAATTCCTATTCCTATTTCTGTTCCTATTTCTATTCCTATTCCTATTTCTATTCCTATTCCTATTCCTATTTCTTTATATATTCCTATTCCTAATAATTTAAAAATGATCTGTTTTATGCTACGCGAAGAGACTGAAGGCCCGCGATCAGTTGCTAAGTTGTCAAAACATGAGAATCAGCACACGTATCCTTGAGCATGCAATAGGATGACATTTTTGAGGATCCGGTAATCAGATACACCACCATAAGTTGCGGACCGATGTTCCTGCGAAATAAGTAATAATTTCTCATAAAAACAACTGAGGTGTAAACTCTACACAAAGGCTTCGAATTATCGCCTATTCGATTCATCCTAAATATCACCTCCTAAATCATACACGGACAATCAAAAATGGGTACAGGGAATGTGCTTAGCCTCTTAAGACCTGCAGTTTTCCAGAACATTTCGAACCAGAAAAAGAGTTATATATTAGAAGTAGTTGCGCAATTCCATAGCTTAGATGGCATGGAAGTGAGGTCTATGACACTGCCAATATTTACGCTCTTCATCGCGGGCTTCAGAATGAAGGAGAATTTGCTTTCTCATTTATCTAAAGATCATTTCTTTATCGAGTCATGATCACTGACACTCCAGCATATCCTACGATCTTACAGAAGTGCCAACATGGACGTAGTGATCATTTGCTTGTCGCCTTCAAATAAAGGGGTTTTCAATAAATTCCATAGTTAAATGTAACATGTGTACAGCACCTGAAATTTATTACAGCTGCAGTAAACATGTTACATTTAACTATGGAATTCGATCTCGTTCATATGACAACCACGAACACGTTTGCAGCGATCGATCCTTTGGGGTAAATTTTCCAACTTCCAGCGTTCGATACTGTTTCTGAGCTTCTCTAACGTTGTTGGCTTGGTGGCATAAACCAACGACTTAACGTAACGGCCATTTCTCGAGATTGCTCAGTTACCGAACTTCCCCTTCAATATATTAATTGTTTTAGCAGTTCTGCGGCTTGTGACACCATTTTGTTGAAACCGCATATCACTGACGTCAAGTTCATCCAATGCTGTCCAAAAATAGTCTTTCAACATGACACGACAGCGAATCCATTGACCGTAACATCTCGATCATTTTCATCGACACAAAAATAGCGTCCAATCCCACCTCCGGCATGAAACCACAGCGTCTTTTTTTGTGGTTGAAATGGAGTCTCTTGAAGCACATGGGTTTGTTGCTGTCCAATAACGCACTTTTTGCTGATTGACAAAGCCATTACGCCAAAAATTGAATTCATCGCTGAAGATGATTTTTCGTTGAAATTCAGGATTTCATTCAAACTTTAGCAATTAATTTAATTTGATCTTGTGACGGAATCGACTGGTGGGACGATTATTACGACCGAAAATTAGAGAAAGCGCTCTTAAAGTTGTGACCACCGACTCAGAATTGCCATTGTAATTTTTAATCATTTCTAAACGCGCCCGTTCGTGAACTTCAACATGAAAAAAATGTTAACCATGATTGACGATTTGAAGTTGACAGATCACGAAAAACGTTCAACTTTTTATATGTATTTCTCTCTTAAGGCAAGGTATATTTACCTCACATAGATATTTTATAGCTCTCAAAGTTCTGTTAAGTAAAGCAAAGGGCTCGAGCGTCTGGATGAATCTTCTATGTCACAGTGACCAGGTAAAACTTCGTATCAATAACTTTAGACTCATTATGGCCTAATCAAATGCCCCATTAAACGATTTTGGACTCTACTCGTTCTTGACCAAACTTCCGGGAATTTAATCTAAAGCTAGCAGTACCCAAATCGAAAATTGGATCAAAACCGAAATGAGAACGCAAAACAAGATCAATTGATATACAAATAACTTTAGGTTCATTATGGCCTAATCGACTGGCCCATTAAAGAATTTTGGGTTCAGTTAATTCTTGACCAAACTTCAGGTCATTTAATGCTATTAGAACCCATATCGAAAATTGGAGCATAACCGAAATTAGAACGCAAAACAAGATCAACTGACATGCAAATAATTTTAGGTTCATTATGACCTAATCAAATGACCTATTAAACAATTTTGGGTCCTACTCGTTCTTGATCGAACTTCAGGTCATTTAATCTAACGCTATCAGAACCCAAATTATTTGTACGTCAATTGATCTTGTTTTGCGTTTTAATTTGATTTTTGGTCCGATTTTCGATCTGGGTTCTTCTAGCTTTAAAGTGAAAATGCCTTATGATTTTTCTAGAACGAGCAGAATAAAAAAAATTTAATACATTTTTCATTACATTCTCACACATTTCACGCGGTATTTCATTAATATCATCATGAATATTTTGTTTGAGTTGCTCAAGCGTTTCTGGTTTGTTTGCATAAGCCTTACTTTTTAGATATCCCCACAAAAAGAAGTCCGGAGCAGTCAAATCAGGCGACCGTGAAGGCCAATCAACATCACCATTTTTTGAAATAACTTGTTGTGGAAAGAGTTCTCGCAGTAATTCCATTGTAATACTGGCTGTATGCGATGTGGCATCGTCTTGTTGATACCACATGTTAATCAAGCCCAAAGTATGCAGTTGTGGCGTTAAAAAGTTTTCAATCATATCACGATATCGCTCCCCATTCACAATTACCGTTACGCCGTTTTCATTTTCAAAGAAGTAAGGTCCAATGATTCCTCCTGACCAAATTGCACACCAGACTGTCACTTTTAATGGATGTAAAGGTGACTGATGAATAATGTGAGGGTTTTCCATTGCCCAGAACAGACTATTCTGTTTATTCACATATCCATTTAAATAAAAATGTGCCTCGTCACTCATTATGATTTTTTCATGAAAATCGGGGTTGTCATGGGCGAGCTGTAACATCCTAATGACATATGTACGGCGGCGTAAATGGTCTTGTGGAAGAAGCTCTTGTGTCAACTGAATCTTAAATGGAAGCAAATGCAAATCCTTGTGCAAAATTGTGGCCAAACTTGTTCTTTGAAGACCAAGCTCCTGAGCACGGCGTCGAATTGAGGTTGATGGATTGTTTTGAACACTTTCTTGAACAGCAGTAATGTTTTCAGCCGATCTTGCAGTACGTTGTAGCCCATGCTTGGGCCTATCACTTACAGACCCTCTTTCTTCGAAATCATTCACTACACGATAAATAGTGCGTTTTGTTGGCACGTTGTTTCTCCCAAAAATTTCACGTAACTTTCTCATCGTCACAGTAATCGATGATTGATTTTGATAAAATGTTTTAACGATTAAAACACGATGGTTTATCGAATATTTTCCATAATAAATTTGCCACGTGTTTACTTCGCGACTGTCAAGTATAAACTGTCAATACTAATCTTCGCCTAAATGGCGGCAAAACAAAGTAGTATACCTCCCAGGCGGACACCCTGTAGAACATTTAATTAGCCCAAACCTTTAATTTTCCACTTGTTTTTAAATCATTTTTTGATATGGGTGCTGCTATCGTTTTCTAAAGCTAGCAGAACCATCGTTTTACTTTTGAAGGAATGGAGTCTAAAATTTGTTAATAGATCATTTAAATAGCCTATTATTAGCCTATCATTATCCATACTGTCTGGTAATGTTCTGCTGTATGGAGTTCTGCTAGCTTAAGGGACGTATATTTTTGACTTTTCATTTGTTAAAGAATTTTTTAGAACAGATAACGTTAAGCACTAAAATTCATCGATTGAAAGAAGGAGCAACAGATGGCCCATCCTGTATTTGTTTTTTTATTAGAAATTGGAGAAAACAAAGGCTGCTAGATTTATTTTGGTTTCAAAGTGTATCAAATCTATCTAAACAAATATTTATTTTGTTTTATTTTTTGATCACCCATTAAAATAAAGGGCCTGCTACAATCTTATTTGTAATTTTGTAGATATTTTATTGATTCTTTGGATCGATACAATTTGCGCTTAGTTTCTACCCTGCATTTACCTAAAAATTGCATTTTTATTTGTAGAGGTTTTCACAGTTTGATGGTCGGATCATGAAGACAAAACTTTGATCCAAACCAAATCTTTGAATTAGTTTTACAGAAACCCTTTATAAATTTCTGTGTACCTGGAACCTTTCCGAGTCATACAATTTTTAATTTCATAAAACTTTGCAAGCATTGTTCACAGCCAAGAAAGTACAATCTGCTAATAAATGTATTATCTTGATGAAGCATTTGATATGATACATAACACCACACATTATATCATTCAATATTAAATTTGCTTTGCTACTTATAGGTGGTATAATCTAAAAGCTACTTAAATTTTTAATAACGTCTGTAACAGATTTTGTTCCGCTCTGTGGAAAATATTAGCAATATCAGTTTAAGCAAATGGCAAAATAAATTTATTATTATTTTTATATGTTATAATCAATGTATAGAACGGATACATACATCTTTATTAAGACGATGAACATTATAAGAAATAAATCTGTAAATGATACCTAATAAAAACAAGCGTTAAGAACATAAAAAACGGGATTCAATTTAGATCCAAACATAAATGTTTAATATTATCTCGCAGTACCAATTGGATTTTATTACATGCAGGGGGTGAACTAAATTCAGTGCGGTTATCACAAGTAAAATTTTACAATGATAAACGCTTTTAAGTTCAAAAGCTTTTAATTTTGTAGCCTATTTTGGATTTACGTCTTTTATGGGTCTATTAATTATAATCCCGGGGTTTTCGGCATAAATGATTTATTTTATTGCTTCATTGGATTATGGGGTATTTGCTTATGGCTAGGAGAATTGACATTTTATATGTTTCCGTTTATCGGCTCTAGTTTATGTCTAAATATAGTAAAGTTAAATTACGGTATTATCTTATTGATTACAAGTCTAATGGAAAATATGAAAAATACATTAAAATCTGTTTTTATTGTATTTTGGTGTTTTGGGGGTTTCGTCCTCCATTAGCATATCACCAGCAATAGAAATTAAAGTGAAAGTGCTAGGGACTGAAACCTCACCAGGTAATCAGAATTTGGTCTAGGAATTCACAAACCCGAAAAATTAATTGGAAATTGGAAAACATCGCAAATTTCCAGTAGGAAAATTGGTGGCAAAATGAACCAAAAAAAGATGCTCTCAATTTACGATCTTTATACTGGTGTGAAGTTTTTAACGAAAAGTGTAGCTACACAAATTAATGAAAAGTGTAGCTAGAAAAAATTAACGGGATCAAATTTTATCATAATCATAATAATTCTAGTCTAAAAATTGGAGTTATTACGAGTAAGAAAATTAATTCTTTAAATATTTAAAGTGGTATACATATGCGACACTATGGCCGATTAAAAAAAACTCAGAGATGATACCAAATAAAGGCATATGCCGTCTAATAGTAAACAAATTGAGCTGTTCAAAAGAGTTAACTAAATTAAAATAAATACTTTTGGTTCCACACAAGAATTAACATATATTTTCATAAAAATTCAAATATTTTTCAAAATACTTGCTTCACTATGGTTTTAGGAAAACTCAAAGATGTTACCAAGTGTGGGCATATATTTTCTGAAAGTGGATGAATCCTCCTGTTCAAAACAGTAAACCACGTAAAAATAAAAAAATTTGGGGTTGCTTCACAAATTGTCGTGAAGCAACCCAATTTTTTTTTCGTGGTTAACTGTTTCGAACTGATTTATCCACATTCAGAAAATATATGAACACACTTGCTAATCCTAATTCTTGTGTGGAACCATTCCAAAACTATTTATTTTAATTTAGTTAACTGTTTTCAACAGCTCAATTTGTTTACTATTAGATGGCATATGCTCACAATTGGTGTCATCTTTGAGTTTTTTTAATCGGCCATAGTGTCGCATATGTATAGCATTTCAAACATTTAAAGAATTAATTTTTTTTACTCGTAATAACCTCAACATTTAGACTGAATGCAACTCGACAATTGCTTACAATTTATTTACAGGTCGTTTTGCGAAATTTCATTCAGCAAATTTCAATCATTTGTTCTTGTGTGTTAGCTGAAATATATTTTATTTCTATTCAGCGCTTTTAGAATCTAAAATTATCGACCTAAAAATAGGATTAAAATTGTTTAATCGTACGCGAAGTGTTTTCTCAATAATATCGTCCGTACTTAGAAATTGTGTACTCAACAATTTAGAAACACTCAGTTTACCAAATTTCGGTGGACTTTATAAACGTAGAATACCCCAAGTTTAATTATAAATATAATTTATTTCGCGATAATGTCGCGATATTCCGGTTTCGAATATCAAAAATATTATTAACTGTGAACTCCTGTCGGTGTGAAAACATCATAGGCGTCGCCTTTAATGTATAATCTTATTACATAATTTCTGGTAATGACAACTACTATCAGAAAGCATTAAGTAGGATAGTAAAAGTAGGAATTAGGGTTCAGGTAGTATTTTTTTAAGGCTTAGCATTAGTTTAGGTAGGATCTTCTAACGATATAATCAGTGCTCCGGCTGTAAACTTCATCTTATCCAAATTGCATTCCATCAGGAACACAAAACAGAAGTAACGTTGTATGTTTTTTTTCCAAAATATTCGGTTTGAAAACGGGCTTACCGTCCAAGATAGTGTCCGAATTTCTCATATTAATGTGAGTAAAGGAGCGTTATGCCTTTCAATGTCTGGCGAATATAGAGGCTCGCCATTATTACAGTTGACGAAGTGTGAGCAGTTGTATTATGGTAATGTAAAAGCCATAATTGTTTCTGATTGCGATTCAGCGATCGTTCATAGTAATTTTTTTCACTTTCTGTTGATGTGCTGGGGCGTTCAAAGTGCTGGTAATTTTCAACGTTTTCACAACCTTATTAGAAACGCTTATAACACTTGTAGACCCATGCTTTACTCCTAACTAAAAGCAATATTTAGCATTTCTCTAACTATGCCCCACCTTTTTCCATTGCTCTAGTAAAATTTAAGTCAAATTCTCTGATCCAGTTTTTATGCAAATAGATAATCACCGATCCTACCAAAACACAAATAACCCATTTAACAGTTGACAACAGACTAAATATCCAATATGGCTAATACTACAGTGTTATACAATTACTTTTCAGACTATGATTTCTCAAGGCAATCCAGTTAGCTAGCGTGTCAGGAAACCTATAATGATGTTTGAGTAGATTGTGCGAAGGGCATTCGTTACCATTCAAGTAATGTAAAAAAATTTTTATTCTATTTATTGTAAAACAAGATGTCCCAAATGATCCAGTGGAGCCTTCATAACTCGTTGCACGCCAAACTTCTAAGCTGACCGTTTTTTTATTACAGTTATATTATTCTATAGCGTTTAATTCGCCAACCACTGCGGAATACTTGTTAAAACATATTAGTATAAATCGATCTCCAAGGTGCGTTTTTCGTTTTTCTCACAATAGTCTCATTACCGCGATAAATCCATTTCTGCAATCTGACCAGTATGTTCGTAAGGCTTAAAATCGAGGGTTTTGTTTTTCTACAAATTATTAATCTACTCGGCGGTTATATACTCTTTGTACTTCATAAACTCACCCTCTAATTATTTGTTATAAAGTTACCATGACATAACCACAATAAAATAGTGAGCCCTGAAAAACGTTACTACAGTACAAAATACAATTACAAAACTATACAGAATTCATAAATTGTTTCATTAAAATTGGTCAATTTCCATTGTATTACTGCCAAATCGGTTGAGCAATGTATTATTTCTTGAACATTTTCAAAGTATTATATAAGATTATCTTAGCTCCTGTCACACGCTAGAAAAGACTATTAGATACAAGATAAGAAGGAATGCAAACAGACCAATTTTTCTCATTAAACTAAGTTTTTTCCTAGTCCATTGTAAAAATGCAGAAACTCTATTTAGATTGGTACAGATTTTTCGATTAGTTTAACGTAGAGTTTTTGAAAAATGTTTGAGTTTACGGCAAAAATACTTAAAATTAATATGTACCCGACTATTTGTACGCAGCGATAGAACCATATTCAGAACCTACGCTGGGATTACGTTTTCATTATACAAACCGAGTAGCATTGGAATCGGTAGAAATGGCTAAGTTTCTTTCTGGTTAGTCGTTTTTTGGAATCACATTCTTGAAACTCATAAATGGAATCCAGTTTTTATCAAGCAAACTGGGTTTTATGTTCATCCTTTTAGACATGTTTCCCATTATACAGGGAATTTTCTTGAACCCTGTTCGCGACATATTAGAAGCTCAAGCGCATCATACGAGTTTCATCCGAATCGGTTAAAAAGTATTGGCTATTTTCAACGAACTAACTGGGTCTCTGAGTCAGACAGAAGAAGTTTAAGTTTAGATTGGAAAGCATCATATTGTATCTCCATTTTGTTTATACAAAAGTTCATTTTACTAGACTTCAAGCCGCTCCCGAAAGGAATTTAAAGTGATTGGTTTATGGTTTCTTCTACTTTTTATATTCGTTTATTTTCATCTGACGAATTCGTCTGTATTATTCCTTCTAGGTGATCAACGAAAAATTGGTTAGTTTATTGCAGGTTGACCAACTTCCATTGCTTGGCCTTATCGGTGATATGAATTATTAGGTAGTCCAGACGTTCTACCTCCCGTAGTGGCCGCTACTATAGGAGCTTTATGGGTTTCTGCAAATATTTTCTTACATTTATAAAAAATTGTTTGAAACAGTTGGTTCTCAAACGATTTTTTCGTAACTAAACTAAATTTATGTAGAATAATATTCCGAACCATCTCCTAAGTGATAGTTATTTTGTGTTACCCAATTCTACTGGCTGAGGCAATACTTGGTATTATAAATATCAGAAGCGGCACATTTTCTTCTCAGTTCAAAATTCATAACATCAAAATGTTTATTATTTTTTCAAATTCCATGAAATTGCGAATTCAAGTTTATGTACGAGTATTATTGCCTAGAATTCTTGAATGTTGTGAGCTCATTTAATGGATTTTGGTGATGTAAACAAAAATCGTCAATTGTAATGTAGTTGTAATAACACGGAAATCAAAGTATAATTACTTACTTTAAAACTTACTTTCGTAGAGATTTACATAACTTCTAAAAATCAATTAAAATATTATCTCTCAATTATGGAAGAATTCCAAATTGTGGGAGTGTTACGGTATAATAATACTGTGGGCAAAAAACAGTAAGACTTTGTTCATAATTTTAAAATTCTTTATTTATTTCTCCAAATCTATTTCGTCCCCCTCAAAGTAATCCCCCCCCCCGGCCTCAATACACTTGTGCCAACGTTTTTTCCACTCCTCGAAACAGTTGTTAAAGTCAGTTTCCGGAATAGCCTCAATGCGCGTAGCGATTTTCGTTTAATGTCTTCAATTGACTCAAAACGGTTTCCCCGGAGCGGTCGTTTGAGTTTGCTGAACAGCCAGAAGTCACACGGAGCTAAATCAGGCGAATACGGTGGTTGCGGAACGATATGGGTGGAATTTTTGGTGAAAAAATCACGTAAAACCATTGCAGTATGAGAAGATGCATTATCGTGGTGCAAAAACCAAGAGTTGTCGACCCATAATTCCGGCCCCTTTCTACGAATAGCTTCGCGCAAACGACGCATAGCACTCAAATAGTATTCCTTGACAGTTTCGCCGGTCGGAAGGAATTCGGAGTGCACTACACCTCGATAATCGAAGAAAACTGTCAAAATCACCTTGATTTTTGACTTGCTTTGACGTGTTTTTTTCGGCTTCGGTTCACCTTTGGCACGATATTCGGCCGATTGATCATCTGTTTCCGGGTCGTAAGCATAGATCCTGGTAGTAGGAAAGCATTGTTTCACAGACGTTAACGCGACGCTGTTTTTCAAAAAAATTGAGTGATTTTAGAATCAATCGTGCTTGCACTTTTCTAAGGCCCAAATGATCTTTCAAAATGGTTTTCACTGATCCTTCCGATATTTCAACGATGCCAGTAAGGTCTCTGACTGTTAATCGTCGATTCTCGAGCACCAATTACTTGATTTTATTAACGTATTTATCATCAGTTGACGTTGAGTCATCATGGCCGTCCTAGACGTGGTTCGTCGTCAACACGTTCTCGACCCTCTTTGAACAATTTGTACCAATTAAAACACTTGCTCGCGACATACAATTATCACCGAAGGCCTTTTGCAACATTCTGAACTTTTCGGCACCACAAAATTGATTCCGCACACAAAATTTAATGGAACTTCTTTGTTGAATAATTTCACTCATTGTAAAAATCGCCGACTGCACTTTTTGTACTTCAGAATGACAAGTGTATACTAAACACTAATGAATATTTTGATGTGACATTTGGCACAGATGTCATTGACAGTCATACCAACATAGAAAAAAATAATATTTGGACGAATGATTTTCCGCGCGAAATTTAAATTAAAAAGTCTTACTACTTTTTGCCCACAGTAGTAATTTTACCAGATTTTAAGCAAATCATTATGCTGTATAAGATAGCGGAAACCTGTCGGTGGAAAATAAGAGATTACGCTACTCGCCACAAGTATCAGCACTATTACAAAAGAGAATCTATTTTGTTATATAATTACCAGCGGAAATTTGTAGAAAATAAAACATCTCAGCGGAATACGCATAATTTTATATTTTGCTTACTAGTTTGTTGTGGTCGGAGTGAAAACACTTGGTCTTATTGAATTTTATGAACTTGTTCAAATTCTTCCTAAGAAATATCCAAAGTAGCATTCCAAAATTCTGAAACAAGAATGAAGTGTTGCCAAAATTTTAAACTTTTGTAGTCTTAGCTTTTTTTAATGGCGCTTTATTCACTTGGCATTCCGCTATTTAATATGCCGTAAATAGTTTATAAATACGAGGATTCAGACAGTTAATTTTAAGTATCAAGTCCTAATTATACTATTATTTGGTGCCAAAGCGGTGAATTTATGAACTAAAGCACTAGTAACAAAATTGTTGCTTATTATTGAAACTATTTTTCTCCGATAGTTTTGAGTATTAAGGCGCTTCAGCTAAATTTTTAACATACTTCAAGGCCTCTATATATTTTATTTTAAATCAATAATTAGTTACCAGCACCAAAACGCAGTGGGTTTACGAACTAAGGCCATGCTTTAACTAAATTTGTGACATTCTTCACGATCTTTTCAATATGTGACACGGATATATCTACGAATAGAATAATTAGCTACCTACACCAAAACGGTAAATTTGTGAACTAAAGCCCAGATTACAAATCTATTGCTTTTCCCGAGACCTTTCAAATGATATGCCACATGAGAGAATGAGAAAATTTGTAACTGTTTCCAGTGCTACAACGGTAGATTTGAGTACTGAAGCGCTTAGCAAAATTTTGCACTTAATCAAAACAAGAACTCTTCAATGATATTCTAGCAGGTGAATTACTGGCCGTGAACGATTATCGCTCAAAATCATACTAAATACCAAAATTCGTATAAAAATTGCTGCTCTGGTTACAAAGTTCCTTTGGCTGGTCGGATAAGCAATTTAACAACATATTTCAAGTGCTATCTGTACTAAATCCAAATCTCTGGGCAGATGTGTTAATGGCCGTTTACCATTCTCGGTCAATTTTAATTCGAACATTAAAATTCGTATCAATTGTGTTGTTCTGGATAAAACGTTCCATCTAGGCTGGTTGAATGAGCCCATATGTCTGTCTAATCAAATAAGTCTTAAGTCTTTTATAAATAGTGGGCATGGGATTTCCTACAATTTTTTTAATAAACTTCGAATTTGAATTATTTAGTTTCAAATTTAGTTTTAATAAAAGTCTCAGAGTTTGGTCTATCGGGAGTACAAATTAAATCGATCCGTTTTTTTTAATTTTAAAAATGCATTTATTTTAAAATAAAATGAATGAACAGCTTAGTTAAAATATTGCCCATCGCTGCTCACGATTTTTTCCCGCCTCTCAGGCAATTTTCGAATCCCATTTCGAAAAAACGTTTCGACTTTTGAGGCGGTCCAAGTTTGAAGACAATTTTCAATTTCTTCGAAAGAAGTGAACTGGTGACCTGCCAAATCGTGTTGCATCCATCGGAACAACCTGTCATCAGAAGGAGCAATGCCCGGAGAATACGGCGAGTGAGGTAAAATATCCCACTTGAGCGTTTTCAAATATTTTTTTACGACTTTTGCAACGTGAGGCCGAGCGTTGGTCATGCTGAACAATAACTTTATCATGCCTTTCCTCATATTCCGGTTGTTTTTCGCGTAATGCACGGCTCAGTACTGTTCGCCTGTAATGGAATCGCCAGATTGAAGCAGCTCGTAGTACACAACGTTTCTTTGGTCCTACCAAATACACAGCATAGCCTTCGAATAATGAATGTTCGTCTTTGGTGTAGATGTTGAGGTCGATGGCAACGATTGGCCGGGCAAAGCGTATTATTTTGTCTCTTGGGATTATCGTTCAAGATCCACCTATCGCAATCAGTCACTATCCGATGTAAAAAAAGCCTTTCTTGTTTGCTTTTGAAGCAGTTGCTCGCAAGAACGAAATCGCCTTTCCACGTTTCTGGTTCAATTCATAAGGGACCCAATTGCCTTGCGTTTTAATCATGCCTATAGTTTTCAATCGCACAGAAACTGTTTGTTGGGTCACCCCCAATGTACCGGCAAGCTCCTCTTGTATTTTAGTAGGACCTTCATCGATCAATGCCTCTAATTCATCGTCTACGAATTTTTTTGGCTGTCCCAGCAAGGCTTATTTTCAACAAAGAAATCATCATTTTTGAAGCGTCGAAACCATTCTCTACATGATTTATCGGTTGGAGCAATGTCACCTTAAACTTCCACAAACATTCGATGTGCTTCAGCTGCATTTTTTTTCAATTAAAACAAAAAATTAACACTTCTCGCAAATGCTGTTTAATTATCACAAAATCCGACATATTCAACACCGTAAAAACACTCGTTTTGTGTGAAACTCACAGCAATACAAACGAATGTTAACGACAGATGTCTAATCTGTCTGAAAAGTCAGAGCCACTTTTTGAAAACGGACCGGATTAATTTGTATTCCCAATAAAATACATAGGGAAATTCTTCTGGCGCGAAATTCTGCTCTTCTTTTAATTCTGGCCCTTTTATTCATTTATACATCTAAAGAGTTTCTTTTGCAAGATCACTGTCATCTGTGTGAAATTCAGACTCAATGCAGACAACTGTAAGACTAGTGTCCAGTACACTCATCTGCATAGTCTTCTTCGGTTCCTCATTTTCTTTCTTTAACTGACCATTTCATTTTCATTTCTTTTCCTTAGTGGCAGAGTGTATTTGTCTAGGTGGTGATCAAAATAATTTTGAGGCCCTTACAGATGGGAAATACCTTGTTTTCGATTCATATAGCCACCATTTCCATAGAGAGACATTTTAAAATAAAATTTGAGATTTTTGTTATAGCTAGAGGAGACATTCTAGAACAAGCTCTGTGATTCTTGTTACAATGTTCGGTTATTTCTTTTGCATTACGTCATCTTAGAATAATTCTTCAAATGTTTGTTATTGCTCAAGCCATAATCTGCTCATTTAAAAATAATCCGTCTTTTTTGAGAAGCACTGTACTGGTTTTTGGAATTTAGTTTCTTCCATTTTCTATAGGGAAATATGTCCTACTTGAATTAAAATATCCAGGCTTTTAACGGGATTGAATTACTCAGATTTTTTTTAATGATACACTCGATTAACAAACTTTTCCAGCATTAACAGTTTGGAAATTGGTAATTTTCTTTAAATCCTAATAGTTATCATCCTTTTTAAATTTAATTTAAAGTACCTATAAAATGATTTGTTTAATTCAAGAAAAAAAAATCAAACCTGCTATATTTTCTTCTGTGTATAACTACACTTTTGATTAAATTGTGTAAATACACTTTTGAAAAATTTGTGTAGCTACACTTTTAATAATTGATTAAAACCTCACACCGATACTTATAGATTGCCATTAATATCACAAAACTCTCCAATTCGGTCACACTGAAGTCCCCTAAGTAGCCGTAGGTTTGTGTGACATATAGCTTATCGGTTTAGCTTCACCCTCTGAAGTTTTTTGAAATAACACGGGTTCCAGACTTGTTCAGCTACCCGTATCACCTTGCAAGTAAACCCATTTTGAAAAATCGGGAGTTACTAAAACGGGGATACTGATTAAAGCTATCTTTAACGCATCAAAAGCAATCTGCGATTCATGAGTCAACCTAAATTGCTGTCTGTTAGAAATAGAGATCAGCCAAAAGTCCTGATATCGAAGAATCATCTCGGATCAAACGGTGGTATCGTGCCGTGATACTCAAATATCTTCAAAGTTGTCGCACAGTTTTATTTATAGGGAACTTCGCAATGGAATCACTTTATCGGGATTAAGGGTTTAAGTTTTAACCCTCTCTCATCACCGGCATGACCCAGGTACTCGATCTCTCTCAGTAGAAACTTGCTCTTCTCAACATTAGATGTGAGTCCAGTTTCAAAGAGACGGCTCGCAACATCTGTGAAAAAATCAAAATATTCCTCTATGATAGACGTAGTTATGTTGCGATGGAAAACACCGTTTTCTCTCTCGAGCTTCGATCCAGAGGGATCTGTCAAAAGGCGTCCTTGAGATCCAAGCTCGAGATGTATTTTGTTTGTCTGATCCAGGCGGCTCAATAAACCATCGATCAACGGCAACGGGTACGGGTCTTTTTTCGTAGCTGCATTAAATCTCCAGCCATCCACGCATAGTCCAATGCAACCAAGAAAAGTTACTTTGCAGTTTACGTATCCGAGAAACAGTTACGAGAAATCACTGGCAGTCTTAACAAAAGATAGATAATTTAGAAGAGATAAATCTCGAGAACGTTAATACAGCAGTAATAATGGCAACACTCTCAAGTAAACCATGAAATTCGTTTCCCTCTATTGAAACAACCGCGTAGGGTCGATTGTCTAAAAGCGTATCAGGATCATTGGATAGAACCGATTTAGCAATGTAAGCGTGCATTTCCAATTTCATTTTGAAGTATTTGATGGTTCGAATTCTACGAGAGACATAATTTCTAGAGGCAGTGACACTTTTGTATCGAAATAGGTTTTTGCGACGCCGCTGATTTACATAAGATGATAAGTTTTGTTCCCTAGCTGGAACAGATGAAGAATGATTGGCTTCAACTTGAGGAATAGAAAGAGTGTCAGCTAAGTATAATTCATAAAGATTTTGGGAACGATATTTCAGCTACTGATGAAACAAGACCTTCTCGCTAAATGGACGATCAAAGCTACATGTTGTTTTCAAGATTTTTAAAGATTCGCCTACTGCCTGAGGAACTTACAAAGACATGGTAGAATGAGACACGAGAAAGTCACATGACAATGGTAGAATGCCATAGTAAAAATCTACAAATGGCGAATAAATACCTTCATCGGTTCTTCTATCATGGAACCTATGAAAAAAAGAATTTCGTAGTTGAATAATCAGCCAGTAGTGCTTCTGCGCTAGACCATCTAGCGACAACGTAATATCGTTCAATAACTGCGGTAAGGATGACACCAACATTGTGTGAATGGGCCACATGCTCGATATTTAAAATAAAATTCTCCATAGCAATTTTAGAAACAAATTCATCAAATTTGATTTTCCATTTATAAACTGAAGTGTGGTTGGGTAATTTGGAGGTTGTAAAGATGATAGTTGATTGGTTAGGTGCCAAGTTGTATTAATTGTTAAAATTCGCCTTCCTGATTGAATACGTCATCCCGGCCGGGTCATTGGCTATTATACTCTTGGTGGAACCATATTAAAATTGACCGCCAAATAATTATTTCTCCTTGGATTCCCAGACATGTTTATGGAAATTGAGTAAATGGAGCGAACTAATAAAACATTAGATGAAACATAACCTCCATTATAAGGTAAATTTGCAAAAATTACCTCTGTTTGAGCCTATGGCGTAGCTATATTTCTTGGACACTAAAAATGTATTCGTCCGTTAGTCTAATGGGTTCTTTCTTGCTAGACTTCATTACGTTTGTCCCAGTACATATCGATCAAACTTTGAAAATTGTTCATATGTGAAAGATTGGCCACATACACATCAGGAATAGTTTAAAAATGACGGAGACGGCCAATAAATCAGAAAAACAAGATGTTTTGGGTGTTTTGTAACATTTGAGTCAACATTGAGAAATCTGGAAAAGGCGCGAAATGTTATAAGGCCGCTGTAACGGTGTCCTTTGGTAATATGAATAACCCTTTCGAATATTGTATCGTGGTTAGTTCTTTCACTAAGAAGGGCTATATCCAGCTAATGTTCAGTGGATAGTTGGGTTGGTAAAGCATTAGTGAAATTTCAATTACTGTTAAGGGTACAGGACGGGGACATCGAAAATGGAAGAAAACTAGAAATATACCATTACAGCAAGCATTGACATACCAACCCAGACTTTACCTACTTATACAAATTAAATTACATTCCCAATGAAGTAAAAAAATTATCTCATTTTAAGTAGTCAATTTTCATTACAAGAACTCCAGGAAATGAGGTTTCCGAAAATTGGGAAGGTAGTTGGTTTCGAACTGAAGAGAATTAGTGTTGTTCAATGACAAATTGGTTTAAACTATAAAAACAATATTTAATACTTCATCCTTTTGAATAAAGCATATTAACCTTATAGTTCGTCAAATACAATAAAATTCGAGATTACCATGGGTTAAGAAACGAAATATTAAACCTTATTTTTGTCGTTGGTGACAAGAAACGTAATTATCTTTAGTTTGAAACCTTCTTACTATCTTCTCAATTTTTAGGAAATCTCACCTCCTCGCGTTAAATATAATCCGGCTAGTTTAATCTTGAATAACCCTACATCTAAAAAATTACTTCCCCGCGTGATGATAAAATTCAGTTTTTATGTGCATCCAACCCTCGTTATAAATCTTCTCGCTCTCCAAAGCAGCCCGCGAAATAAAATTGTAAACTGCATCATAAACCAAGCCACAAATCAAAATAATTTTGAACACCAGCTCGATAACCGATTATAAAAATAATTACTATTCAGGAGTGGGCAACACATATGAAAACTGTAGCGATGAGTCGTTATATTAGTCTTCACAAGACGCCATTAATTTTTTGTTTTTTGTGCCGATTGTAATGATGAGAAGCTTTATGATATCTATGTCATATCGAGTTGCCGAGGGGACACAAACTAACCTACCTTTGTGTGACCAAAAAGATAAAACAAAGATTCAGTGAGCTCAGTGGCGCTATATTGTTTGACAGTAGGCATATTGACTTAGGCACTAATTGCATTCGCAGTTGCATCTATTTATGTCATTGTAAACGAACGCGTATAAGAGATTATTCTTTGCGCGACTTCAAATTGTCTTGTAAATTTTTAACTTAAAATTCTTATCCCGGTTAATTACTAATCTTCCACTTTGAAAGTTCAACAAAAGACAAAAACATAAACTAAATTGGAATGTAATGACGAGCATATTCAACTTAATCGTAATTCAACGATACGTAATGGTATGTCAAAATTACGTATCAAAACTGGAGAATGTGGACTCAAAAAATAATCTTTCAATTCTCGCGATTAAGCACACATGTACATACGAGTATATATAGTTGAATAAGAATAGATAATAAATTGAGCGACACAAAAATAAAAATAACAAATCAAATTAATTCGAAATATAAATTAACATTGGCATTTGCAATCCATATTTAGTCTTAGTTTGAATTTGTATCGGTGAACAAGTGTGCGATAGAAATACGGAAAAATTGTAATTTACAAAAAATGTTTGATATTTTATTTGGTGACGTAATGTCAACGCTGCTTACAACATTCGCAACTGTTATAGCTGCTGTCTATTTCTATTTGCGATACGTTAATTTATATTGGGAACGTCGTGGCATCGAATATGTTAAACCGAAATTATTTTTTGGCCACCTTTTCGACATGGTGATGCAACGAAAAAGTTTAATCGAAACATTGGCGGATGTGTATGATAAAATCAACGGACCGTTCGGCGGAATGTTTTCATTTTTGATGCCAGTGCTAATAGTAAAGGATCCGGCGCTATTAAAAGGAATATTTGTTAAGGATTTTGATCATTTTACCGATCGCAGGTTTTATAATAACTATAAACGTGAACCATTGGCCGGTAATTTGCTTGCGTTGCGTGGTGATCATTGGCGATTCATGCGTAATAAAATTTCACCAACGTTTACCAGTGGTAAATTGAAAGTGATGAGCAATTTGATGTTAGAAAAGACTCAAAGTTTGGCTAAATTTATTGCGGGTAAAGTGGATAGTGGTGATAATATACTCGAGGCCCGCGATTTAATGGCACGGTATACAACCGATATAATTACAAGTGTTTCATTTGGTGTACAAACCGATAGCATCAATAATCCGGATGATATATTCCGTGAAATTGGGCGACTTATAAATGCTCCGGGAAATGGTGCTACAATGAAAGTACTAATGGGTATCTCAGCACCAAAACTGTTGGAATTTCTAAATCTTCGTACCATCGACATTAAAGTCGATGAATTTATTCGACGTGTTACGTCTCAAACAGTTGCATTGCGCGAATCCAAAAAGGAACAAAGACAAGATTTTATGCAACTTTTGGTACAAGTACGAAATGGAAATAAATTGGCTGATGATGGTACTTGGGAGGTTACAGATGGTGAGAATTTTTATTACTCGTGAACAATTTATTTATTTAACGTGATGAATGTTTACAGAAAAATCCAAATTACTGACACTCGACGAAATTGCCGCACAGGTATTCTTGTTTTTCCTTGGTGGATTTGAAACCTCATCCATTGCCACATCATTTACATTGTATGAATTGGCTAAAAATCCGGACATCCAAAAACGACTTCAGAAGGAAGTAGACAAAGTGATCGACAAAAATGGTGGCAAATTGAATTATGGTTGTTTGGCCGATTTCGACTACTTGAACATGGTATTCGATGAAGCTCTACGTAAATATCCACCCGTGCCCATATTACAGCGCACAGTTACCAAAGATTATAAATTGCCGAATACGAATATCGTTTTGCAAAAAGGCGAAGAATTATGGATTCCAACATTTGCAATGCACCGTGATCCAAAATTCTTTAAGGATCCGTTGAAATTTGATCCTGACCGTTTTTCACCTGAAGGTAAAGCGGAAATTGTACCCTATTCGTATTTGCCATTTGGCGAGGGACCACGTAACTGTATTGGTATGCGACAAGGTTTTATGCAAGGTAAGTTGGGTATTGCGGCTGTGGTAGCGGATTTTGATATTGGCTTCTCGCCAAAAGGAGAACCTTCGACTAAATTATTACCTACCGCTCTCATTGAAGTTGAGGGTGGTCTTCATTTGAAATTTACTAAGCGTAAGAAGTGATATGAAGTTCAGTTTGTAAAAACCTTTGTAAAATAAAGTTAAGAATTTGTCTCGTCTTATCACTAAGTTTGTTTATTTGGAAATATGTGTTATCTGCTTTGCCACGATTATGGCAGCGTTTAGTGATGAATTTGCTTTTTTGTATGCCCATCGTATTTTGATAAGCATTTGACCAGTCATCGTGCATTTTTGAATTTGTGTTTTGCCAAATCATTGGATCAAGCAAAATTGAAATTGTTATTCACTGATTACGTCATGCCAATCCAAATTAATAGAGCTTCACGTTATAAATACTATCAGATGTATGATGCAAAGTTCGCATAAAATTTATGTACGTTCTGGAATTAGTCACTGGGTTAATAAATGCTGACACGTTGTTAAAATATGCTGTTTAGGAATACACGTAAAGACACCTGAGATTACATTTAATAAGTGTAATAAACATGCAATAACTGCAATATCTATAATATCGTAGAATAGAAAGTGTAGAGCGAAACAAGAACGTTGGAGAATAAGCATGGACAATTTGCAGGTTAGCTTTAGGTTAGGTTTAGGTTAGGAAATATTACGGTACAGTTAGTTTTAGGTAGTGTAACGGAATTCCACCTAATTCCGTTACTAACCTATCCCAACATTCTATATTTTAGCATTACTCATTAACATGACCACTTTGAGATTAACCTCTCCAAAAATATTAACATTCCAAATATAAAATTCTCCGTCATGTTAAACTTCAACATTTCTGTGTTATGGCGATCAAATTACGGTATGAATACAAATTCATATTGTGGTTGAACGATAATATACTTAAATGTAATTTGATCATTTTGTTTGCAATAAATGTTAGTTTTTTTAGGTAAATGACATAGGTGAACTATGTATTGACCGAGGGAAATTGCACTTATTAATTTGTCTTTCCTCAGCATTTTTTTTGTTTCAAATTTTTCGCGTGGCCAAGAATAAGCAAAATTCATGGCACGTTTTCGTACACCACCATGGCATTTTGTGATGAATTCACAAAATTTTCGAAAAATTGTTTTTATGCATGGTGTGTGGCGGGTAGTTAGTTTTTGGACAGACCGGCGTTCAGGTCCAATTTAAGTATAAGTTTTTTTTTGTTTTGATAAAGTTTTTTTTTGGTAGTGTAGTATTTTGTTTTTTTTTGGTGAATTTCATTTTACCCATTAGAATAGTGTATAGTAGTCGATGTGTAAAAACAATTTTTTTTTGGGCATTCCGTCAATTTCAAGTGGCAACATTTTGTATGATGATTGCATATGTGCATTCGTGTTTGTGTATACATATATTTCGTAAATTAATTAAGTAATTTTTGATTGTGAATGTAAGATCAGTTTTTATTTGGTATTAGTGTATTAGCGTTATACTAAGTTGTTTTTACACCTGTGACGTGGTTTGAAGTTGTTAAGGCAGCAAGGAAATACATAAAAAAATTTATTTTATAACTTCTTTTGTTTTGTATTGTGTGTATGTATTTGTGTGGTAAACACAAGTAATTACATTTTGGGAGAGAGATTGAGATCAACCGGCAAGGTAAGTGGATAAAAATGTGTTATTATAAAATGTCTGGCTAGAAAGTCAGACAATACAACCACAGTAGCGTTTGG
This sequence comes from Nephrotoma guestfalica, assembly GCA_963691935.1. NCBI lineage: Eukaryota > Metazoa > Arthropoda > Insecta > Diptera > Tipulidae > Nephrotoma > Nephrotoma guestfalica. The sequence goes on along the minus strand of OY829914.1, from coordinate 204,460,526 downwards.
CCTGCTTCCCTAAATGGGCTGCTGGCCTAATTAACTGTTCAGGGGTCCGGTGTTCCCACCCAATCCCCGTAATAAGTTTATTTTTACCGCAGGCGGTAATCTAGGCCGCTACCCTAGCCTCCCTATCCCCACGGCCAAATTAACCTTTTCCGCTGAGCTAGCGGGTTAATGCCGCCTCATGGGGGGCGTAATAGGGTAGAGGCAATTAAATGTAATTGGGTTTGCCCTATAAATAATAGCGGCTTACCCGTTACAAATGGCGCCCAAAGGGAATAGGGCCAAATTAAATTACATCAGGTCCAATATAAGTGATTTATTATGTAGGCATTATTTATTCAAAATCGTGTTCAACATGGACCACAAATTGGCCCAAATAATTGGTATAAATTACCACAACTTTCAAAAATTTCGAGAAAATTGAGGATTTCCTCACAAATTCCAAAACTATTTAAATATTTAAGCGTAGCCTTGTATATGCTCAACGTTTCTCTTAGGTAAGTACTGATGCAAGGGGTACAGTTCCTATCAATTCAAATATAAAATTCCAACCGGTATGAGTATGGCTGCGGTCATGCCGAAAGGCATGCCTGACCGGATGCATCGTTGGGTCATACATGTACTGGTAAGAATTATAAACTGTTAAGTTGCAATGCTGGATCCCCGAATGGATGATTTATCTGTGGCAAGTCCCAACCCGCACTCCGGGGGATAAATCGACATTTGTGGTAGCACTTGGAATTTAGAAGTGTGTTTAGAATTGTCAAAGAACTGAGATATGCATCGGTTTCTACTTTTGCAATAAGTTGTAAGGTTTTCATTGCCTCGTAGTACAACAATCAACTTCGCAAGTCGTTACTGGCAAGGGTGAATGGTGCGATCCCTGAAGTAATGAGCATATCACTTTCCTGCCAAGCGACGATCTTGGGTGGTATAAAGGGCTGCTCATTCTCAGGTAAATTGACACATCATTCCGCATCCCAGCTGGAATTGTAAAGTTGAACCCCTAACCATCGCCTGTTTAGTGGCAACAATTTGGCTTGTGGCTAGAATTTACCACAGGTTAAGTTTTGTCATATTTTAAATTAGATAAAAATGGAATTTCCAATCTATAACTTTATATTTAAGAGTCGCGTTTTATTCACTTCTGTTGTTAAAATTTTAAATATCATCCCTCGGGATGGGGTCGCCAGTCCTCTCATTGTTAGGTTAGTTGCATCCAGGGTACAACGTGATTGGTTGGTCATACTTAGGAGTCTGCAAGTGGATGTGCATCGAATACAAGTTGGCCATAAACCAGTCGAGTTAGTATCACAAAGTTATGGAAATTCACAATAGCAACCGGCGTGTTGTTGTTCCTATTTGAGTGAACGATTCGGCTTGCCACTCACATAGTCATACTCATCCAAGGGGATTTAGAATGATGACTGTGAGATAAGAGGGCAAGAGGATTGTTTCAATCAACTAGGTAAATTAGTGGGATAGAGATGACTTCACCAAGGCAATGAGAATCACTTGCGATATGATCGAAGTTACGAATGCCATTGCTGATCTGGGTTGTCGTTTGGTATTCCATTCCAAATTAATTCAAATTCCTTTCCCTTTCCTTGTTTGACCCTAATAGTGATTAAGTTAGATCATTCCCATGGCGAATGAGGTCGAACGATACTGTGGTTGTATGTAAATTTTAAGAGTACTGAATTTCAATAGTTGTTTTAAGTTTGTTCTTTTTGTAGTTTTGTTGTCAGTTGCGAGTTTAATTTTTATTGTGTTAGCCAAGTTAGATTAGTTAATAGAAACCGTGAACATGGAGTTCAATATAGACATGCTTAGTGGGGAGGAACTGCGGATAGAGTTTGAGGTGCGCGACCTGGTAGACAAGGCAGACCAGGACGTTACCCAAACCCTGAAGGAGGCGTTGGTCCACAAACTAGAAGAAGAGCGCGATGACTCTTTCTTAGCGCCAAGAAAGGCACATGTAGCTGCGCAAAAACAACCACAGCGCGAAATAGAGACATGTACCAAAATGATCATAGAGCTGTGCCAAGACATGGTACAGAATCTGAAAAATAAGGTAAAAGTGGGCGATTGGTTGCCTGGGGCAATGGCCAAGCTAGTACACATACAGGGCAGGGCCAACCGAGTAAGCAAATCCCCGAAATTTGTCAAGATGTCTGAGAGTTTGAAGGAAGCGATCGCAGAAAGCGGCAGGATAATAGCCTTGGTGAAAAGAGGTAAAATGACGTTTGGTCAAGCCCAAGGTGAATTGGAGGGGCTGTCTATGCCGGTAAATGAGCAGGAGCCCAAGGTGGTAGTACCAACTAGTGCTGATCTAGGAGAACCTGGTCCCAGTAACGGCATACCACAGGTCAAAACACCAGTCTTGAAGATCCAAGATATCGGAGAAGACCCGTTTGAGGATTTCGAGTCAGATTTCGGTCGGTTGGATATGAGAAATGACTCACCTCCAATAGTTCCAAATACAACCTTACCCCAACAGACACCTTTCAACTCCACTCAGCTTCCTCAGGCACCAAAGTGGAACAACACGAAGTTGAGACAAGAAGTGAAAACCTGGAAGGTGAGATTCCAAGGTCTCCACAGCGATCTGACCATCCAGCGTTTCTTAGCTCGAATGGAATGGCATGCCTCAATGTCGGTTGTACCAGTTGACCACTTGGTAAGAGTTTTGGACTTATGCCTAGAGGACGAGGCATTAGATTGGTTTTGGAGTTCAGTAGACCGAAACCCAAACATAAAGTGGAACGAGCTGAAGCAGGTGATGGCTGTCAGGTTTACTACAAGCACCACCGATGATGACATTAGGCGGTTGCTAAACAACCGAAGGCAGCGGCATCCGAAGGAAACCATTCAGGAATTTTATCAAGCAATTCAAAAGATTGCAACAATGTCTAACAAACCAGTGACTGACGCCACACTATACCTAATCCTAAGGCGCAATATGAGGCCAGGATTACAAATGGCTTTACATGACGAGCAGCAGTTTGATAATCTGCCTGCATTCATCCGTAAATGCGGTTCCCTAGAAGCGATGTGGAGAAGGTTTGGGCACGTTCCTGAGGCCGGTCTAACGTTATCAGGTCAGTTCGGGAATTCGTCACATGGGACGGAAAGCTACCGACCAAGGCCACACGTCAAATTTGATCAACGCCCACCTCGCGTTAGTGAACTGGAAAGTCAATACTTACCAGAATCGGAGGATGAGCAGGTGGAACCCATGAGTCGGGAAGAGGACTGCGGGTATTACCAACAGGTGTGTGCCATAAACCAGCATCTCCGGCAACGGTCCGAGCAGACCACGGTGAATCGCCCAAGAGACCCCAGTCCCACAGCTTCCAGTAACAGAAATTTCAGCTGTTGGAACTGTGGGGATAAGTCACATTCCTTCACGGATTGTAGAAAGAGAGTCACAGGGATATTCTGTTTTGGTTGTGGTGCCAAGAATGTCCTAAAGCCCGATTGTACTCGGTGTAGACAAGCGGAAAACTGGAGGTCCGAGGTGAGGTATGCTCGGAGGTCTCATCTCGGCCCAGGAGAACCGAGTCGCTTACCACATGGGGCAACGGAGGAGGCCGCGAGCAACACCGATCCGGAGTTGTACGCCCGGCATCCACGTTAACAAAACCAACATCTGAGGAAACTCTTCATTCAACCCTTTGTCAAACGGATAACAGACACTTGGTTCGAATGATAAGTTATTTCTACGAGCGCAGGAAAAGGCGCAATCACATTATTTCGACAGTTATCCAATCAGGGCCAGACAATCGGCCGTACGCTAGAATTACGGTAAATGGAAGAAACTTCCTTGGATTATTAGACTCAGGGGCGAATATCAGTGTGCTAGGAAAAGCGAGCGAGAGATTTTTGTTGGACCAGGGGCTAGTATACCATCCATACAGATCACAGGTACAAACCGCCAGTGGCACAGCGGAACAAATCTTAGGCTACGTGTATCTCCCTGTCAGTTTCAACGGACTAACGAAGACGGTTTGCTTGTACATCGCCCCGTCGTTGACACAAGAATTATACCTGGGCACAGATTTTTGGAAAGCATTCAACCTCCAAATTTCAGTATCCGAGATAAGTTTGAAGGCCCAAAACAAAGAGCCAACTCTGACCATCGAGCCTCCCACTCAAAACCAACACATCCTATCTAGAGAACAGCAAGACCTTCTAGATAAGGTCAAGGCCAAGTTTCCCTCATCAGAGCGGTTGGGCCTAGGGCGGACCCGTTTTGTAGAACATGATATTGATACCGGTGATGCGAAGCCCGTAAAACAGCGGTACTATGCCATTTCCCCAGCCGTACAGAAAGATATGGACGCGGAAATTGAGCGGATGCTCAAGCTGGGTGTAATCGAAGAATCTTGCAGTCCATGGAGTTCACCAATGGCAATAGTGCGTAAAAGTAATGGCAAAACACGGTTATGCCTAGACGCTAGAAAGCTAAACGCAGTAACATTGAAAGACGCGTATCCGTTACCCATAATAGACGGACTCCTTAGTCGTTTAGACAAGACAAAATTCATCTCTAGCCTCGATCTCAAAGATGCATTTTGGCAGATTCCGTTAAACCAATCAGCCAGGGCCAAGACAGCGTTTACTGTTCCCGGTAGACCTCTTTACCAATTCACGGTAATGCCTTTCGGGTTATGCAATGCTGCGCAAACAATGTGTCGGCTCATGCATAAAGTGATTCCGCATGAGCTACATGACCGTGTGTTCGTCTATTTAGATGACCTCCTAGTTACGTCCCCCACATTTGATGAACATGTCCAATTACTGGGACTGGTGGCGAGACAGCTGAGCGAGGCAGGGCTCACTATCAACATGGAGAAATCTAAATTCCTTTTAAAACGGCTAAAATATCTGGGACATATTATCGAGGATGGGAGCATTAAAGTGGACCCGGATAAGGTCACGGCTGTCCAAAATTTCCCAATCCCCAAAACAGTCAAACACATCCGACAATTCCTTGGAATGAGTGGATGGTACCGGAAATTCATTCCAAACTATTCATCTATCGCGTCCCCGCTCACTGACCTTCTAAAATCCAAAGGAAGTATCAAGTGGAGTGAACCGGCTCAGGAATCTTTTGACCAGCTAAAATCCCTTCTGTCTGAAGCACCAGTACTAGTGCACCCTGATTATGCACGTACGTTCTATATTCAAGTAGATGCGTCAAAAACAGGAGTAGGCGGTGTCCTCTTTCAGAAGGATGATGAAGATGAAGAACATCCAATCTCTTTCTTTTCACATAAGCTGAATGGTGCACAAAAGAACTACAGTGTCACCGAGCTCGAATGCTTAGCTGCTGTTCTCAGTATTAAGAAATTTCGAGCATATGTAGAAGGATATGAGTTTGTGTTGATAACAGACCATGCCAGCTTGCAATGGCTAATGAAGCAAACCGAACTCTCTGGGCGATTAGCACGTTGGAGCCTTAAACTCCAGGGCTTTAAGTTCCGTATAGAGTACCGTAAGGGGGCACGAAACGTAGTCCCAGACGCCTTGTCCCGCGTACACTCGGATGAGGTGGCTGCTTTGGATTCAGTTGAAATGTCATCAGCAGTGGACTTGCAGTCACCAGAGTTCACCAGTCCTGACTATTTGCAATTAATGGACACCCTGGCGAACATGAACCCTATGCCAGAGAATGTCCGGGTCACGGATGGCAAGCTGTTGTTCTACCAGCCAGTGAAAGATCAAGATCTGAAGACCGATATTCCGGGTTGGAAGCTATGGATTCCCTACGGCCTAATCCCCAAGGTCCTAGCACAGGCTCACGAACCACCAACAGCAGCACATATGGGAACAGGGAAGATGCTGGAACTAATTCGTAGGCATTTCTATTGGCCAACACTGGTCGAAAACACCAAGGAATATGTGCGCAAATGTGAAATGTGCAAACTAACCAAGGCCACTAACACCATATTGAGGCCAAAAATGGGAGAGTACAGGGAGTATGACAGGCCATTTCAAAAATTGTACTTAGACTTTTTAGGCCCATATCCCAGGTCAAAGAATGGGAATACCTTCATTTTTATTGTCCTAGACCATTACTCTAAGTTCGTGCTGTTAAAGCCTCTACGTGATGCCACTGCTAGTAGGGTGGTGGATTATCTAGAGAAAGAAGTATTCTCGGTATATTCTGTGCCGGAAATTATACACACTGACAATGGCAGGCAATTCAAGTCGCATCTCTTTGAGAATTGTTTAGCCAAGCTCGGAATCAAGCACTTGTTTACTCCAGTTTATTCCCCGCAAGCTAATGCATCAGAACGCGTGAATAGGTCAGTACTGGCCGCTATCCGTGCATACGTTAAGGAGGATCAGCGGACATGGGATGAACATCTGAATCAGATAGGCAGTGCTTTGCGTAATACGTCACACTCCTCCACGGAATACTCACCGTCTTATCTAGTGTTTGGGCAACACACGATCCAACATGGCTCTCAGTACGAGCTGCTTCGACTATTGGGAAATCAAAGTTTGGCAACCTTCACGGTGCAAGCCAAAGGTGACCGACTAAAGTTGGCTAGAGAAATTGTACTCGCACATTTACGCCAAGCACATGGACAATCAGCTCAACGGTATAACCTGCGGTCAGCGAGCCGTGTGATTGCTGCAGGAGATAAAGTCTATGTGCGGAATTTCGCCCAGAGTAATGCCATTCAAAACTACTCGGCGAAGTTGGATAGGAAATTTGTGCCCGCCAAGGTCCTCCGGCGAGTCGGTCAAGTGGCATATGAACTAGTAGATGGGGAGGGTAAACTTCTGGGTGTATACCACGCCAAAGATATCAGGACCACCTCCAGCGAGACCACTAAGCTGGAGTAGAAGGTAACAGGGAGTAAGCCTGTGAGGTTTTTCTTTTCATTTTAGGGATTCAATTGTTCATGCCTGAAGTAGAAGGAACTGAGATAGAGAAGGGAAAGAAGCACACCTCTGTAGTGGAATATTGGAGCAGGAGGCCACTAACAATCTTGCCACATTATGAGCCAGAGAGTGAAGCGCCCAGGTTTCGAGAGGGCGAAAAGACTAAATTAAAAGAAGGCCTACAGGAAGAGGACCGTATCTCAGGTTGTTGTAGTGTGCCGGAGGATAAGAGGAAGACAGAGGAAAGGACGGAAGGCCTCCGATTAAAACTCAATGAGTGGCGACGCAACCGAAGGAAGAAGATGCGGGAGGAGGAAGCTAAGAAATTAGCAATGGGAGATGATATAAGTAATCACGAATTAGTCCGTGGCCAAGTTCGCGAACCATTCCTGTCGTTACACTATCGACACTACACTAGGTGTCTGTGTGGGTAATGTAATGACAGGATGAAGATTGGTACCGCCAACACCAATAATAGTTTTAACCTTAGGATAATATGTTACATGTAGGGTAGGCCGAAGTACAGTAGAAAGATGTGTAGGCAGGGGAAGAGGTATTAGGTGTTAGGTAGTGTAAAGTAGCTGTTAGAATAGAATAGGATATCTTTAATGAATTGTTAGTTATAAGAGTTTATGTTTTCTCCTCCTCTTAAGAAACCAACGGAAGAACCTACGGACGCAGCATGGAGTGGATGAGAGTGTGGGCTTGGTGCAGTTTGCTCACACAGGTATCGGCAGGAGGAGGTTTGTTTGAGCCGTTTACTAGCCAGCCGGGGATATATTTGGAGCAGGTCGGGCATGCCTACCTAACGCACGAAAGTTGGAAGCTAATTTTACATTACAACTTAACTAACTATTGGCAAGAATGGGCCCGTATCAATGCAACAGTGACGCAGTTAGCCACCTGGTGTGCCAGGAGTGACTGGAGACAACGGAACGTCACACTGACCAACGATATGGTTAATAAGGTAGAAGGTTGTGGGGTTTTGATACTATCAATAAGGCATGTAATGGAGGAGATGGCAGATCGCAACCGCATATTGAGGGACCCTAGCAGAAAAAAGAGAGCTCCTTTTGAATTTATGGGCATTTTAATGGGAGACCTGTTTGGGGTGTTGGACCAGAGGGACGCTGATAGTTACGCCCGGAAAATAGGGGAGCTGCAGGCCGGGAACATCCAAATGAGAGATCTGATAGACAAGCAAACCCACGTTTTGGATGTTACCTCAAATGTCATCCGCAAGCAACAAGAACTGATTACCGCACAATATCACGCAACCCAACAAGATATATTGGCTCTCTACCAACATAGCGACTTTGTGGATGCTGCTTTACAACTCACAATTAATATCAATATTTTCAAAGAGATGCAGGAGGCGTTAATTGATGTGATGGTAGATTTGCACCAGGGCCATATGAACACACAGCTAATAACGCCCTCACAACTTAGGGAGCAACTGGAGAAATTGCGCCTGTGGACGTCCGAGCATGTACAGGTCCCTGATTACGAGCACCATTGGGCTCAGTTATATCAGATATTGCGAGTCAGGTCACGGCTAGTAGGAGAACAAGCCATATTCGAGCTAAATATACCATTGCTGGGCCCGACGATGTTCCAAGTATTTCGGGTTCACCCAGTGCCCACTGTACATAAAGATCGGATGATGTACATTCAACCCACCTTTACGATTTTCCTGGTGGACCTTCAACGAGTGTGGTACTATCCAATTTCACCAGAGGAGATGAGCCAGTGTCAGCCATGGGCGCAGTCACAAGTGATATGCCACCAACATAATGCAATATACACCGTGCAAGGAGACCAGCAGCCCTGTGAGCTACGGTTGTTACAACATCAAAAGCAGACCCTGGAAAACTGCCAAATACAGACCATCTTGTCAAATACAGTGATAATCCCATTGAGTACCACCAACCAGTGGATTGTATCGATACCAGGTACAGAAACATATGATGTGATTTGTAAAAACACCGTTGAACCGATATCGATCCAGGGGAGTGGGGTCCTACATTTATCACCCGGTTGTCAAATTAAGACCAGCCATTTCCTGCTAAGGAGCCGAAAAAGCTATGAGTCAAGGGGCAATGTGTCATTCCTGCCTACTTTCAACCTCACTCAACAATTAAGCCCCGAAAAATTGCCGTTGCTCATAAACGGACTGGATGAGGACATGGAGAGACTATCATCCGCAGTGAAGGATCTACACTCCAGGGAGGTGTGGACCGCCATAAGTCTCCATGATATACCCCACTATGCGACATCAACAATTGTTTTCCTGTTGGCCATCGTTGTAGGAGTGATTTGGTGGAGACGCCGAGGATTAAGCAAACTGTTATACCAGCTCCAAGGTAGTCGACGATCAGTACCGCCGCAGCAGCCATCAACGCAATTGGGTTGTAGGAGGAGGACTAGTGTTTAGGTATAATAATATAATTATAATTTAATAAAATAAAATAATACAAATAAAATTTAGTATGTAAGCCTTAAAAATAATAATAATAATAATTTCAGTTAGTTTAGTTAGTTTTTATTAGTTTAGTTAGGCTATGTGCCTCGTAGAATTTATTAAGCTAGATTAGAATATACCTTTTTTTTTTTTTTAAGTAGGATCATATTTGCCCAGCTTTGAGACTAACTCAGGGTGTGGGGCGTCCGCCACGTTGGGCTGTTCAAAAAGTAACTTGGTTTCTTGAAACCACGTCCCTCCTAAACAGAGCATGAGATCTCTATTCCATCTCAGGGATTGGGTTTTCCCCACGCTGTAACGGAATTCCACCTAATTCCGTTACTAACCTATCCCAACATTCTATATTTTAGCATTACTCATTAACATGACCACTTTGAGATTAACCTCTCCAAAAATATTAACATTCCAAATATAAAATTCTCCGTCATGTTAAACTTCAACATTTCTGTGTTATGGCGATCAAATTACGGTATGAATACAAATTCATATTGTGGTTGAACGATAATATACTTAAATGTAATTTGATCATTTTGTTTGCAATAAATGTTAGTTTTTTTAGGTAAATGACATAGGTGAACTATGTATTGACCGAGGGAAATTGCACTTATTAATTTGTCTTTCCTCAGCATTTTTTTTGTTTCAAATTTTTCGCGTGGCCAAGAATAAGCAAAATTCATGGCACGTTTTCGTACACCACCATGGCATTTTGTGATGAATTCACAAAATTTTCGAAAAATTGTTTTTATGCATGGTGTGTGGCGGGTAGTTAGTTTTTGGACAGACCGGCGTTCAGGTCCAATTTAAGTATAAGTTTTTTTTTGTTTTGATAAAGTTTTTTTTTGGTAGTGTAGTATTTTGTTTTTTTTTGGTGAATTTCATTTTACCCATTAGAATAGTGTATAGTAGTCGATGTGTAAAAACAATTTTTTTTTGGGCATTCCGTCAATTTCAAGTGGCAACATTTTGTATGATGATTGCATATGTGCATTCGTGTTTGTGTATACATATATTTCGTAAATTAATTAAGTAATTTTTGATTGTGAATGTAAGATCAGTTTTTATTTGGTATTAGTGTATTAGCGTTATACTAAGTTGTTTTTACACCTGTGACGTGGTTTGAAGTTGTTAAGGCAGCAAGGAAATACATAAAAAAATTTATTTTATAACTTCTTTTGTTTTGTATTGTGTGTATGTATTTGTGTGGTAAACACAAGTAATTACATTTTGGGAGAGAGATTGAGATCAACCGGCAAGGTAAGTGGATAAAAATGTGTTATTATAAAATGTCTGGCTAGAAAGTCAGACAATACAACCACAGTAGCGTTTGGCCTGCTTCCCTAAATGGGCTGCTGGCCTAATTAACTGTTCAGGGGTCCGGTGTTCCCACCCAATCCCCGTAATAAGTTTATTTTTACCGCAGGCGGTAATCTAGGCCGCTACCCTAGCCTCCCTATCCCCACGGCCAAATTAACCTTTTCCGCTGAGCTAGCGGGTTAATGCCGCCTCATGGGGGGCGTAATAGGGTAGAGGCAATTAAATGTAATTGGGTTTGCCCTATAAATAATAGCGGCTTACCCGTTACAGTAGGGAACATAGGGAAGGATAATTGATGGCTATTGATAGACTAGGAATCTTCTAGTGGACTAGTGACAATTGTACATAAGGAGCAAGTCTTCCGGAAATTATATTATATGAAAGACTGAATCACTGTTGAGTAAAAGAAGAGTGATTGCAATATATAATGCAATTCACATAAAGGTTCTCTAGAGAGGCATAACGTTGTCAAGAGCAATGGAGTACGGCATGTAGTTTTGCCAATACCATCGTCGGTTTTGAGGGTCATGAAGGTTGAGTAAAGTAATTATTAACTCAACGTCAATCTTAGTTCTGTAGTACATTTTTCTTATTTGTTTTGATTTTATTTATTAAAAGTAGTATGGCCATACATTAGATCGCTCTTCTGAATTGATTCCGATTTATCGTGATGGGAAGTTCTACGGTGCCCAGTGTTAGTACGCTGAACAGTACTATGGGTTGAGTGCAGATAACTGTACATATTGGTTGTTACATCAGCGCTAGTACGGCGAGAATGCTGTAAGAAGAGTACGTAATAATGGTAAGTTTATGTTGATGTGGTGATCCACACCGGGAATACTAGTTGTGACAGTGTGATGATCGACACTGTATATACTGGTTCCATGCTGTAAGTAGGCACATAATAGTGCAAGAATAAGTCCCACTATAAGTTTAAGGTATCTAGAGGAAATGAAAATAAATAAGTACAATAGGGGTTAAATTTATAAAAAAAACAAGTTTAAATTTATTGAAATAGGAAATAAAAGGCATACATGTTGTGTGATTAAGTAAGAAAGAATGCATGGGCCGTTGCCAAGAAACTTGTAGGATGATGTAGCAATTTAAGATGAGTTATAAATGATGTAAGAGCTCCCTCAGATATGGGGGGACGGTGGTGGCAAAGTATCGGAAGTCGTCGGGCCTGACTACTAAGAGGTTAAACCAACAGAACTACGGAAGGTCAATGGGTAACTCATCACATGGACACTAATGCACTATTATTAACAAGAAATAGTACGACCAAATCCCCACCGAAGTCAAAAAGCTCCAAGAAAAAGAAGGAGGAGCCCACCTTGCAATTCAACATTAACGTTTGCTGACAGATATGGACTTCAGACCTATTGTTTTCGAGGAGGAATTTCAAACGAAGGAGCGCCCCCGATCAAAAGACCCAAGTCGACAAGCGCAGTTTATCAGTACCTCGGCCGGTGCACAGCGAGGAATGGAAAGGAGCAACCAGTGTGACATCATTTATGACGTATATATCAGCGACGCAAGAAAGGTTTAGTGAGCCAAAGGTAGGGGTAACGCACCCGATAATGGCTTGATCGTTGCCTCAACAATTAACGAAGAAGGACCCAAATATAATCGGAATTTCGGAGAATTAAACGAATAAACAGAAGAACAATGGGAGATGTGTGGTATACCAGGGTAACCACAAGATGCACAGCCATGTTGCGGGCGGTCGGGATTACAAGAACGACGGTATCTGGCCTTAAGTAGAGGAGTGTACTTACACTACCTCTACCCACGCTATTCATCTTCCACGTGTGATGCCACTGAACCCGTTTGTGCGTTTTCCAAAACAGCAATCTCGCGTTCAGGATATAGATGTTAAAAAAACTCTACGCTCTCTAACTAACTTTATTTTTTACAAACATATTTTGTTCGACGATGTTTTTCCACCAAGTTTTTTTACGCTTATCTTTTATTTTAAGGCGCATTCACAGCGCACACCAAAAGGGTGTGTTCGTAAACTTAATTGTTTATATTATTAAATTGTTATTTTGAGGAACCGCGGTAAACATAGGAGGAGATTGGAGCCTGCTATCGATGTAAAACTAGGCATAACAGCATATTGTGCCCCACAAATCCTGCGAATCTCAATTGAGGCAGCCCAGCTGACTCGCCAACTAATTTGTAGCTCGTAGTACAGGGGTAGGCTACAAACACTTGCTCAGCAAAAAAAATAACGATCAACCACGTTGTATGTGTATAACTGAACAATATGTATACATGTGGGTAGGTGCAAGTCTTGGATTATTGAATTAATGTATTAAAGAAAAAATTAATAATAAATGAATTATTAATTGAATAGAATTATTTAATTAAATGAGTTAGGGGGAAAGGAGTTAGTATTGGAGGGGTGCCCTGTTTATGTTTATATTGCATATACATATGTTGAAGATGAATGACGCTACGCCATCAAACCATGAGTCCAAGGATAGTGAGATGGTTAATGTTAACCGTACGCAAGAAAAGAAGAGGAGTGCGACACGATTAATTGAGGAACGAACATACGTACTTCGAGAGCGACATCTAGAATCATTAAATCGACTTGCAATTGAAGTAGCAGATGAAACATGGTTGGAAACACTTACGGCCTCAACTATGGGTGCGACAGTAGAGACTGAGACAATATTTTGAATTCTTTGAAGCTGCAGACACCTTATATCAGCAGTATAACATGTTGGTAACGAGTAATGTATATACTGATGTGGAAAATCGGTACATGACGACCATCGACAAGATACAGGATAATTTAAATGCAGCAAGGACGCAAAGGCAGAACTGTAGTTCATCAGCGGGAATTGATTCTGAAGCAAAACCGCCAACGGTTATTAAGGTGGAAACCAAACAACAACCATAGCTCGGTAAATGGGAATCCAGCTGATTCGTGATTTATTCTTGGCCGAAGTCCATGACCAGAACTATGATCCAGTTACAAAACTATTTTATCTACAGTGAGCCTGTATGGACAAGGCTGCTATAACGTTAGAGCTTGTAATTGTTACGGGTGGGTTGCCCGTAACAATTACAAGCAAGCATGAGAAATCATGATTATCATATTTTACATGGAATATTAGGACGATTGTATTACATCAACAAACATGAGCGAGAGAGCCATGAGTCACTGCGAATTATATTGGATTCAATAAATAGTGGGACGCGACAGTTAGAAACCGTCGCATCACAAACTCAACTGTGGGGCCAAATTTGGATCCACTATGCTAAACAACGGTTACCTAAGGTTACATTAGACTCTTGGGAGCAACATCGTAATCGTGACGGTGCTACAACATTACCGATGGTGGACCAGTTCAAGCAATTTTTGGACTCCAAACGAAAGGAAGACGAGAATTCGAGGGGAATAATCTAATTGGTCGCGAGTGGCAAGGTCTTAGTGACAATGCTAATGGCGAGCCAAACAACCATCGAGATAATTATTATAAGCCATATAGCAAGTTCAATCGATCACGACCAAAGTTATATAGTAAGCCATTCAATAGGAACAGAACAAACGAAGGTAAAACACTGACTCCGATAAACGATGAGTCGCGTGCTCTAATGAGTCCAGGGCAATGCGTACTCGAAAGTTGTACACACAAACATTCGATCGATAAATGATAACTTTGGAAAACTGAATATACAGAACCGATGGTCCGTAGTCTACAAAAATAGATTATGGAAATGCTGTTTGAGACCAGGACACTAGCTAGCACATCAAGTCGTGAAAGAATTCAAATTCGTTCGTTCAACAGTCATAGTAAAAACTAAAGGCGAGATACAAATGGAACCGTAGCACAATTCCTGAACCGATTGGGCACAATTCCTGAACCGATCTAAAGTTTCTAACGAAAAGTGTAGCTACACAAATTAATGAAAAGTGTAGCTACACAAAATAACGAAACTCAGTAAATTTAATGAATATTCTAATATTCGTCAGTAATACTGAATTAAACATTGTCGTGAAGCAACCCCAAATCTTTTTATTTGACTGTAGTTAACTGTTTTGAACAGGACGATTCACTCACTTTCAGAAAATATGTGCCCACACTTGAGTTTTCCTGAATCGGCCATAGTGTAGCAAGTACTTTGAAAAATATTTGAATTTTTATTAAATTTGTATCCTAATTCTTGTGTGGAACCATTCCAAAATTATTTATTTTAATTTAGTTAACTGTTTTCAACAGCTCAATTTGTTTACTATTACACGGCATATGCCCACAATTGGTATCATCTTTGAGTTTATTTTAATCGACCATAGTGTCGCATATGTATATCATGTCAAACATTTAAAGAATTAATTTGTTTGCTCGTAATAACTCCAACTTTTAGACTAGAATTATTTTAGAAATTACACTTTTCGTTAATTTTCGTTAATTTGTGTAGCTACACTTTTCATTAATTTGTGTAGCTACACTTTTCGTTAAAAACTTCACACCGGTTGATCTTTATATATTTTGAAAATTAGAGCAGTTTAAACAGTTTTTCATGATACGCAATGAATCGAACAACTAAAACAATGCTGATTAGTTGCAGGGTAAGATAGCGGAAATTTGTCAGCGGTGAATAAGAGATTACACTACTCGCCACGCGTGGCAGCACAATCACAAAAGCGATATTTTTTTATTATATTATTACTAGCGGACATTTTTTATTCCGCTAGTAATACTATAATAAAAAATATCGCTTTTGTGATTGTACGCATCATATTCCACTGGCTCATTACCGCCATA
The DNA here is from genome assembly GCA_963691935.1 of Nephrotoma guestfalica. Lineage (NCBI taxonomy): Eukaryota > Metazoa > Arthropoda > Insecta > Diptera > Tipulidae > Nephrotoma > Nephrotoma guestfalica. Next base: position 204,445,052 of record OY829914.1, on the reverse strand, counting down.
GTTGGTTCTGTGTCTATCTAAGTGGGGGAAGTCATAATTCCTTAGTGGTCAACTAGGAACCTTTATTTTAATTGAATTTAGTACTCCCGGTGTGTCGATTAGGCGTAGTAGAAGAGTACCAATAAAATTACCTTTTAGCAATTCGCGCCTATTTCTAGCATTGCTAAGTTGTAAATCTTATATCCAGTTAAATATGGCGGTTGTCACTGTATGTTCACGGGTATGGTAGATCATTGGTCATAAACCCATCCGTCTTTCCAGGTCAAGAGTAGCGTATACACTTTTTTGAATTTTCTCAATACTTTCTTGGATATTTTCTTCGTAGAACAGACACCACACAGCATATTCAAGCTGGGATCGAACGTAAGCACAACGCAGGTTCTTAATTGACTCCAAATACAAAATTTCACCCGTCCAACGTTTGATAAAACCGAGCATGAAGTTTGCTCTAGCGGTGCACAGCTACATGTGCTTAGTAAAGCTCTAGTTTTCAACTAAAGTAACCTCCAGATCTTTAGTTTCAAGTACTGCCTGAAGAAGCACGCAATTTATCGGACACGAGACTATATTGGTTGGCTTTTCGATGAAATGATAGAGATTTGCATTTTCAATGTTGAGGCTCAGAAAATTAAACTCGCACCATATTGCTAAGTTGTCAAATGAAATCAAATGGAATAAATCCATGGGTCAACATAAAAGCATTGTGGCATACCAGAGGTTGCTTGTATTGTAATCGACCTTTTATCTTCTATTTCAATATATTGGATGCGACTACTCAGATAAGATTTTAATCAGGCTACGAACGGGCTGGAAATTCTATAAGATTTGTCGATACTGATCTTTTGGGCATAAAACCATATTGGTATTGCGACATTTACCGCGGGAACAGTGCCTTGAATGAGTTGCACATTACCAGTTCAAATAACTTAGATATAGCAGATAAAGATGTAATACCTCTGTAGTAAGGAACATTATTTCTTGATCCAATTTTGAAAATAGGCGTTACTCTGGTTATTTTCTACCTTTGTGAAAATGTTGCTAATTCTAATGATTGACTAAACAGTTAAATGGTTTATAATCTTAAAAATTTTGAAAATCGCCGTTTTCTGCTTTATCCGTGTTTCATATGAAACTTCTATGATACATCCCGAATTATTGCCAAATCGTAATATTACTGGCCTCATCTCATCTCATCCTTTGTTCAGTATTGCTCCCTAATTTTAATCGTTTAATCACTTAACTATGCAAGAAAATCATACAGTTTTCATCAAATTGTTAGCTGCGAATTGGGCAATACATTTTGGCGTTTGATCGCCAATGGGTAATTTTTTATTGTGGAAAAACGAAATGAAAATAGAATTTATTAAAAAAAATCAGGTTCTCCGCTTATTTGAGAATTTCATTTTGCAAAATTAAAAACAAATCTAATTGGTATCAAAGTGGAAAACATAGCCAGCTCTACTGGTCATACTCTACTGATCATACTCCACTGGTTGTTACTCATTCCTTGCCAGATCATCTGTATATTCGAAAAGATTGCACATTCCGGTAGGTTGAGCCAGAGCACTCCAGCATATACCATAGCCCGTCTCATAATACTGGGCTCAATACTGAACCCTGATCGCCACCGCTAGTACCTGATCTTATGTAGTAACAGAGTCACCAGTTTCTTTAATAATCTGCTAATCTGTGAGATAATTTAGATCATTTGGCGAAGATATGGCTCACTTACCGTTCCCTCGACCTTCGTTGAATTCGCCCCACGCGGCACTGTTGAATGCATCCCGCAAGTCTATTGTGAGCACAGCCGGAATCCATCTACAATAACTAGTTTTCTTCGCTGCTGAATCTTGGCCGTGAACCACCCCAATCGGAATCCAAACTGGTTTTCAGCAAACTTCCTGCCCTGCTAATGGCCTCTAGTAGTCTATGCAGCAGCATGTGTTCAAGTAGTTTCCCGAAGGTGTGTAGGAGACCCGTTCAAGTTATTTTGTAACAATTTTGTAGGCATCTCCCATGGATTTTCATCAATCCAGAAACAGAAATACTTCCGTATGGCGGCTTTAGAGCTCCCAATCACTTTCCTTAAGGTTATGGTAAGTTCTTATGGATAAGGAGTTATTTCACTAAGCCAGTGGTAAGTGTTGAGCGATAGAGTTTCACCAGCATTTAGCTCTTTTTCATTTGTTACCACGAGAGTGCAGTACTTCTTCGAATACATTCCTCATTCTTTCTGCCAGTATCGCTGGTGTTGTAAAGTTATTTACTAACAGGTGTCGGTACATTGCGAAGCGAACTCGACCTGTTTCTGAATTAACAACACGCCAACCAAATGGAGGGCTTGTTTATGCAAATAAGCTGTCTGCTGAACGTGTTGCAACGATGATCACTGGGGGGGTTTCGGTCTCGCTAACCTCCCAGTTTCTTAGTTATCTTACGATCCCTTCTGACCTAATAGTGGCACCTCCAGTCACTAGCTACCCCTGCGGTTTAATATTCCTCCACCCAATTTGGGTGATTGTGAGTTAAAATCACCGGCGAAAATTATATCCATTCTTTGGTCTCGGATAATTGAAGCAAACTCATCGATTTTTTGAAAGAATTTGCCAAAGATCTGTTGAACGAGAAGCATCAGTCGAAAATGCTAATTCCTCCAATCCCATTACCAATTTCCTAAGCTGGATTTTCTAATTGGAGTATCTCTTGAAAGCATGATAAGCGCCGCGCCATCCTCTAAGTATATTTTCCTATCAGGTTCGGTTCAATTACCATCACTATATTAACATTTGTTTTTCTTGCTCTCGCCAGCAAACCCACGTGACGTTGGTTCAATACGATGATTGTTTACCATATAGGGTCCATATTATCGACAACACCCATTTCGCCGCAGCCCGTCGATGACAGTCTTTAGCCTCATTTAATTTTTTTCTTGCGGCCGACCTTTCCACAACTTCAACATGCTGTACTACGGTCAGCGCCGTACAGTTTCTAGCTGTGTGTTCTCTGTCCCCGCATCGAGTCTTCATCGCTAACTGATGTGGGTCGCCTTTCGGTATATCCTGACCGTTGCATTGTTCATGTCAGAGTGCCTAAGGCGTACTGATGTTTAATTTCATTATTTTTCCAGCATATCTGACGATCACTTTGATACCCTGCATAACCTTTATTTCACTAGTTTCGCTCTACATGATGACCGTTTCCTTTCAGTGAACCGCCGCTATACCTGCAACTTTATTCTGGAACACCTCTTTCAATGCAGTCGATTTTGGTTTTCCGCTCTTTACACGAATCATCAAATCGGACGCCTTGGTGTTTTCCAGCTCAGTACTCAAATCAAACGCTCTATCGCTGATGACAAATTACTCCATTGGTATGGAAAATAAACGTACATACTCGTACAATGTCTTGAAAAATGACGCAGAAACTCAATGTGGTATTCTGCCGAACTACAGACTTACCAGAAATTACGCAGAGGGCCTTCAATATAGTTTACAGTAACAGTGACGCGCAAGATTTGAAATATAGCAAGAGGAAACATAAACCGTAGAATAGAACTGAGAGGAAGGCATAAAGGAGTTTTGAAGACCTTTTTGTGATAAAATTGAAAGGACTACGAGTAATACAACCTTTTTCAGGTATTTTATTAAATAGGATGGATCATTTAACACACACAGTTTAACTGAGAAATTCTTGCATTTCCTGAACAAAATTAGCTTCCTCTATGGAACTTTAAGGATCCGTTGTGGCTCAACTCTTAATAAGAACCGCATATGCTATCCACATAAGATCGTTAGACTAAAAGCAAGTCGGACGTTATTTTCTATAATCTTCTTGTCTAATACAAGTTGTCTTTTTTTTCAAAAAATTCAATGGTTGTGAGACGTATATATATCCGTGATAGACCAGTTTTTCAGCATAATAATTGTTTGTCGATCAGCCAAATTCGACATGGCCAAATAAATTAATAATTGACATTTTTCGCCAAAGATTGATATTGTTTTGGGTTTGTAATTGCCTCCGCAACGACTAAGATGGCAATACCAACTGTAAGGTTTGATTGGCGTGAGTTCCATAAGGAAAATTATGTGAATGTTGGCGAAGCGTCCCGATCTCCTAGGCAGTAACCCGATAGCCCAATATACAAGTAATTGCAGAGTTATGTGCTGTTCACATAGAAAATTTTTTAAACGAACATTACGTCTATATGGTCACGGACGAGATGCGATGGAGAATTAGCTAATGGCACACCTGTGCTAATCGAAAAATGTTTATATTTATGTTTGTTATTACGTTCAGCATTTACGCTCGTTCGAAATATCGAGTCAGATGTGCCAGACTTTATTATTATTGTTATGTTCGGGATTTTATGAAATTTAAATTGATTTTGGGATTAGCTATCGTACTCATTCCAGCACAGAAACGGTATATGGTTTAATTGATGTAACGTTGACATATTATGTAGCCAAGATGTGATCAAAATATTTTTAATAGGTTTATGGTATGGTTCGGTGTTTTTGATAGACTGTGTCATGTGCTGCATGATAATGTACTGCACGCAGGATTATCCGCGGTGTAATAATAACACGAGAATTCGCAATTGTGTGGCATCGTAAAATTTTGTTTGATTATCGTAATAAATTTTTTTACGGATATTTTATTACAAAGCGGCCGTAAAATTTTTGCTATTTCTGCAGCTCATAAACAATCTAGCCCATACTTACGTAAGACGACAAAGAAAGCTTCGACCTACACCAATAAATTACCTAATAATATAAATAAACACACATCGCGTATATCGTTATCATATACGTTACGACATCTTATAGCTCCACATCAATTGGTACTTATCGACTTTCTTTGGGAATATAAATCACGTTAATACCGGCAATAATAAATCGTTCATCCCAATTTAGAAAATTGAAAAATAAACATTTGGTTTTGTTGGAAAAACCTTTAGAGCTTTAACTTAACAGACGCACAAACACAATTTTTGAATTATTTATCTGCGCCAAAAAAAGTACCGTGGATAAATAAGAAAACAACAAATGGTATCACCTGCTGCTGTGCGTTTGTTGTTATTTTCCGTCTGTTATTTCACGAAATACACAAAGTAAATAATTTGATTAAAATTAAATTTTGTTAGGTATACAGCCAGCCATATTTACAGCTCGAGAGTATAATTTCATTGTGGGTGATTCATTTTCTTTTAATTTTCAAATTTGATTTAATTAAATTTTTAAGCTGCTTGCTATATGAAAGGGATATAACAACGTGCAATTAGATGATCCGTGGACAATTCGAGTGAATATCGCTCTCTTGTATCCCACTGTAATCGTATTATTTGCATCGATATCACTGTTCACTATTTTACTTTTACTTGCAACTGTTAAATTACAACTGTTATTTGCATGGCAATTTTGTGCGCTTATATGCTTGTCTATCGCTCTTCGAGATTATTTCATTTATTGTATCTGAAGATGTATGCAATAGCGATGCAATAGTAAGTCACTTGTATGTATTTGTATTCGCAAACATTTCGCACCACAATTTTTCTTGTCTTAATGATTAACGCCGTTGTTAATTCCCAGTATTTTCCATGATGACTATATCGCAATCATTTACAATTGCTTTCGAGATTACCATATTCCCCTCTACATGGAAGGATGAACCGCTATTATTATCGCATAATTAAAATAATAATTGCTATTGGACGCGAACCAGCGGTCTTTGGGTTGGTATTACTTGGTGGTGTATACCTTAACCACTTGACCACCGGATTGCTTCAGTCAGCGCCCTGCATGGTGCATTATCTCCCTCTCAGGTTGGTTATTTTGTGTTCGATACACATCGTCGCTGATCTTCTTAACAATTTTGTCTCGACCTTTCTTATTACATAGTGTATCTTACTACCTGTCCACTTCCTGGAAATTACACAGCGTACACAATGGAATTGGTCCAATTTTGGATTAGCGCAAATTCAGCCACTATATTTTGAGGAAGGGCAATGCACAGGATTGACAGAAATATGTTATCTGAATTACTTATGCTTGGATCACAAATATTATTGAACAGTATACCTCTGTATTTTGGTTGTTTATCATAGTATCTTTCAGAGGCTAGTTGGTGTTTCCTAAATCTCTGATTGAAAATTCTTGGAAATTATATTTTTATGATAAGTACAAATTTCGTCAGTTTAGCCGCCTTTAGAGAGTTTTATAATTGGGCTTAAATTATTTCGGGTGTTTTCTAGAAATCGGGTTTTATTTGTTTCGCCTTTCAGATGAAATTTGAAATTTTGTTTTCCGGTTTTTGGGCCTTAATTGGCCTTAATCGGTATGCAAAGTTTCATTTTGAAATTTGATAGTTTCCCTGCTGCAGTTACCCACACTTCTATATCCTATCAACAATCAGCCAATACACGGCCAATTGACTAATTCGCGATGAATTAGCCTTACAATTACAAAGTTCTTGTACAAATTTCTTGGCAGACCTACGAGTATAGTTGATAATAGCTTTATCCAAAAATTCTTATTCCGATTTTCACACGACATGACGTTATACTTAATTCGTAATTGTAAAGTAAAAATTTGATTTTGAACACCAATTTATCATTGAAATATGTTCGTAACAAATGTGACTAGGTATTTATTGCAAAATTTAGTAATTAAATATCTAAGTCTTGATCATTGTTGTGTGTCTACGCATAATTCGAAATTGTCGACATGTTGGTGTCGAAAATGCCGTAGACAATTCAGTTTAGTGTAAACAATGTCGACAATGTGTAGAGTATGTAGAATATTTGTAGACAATGTAAATTATTGATTTTTTGTCGTTTTAACTTCGGTCTCTAAAACCAAGATATTGAAATCCTGATAAAAATGAAAAAAAATTACCTGGTCCAAAACAATTTTCCTTGACGGTCGAAGGTCCCTGATAAAAATATTTAAAAAAATCTGTCCTTCCGTCTGGATGGATAGATGTCAGTAACAATAATATTTCTAGAACGAATTTTTTTCGTCAATCTTCTTTTATTTTAAGCTGTAAATTGAATAGCTTTTGAGATCTCTACCTAAAGGGGGTCGGTTACTGCGATAGAAAATTACCCAATACCACGATATTGCTTAAAATTTTCCCCATATATTCGTGTAGTATATCGTGTGAAAGGTTTTACATTAGACAGCAATTTCGATACAACTTTGGTTCATAAATACACCATAAATTACAACTAAAAACTAGCGTTGTGGCGCTGGAAACAGTTACAACTTTTGTAATCATTTCTTTCGTAAATCCATCGTTTTGGCGTTGGTAGCTAATAATTTATTTATTATACAATAAATAAGTGTGACAAGGTCTTGAAGAATGTCACAATATATCTGAAGCATATTAGAACTCCAAATTTCCATTGTGACGCTGATTACTGATAAAAAAAATTCTCATTCTGACATGGTCATGCGACACATTATTTTTAAGATTTTGGGCGAGGGAAAGTAATTCTATAAGCAATTTATTTAACAAATTCAGCGTTTTGGCACCGGTGGCAAATTTTTTCTTGAAGAATGTCATAAAGTAAGTTGAGACACACTAGTACTCAAAACTACCGTTGTGGCGCAGTTAAATTTAGATCGTTCTAATAAAATCATGTAACGTATATAACATATGGTTGAAAGGTTTAGGCAAAGCAACAAATTTATTATCAGCACATCAGTTCCAAAATTCGCCGCTTTGGCGCTGGTGACAAATTAGTACTTTGGTGTATAATATATAATAATGTCATTTTTTCGGGTGTCATTTTTTCGCGTTCGTGTAATGGCAACTAAAAGATTTAAGTAACGGGTAGTTTTTCTTCATATAAATATATTTCTTACCAAGTTTTAAGCAAATTCGACTGTTTTAATTTTTCTAATCATTGTGTACCATGAAAAATTGTTAAAGCTGGTCTCAAATTCAAAATCAATGATGACCGTATATTGAGAGCATGTTTTCCTGAGATATTTTGAGATCAATTTTCTTACTGTAAATTTGCCATGTCTCCCAATTTCCAGTGAATTTTTCGGGTTTATCAATTTCCAGAATGAATGTCTGTTTACCTATGGGGGTTTCCGCCCCTAGTAATTTTCCCGTTGTTTTTCAGTATAATGCAGCCACATCACAGCTACCGGTGTGAAGTACTTAACGTTAATAAAAAATGTAGCTACACATTTTAACGAAAGGTGTAGGCTCAAAAGTGAGGATACACAAATTATCAAAAAATGTAGCAGGAAAAGAAAAAAGTTTGGATTTCGAAATACGTGGTTTAATTAAAGTTATTAAAAATAAATCAAAAAATATTGAGAATCACAATACTACAACAATAAGTATAAGTTTATATAACTTCTTTATAAAAAAAATAATTATAAAGTCTTTTTAATTCAGAAAATCTTCGGAACAATGAGTACCGAGTGTGGAATTTAGTGTTCTCACTAAATTCGTTAAAATGTGTAGCTACACTTTTCATTAACGTTAAGTACTTCACACCGGTTCACAGCTTTATAACACTGTGGTAAACACCATCGAAGCCATTGGTCGCATGATTTGCATATCGGCAAATAAGCATACACCGGTAGTTTCAAACACAACATTGAACGGGGCTAAATTCCCGCCTATGGAAGCATTTTTCTATACAACACCGTGTGTTATGTACATCTTTCAAAACGATACTGTATCGTTACCTAAGTTTAATGTCCATTTCTAAAGCAAAATTGTGGCATACAGATATGGCGGCGACGCCAGTGGGTTGTGTACGCAATCGAATATTTTTGGCAGTTGGATGTACAAGTTTCATATAAATATTGGGGTATTCGAGTGGTTTTACCGAAATTTATTTGGTATGTGTGTTAGCTGTTATTAACTCTGCCATGAATGTGTGCTTTAACATTTGGTTGCATGGTGATGATAGGTTTTTACCTTTTTGGAATGTTTCTAAAAATGTACTAAGACTATTTTTCGAGCATAGCACCAAAAATTATATGCATAGGAGTACGTCATTGCCATACATAAAAATTTGGGTTTAAAACTTCGAATGTGAGTTAGAAATGATGCTCCATGGAACCGAAATGGTTAAATTAACAAAAAAAACATAGACTTATGCTGATTTCTACGAGAAACAATAATTTTCGACATTGTCGACAGCATTTTTTAAATTGTCTACATACATTCTCTACACATGTAGAAAATTAATTATTTAAATGGTGTAGACAATACGGCACAACACTGGTCTGGATCAGGGTGATACAGTATACTGTACACACAGAACATCCATCCACATACCAACATTTTACGTTGATAACGCACAACCGCAGTTTTAGATAAATAAATACAAATTGCTAACTCTGGTGTTATCAGTTATTTAATTTATTTATCTAAAATTGATAATCTGTTTTAAAAATATAAAATGTGTTGAAACTACAACAAACATAAATTAATTAATTTTCGTATACATTAGAACAGAAATAGTTTTGTTGATTCGATCGGTAATTATTAGTCTTGTATATGGTGATGAAATTTCAATTATAAGGTTTGGGCCCGAATTAATGAATTTACATTTTAATAGTGCACAGATGGGTTTCGATTATTGATAATGAACCATAATTGATCCCATTGATAAATGAATCCAATAAAAATTCGACTTCCGAAATTGGTATTGCCCTAATAATTTCGTCAACCGATCTGTAGAAGAAAATAGGTTCAATGGAAGTTGGTTTGAACACTTATGTTTCAACATATTCCATTAATAGATTCGCCACGGTTTCTACAAAATAGTTCCAATCCAATTTTGTAATGCTTTTTGTTTTTATTTCGTTCAAAAACTTTTCCAAACTATAAACACGAAAGAGGAGTCTACATTGGTAAAGAGTGAGACTACGTCCAAAGATACTAATATGTAACCTGTTGGTAGAAACTAGAATTTGTCTACTTTCTTTAAATATCAAAAATCTTTTATTTAAATGATTATTTGACTTATAATTTGTTAAAATATTGTGTCTGGCGATGTCATATTAGCCGGAACAAAACCAACTAAACAACAAGTAGCACGATGGATAATGCATCATTGCCACTTTAAGATTTTCAAGCTGAAAACATATAAAGGCAGCCGGTGCCATTAGAACCTTGCACAATGTGTACAATGCACTTAAACGGTTGTGCTATATATAACCTTTCAGCCGCAACCAGAACAAGGTCAGAAAACCATATGAGACCAGCCGGAGCCAAACCAACTATGGCACAAGTAGCCCAAAGAATTGTGCATCATTGTCCGCTATCTGATTTTCGGCCAGAACCAATTTGGAGTCAAGCCGGCTGGAACAGAACAAACTATGCCAAAAATACCACAATGCATGGTGCATCATTGTGCACTATATGTGCATTATGAACCATTTAAACCCACGTATTTTCAATCGGAACCATTAGGAGCTTACTCAATGATCACAATACACTTAAATAGTTGTGCAACATGTAAGATTTCTAGCAGAACCACAACAAATTTAGCTAGAACCACCTGGCTGAATACCTGGTAAAAAAACTGAATACCTGGTACTAAGTATTCGGATTCCTGAAAACCCGGAAGCTCATGTTGGTATAGGTTTTTGGCTTTTAAGCCAGGTCTCCAGGACATAGGTAACCAATATAGGATTTTGGTTATTAGGTCTGACCCATAAGGCGTACTTGTAACAAATCCTATGGATCCGTCACTAATATTTTTGCCAGGTTACCGCAAATTCATATTTTCATTGATTACGAAATTTAAATTTTTTTAGTTTTTTCATTCCAACGCGCGCTTCAAATTTTGAGTGATGTGTGCAGGTGCTATACCCTGAATTTTAACTTTAATTTAATTAGACTGCAACCAAAAGTACAAAAACAATAATATTCTTGTTCTTCTATGTATTGAAATTAAAAAAATAATGAAAAAAAAACGAAAAGCTTTGATTTTTGGGAGGATCGGGGAGAACGAGTAGTCAAGTTTTGGATTTTGATCAAATATATTATATAATGAGTAACTAAAAGTTAAATGGTGATAATTACCATTCAAAATAAAAATATAAAGTATACAGTTTTTTTTAAGTCCGAGTTGGGACTTAGAACACAATTTTATTTTGTGTAAAAAAATTAAATTAATATATAATAACTAATTCCAAAAATGATAATAGTATAAATATTTAATAAATTGTAGAATTCTTAAAGATCATTTATCGTGATCTAAATAAAAATTAAAAGACTTATAGTGCTGTGTTAAAACTGTGGTATGAACGGAATTTTATCGGACGATAACAACGTGGTCACGTGATTAAGTGCAAATTGAAATTAGAAATAATGCATTCTTAAAGCACTTAAACCGAATAAAAACCTTTCATTAAAATTTTCTGCTCGACAGTTCTAATAATCAATTAAATCCAAAAAAACTATCCTAAAATATAATTTATAATCATTGTGAGAAAAAAAAAATTTTGATTCGAAGTGCAAAAGACTTAAAGTAACGGTGTTCAATATTAAACGTTATTAGTGTACTGAAAATCTAGTGCTGTTAATCAAAATTTGTGAATCAAAATTAAAAACTAAACTAAAGCTAAACTAAAATACATAATAGAAAATTTTTCATAAGGCTAGATTTAATTAATAAATAATATGGATAGTTTGAGTCAATGAATATAAAACAATAAATTAATAAATTAAATATTAACCATTTAAATATAATAATAATAAAATTCATGAACTAACGTAACATAAGGTGATGGTTAATAATAAGTTAAGAAAATTATAAGTGTATACAACAGTTGTATCCGCGAGGTACATAAATAATTAAAAAGTGAAACTGAAAACGCTAAAACTACGTGCGGAAAACGAATCTTCGGCTCATTTTTTTTGGATATATCTTCGCTTCGTTTACCTCGGCGCCCAACGTTGTTTAGAATAGAATAATAGTGTAAGTTGTAATTTAAAAATAATTCTTAAGTATATTAAATTTTAATAAATTTATGTTAATTATTTCGACTCTATAAAAATTTAAATATCGCGTAATCTTATATTATTCTTTGCGCTTACTTATTTAAGTTTTGATAGAGCTTCCATATTGGTAGTATTAGAACATTTCTTTTAAAATTCTCATCAATTTTTTTTATTGGAATTTCAAATTGATGATAATTTTCGATAAATGATAAAGTTGTTAGGGAATTATTTCAAATTATTATTATTACTACTTTTTTGTTTTTTTTTTCTAATTTGATGGATTTTCTTTTATTAAGCTGATGCATGTTATAGTAATAAAAGTTTAATAATTTCCTAGCAAGTTATTACAGATTTATTTAAGATTTATTTAGTTTTACATAATTTTCGTCATCCATTTATGTATAAATGATAATTCTTATTATTCTAATAATTATGTTGAAAAATTTTAATTTTTTTGGTGTTCTATTTTAATCGTTCTTTAAAATGAGATAAACGCATTCGATTAGGGGAGATGTAACCATGGTAGGTATGGTAGACACACATGTGGCATAAAAACAAAATAAAAATGAATTTGCGATATTTTGCTATAATTTTTAAGCGGGCTAGCAAGATCAATGGAACAGCTTGGTACCCACGCCTTAACCCTGAGCACTAGCCGGCCAGAGAAGACTGCTCCAAGTATTTCCATTGATAAAATAAATTTTCGGTAGCCTTTCGTCTGACATCCAAATTTAAGAGCAAACGGATGCCCGCGTTCGGTTACAGATGGCGCCCAAGCCTGTGGGACCTGCTCATATAGATAGTACAACAAATACATTTTTTCGTTCTTCAATTTTTAATTTGTAGAGTTTCAATTGTATTTTTCTCTATACGTATGCACACTCGCAGCCAGTTTTTGTGAATCGAGTGTTAGTACTCATACCGTATAGTTCATGAAAATAAAATTCGGGTTTTTTATTTTAAAATTGGGTCTGATTGAAACAGTGGTATAGGAACACCTTTTCCGTGGATATGTCGATTTATTAGGTGACCAGAAACTGCTGATTACATCACTCATTTATTTCAATTTCATGCTCGCTCACGTTGACTCCAGTTTAGTGTAGATTTATATGTTTGAATAGTGAGCATGAACAGCATTAATAATTTTCCGAAAAAAAAAAAAAAAAAAAAAAAATTATCAAGCGCAAACATTTCTGGTATCCTAATAACGGATACTATTGATTTTGATTGTTCGGCGTCGTGATAATTTTTTTTCAGTCATTTCAAAATCCAGATTTGTTAGATATACTGTGTTGTTTATGCCATATTTTGTGTAAAAATTGTTTTTGCCTTCGTTACATCTCCCCATACATATCTTGAATAAAATATTTTTGAGAAATTAAATATAATTATCATTTAATAAAATTAATTTAAAGGTCGGTTAAATAATTTATTTTAAATTATTAATTGAATTTATTAGTTGATTTTTTTTTAGTTAATACATATAAACATTATAAATTCATAATTAGACTAGGTATCTGATGTTAGTTATTGTGGATGTATTACTGGTTGTAAACATAATTACGATTTTTTTTTATTATTAATTGGCTTTTCTGACCACGACTCACATATTACACAGGCGTGATTTCGATTTTGTTTCTAATATTTTAATTTTTATTGGTGTGTTTAAACATATGTTATTTTGAAATATTTACATAAATATTAGCGTTAATATTAAAAATGACCAACATGGATTTGCAATTGCCCTGCCTTAATATTGATTATTTGGAGATTGACGAAATTAAAATTGAATGTGAACTTAGAAACATTACGGGTTCTTTGCGAAATCAGATGAAATTGTTAGAATCTAAATTAAAAGCTGAATATGGCGATCCTTCTAACAGCCCAGCGCAACCTCATTCATCTGCCGTAAAGTTTCCTAATTCTGAAGTGTCAGTATGTATAGGAAAATTACAAAATGTACAAACCACTTTAACGAGTTTTTTTGAAGTATCCGATGGAGTTAATGAAGATGTTGAGACCGCGATATCGAAACTTGTGCATGTTCATAATCGTTTATTAAGAATTTCTAAATTATTTGAATTTCCAACGACTATAAATAATCTCCTTGAAAATATCAAACAGTTATTATCTGTGAGCCTAAAATATCAAACGGAAGACGTGTTATTATCAGAATTATTGAGCACGGTTAAGTCAATTGTAATTAACCCGATAGCGAGTTTGGACCTTACGGCAATGCTTTCAGCAGAATCACAAACCGGTGATGAGACGGCGCAGCACACGTCGTCGACTCCAAATCGAGAACCCGCACAAAGTCGTCAGACACAGAACTCCAATGTACATGTCTGTCCATCTTCGAATATTCCAGCAGTAGAATCAAACGCCATCCCCAAGGAACCAAGAAACGTTAAACAAATAAATGTTGAGGGTTCAATACCTCCTGGGTTCACGATGTTTCCTGCTAATCACATTCCTTATCAAAATTTTATGGCGTTTAATCCATACTTACCCTATCAAGCTTTACAGCCACCATTTGTTAACCCTACGTCTTATGTACCACCAATAGTTGGCACTAACCGAGATCACGAAAATGCGAATAAGACTACTAACACGGCTTCCTCGAAGGTTACCGTAGAAACGAAGGGATCAATTAATTCCACCTTGATTACGCCAGTTCACAAGTGGAACGTTAAGTTTGATGGAATGCGTTTAGGTGTCCCCATTGAAAAGTTTCTGTTTAGGATTGAACACCTTGCTCAAGCCAATAATGTATCACTTGAACAACTTGTGCATAATATTAGCACATTATTAGAGGGATATGCGAAAGAACACTATTGGCTAATTTTGGAACGAAATCCATCTCTATCATGGGACGACTTTCGTAAGGAAATGCTTCACAGGTTTCAAGATCGAAGATCTGATTTAGATATTAAGATTCTTTTGGAATCAAGAAAACAGAATACAAATGAAGCGTTTCTCGATTTTTATTATGATTTGATCAAGTTAGCCATGCCACTGAAAAAAACATTACTAGAGGAGGATCTAATCGAGTTACTCCGAAAGAATATGCGTGGGGGTTTGAGGGCTCATTTTGCTGGGCGGGAATTTACAACTGTATCGAGTCTTGTAAACGCATGTGTTGCTACTGATGATGTTTGGCGGAAGATGAATTTTTTTCCCGAGGGTAACATTGGTCCACTGAAGAAAATGATTCAGGAACTAGACTCTTCCATCGGGGAAACTGCTAATTCGTCAGTTTCTTCAACTGGAAAAAACTTTGTAAATGTGCCCACGACACAAACAAGACATACTGCAAACCATGTTTCTCATCCTGCTCCAAATATAGTAAGTACCAATGCAATTCAATGTTGGAACTGTCATCGAATCGGACATCCATTTGAACTATGTGATGTACCTCCAAATATATTTTGTTTCGGTTGCAGTGCGCCGGGGGTCTTACAAGCTCATTGTTTAACCTGTAATCCTTTTTTAAGGGTCAGCCCGGGCACGGATATGAGAAATACCGGAGCTCGGTTCCAACCACCTCGTTCTCTTCAACCAAAAGTAAATCCAGTTCAAGCGAACACCAACAACAAACGACAATAATAACTAACTCCACCAACTTGAATGAGAACCAAGCTCTGGCCAAAGAGAACCGTTCAATTCCTTCTTATTTGTCGTATAATCCGTCACGCAATCAAAGAACCAAAAATTATTTTAAACAACGAAAGTTCTACTTCTCGAGTATTGCAGAATCTCGCTTTAGTAACGACTTAAATCATGAGTTTGACGAACGTCCGTACGCAGAAGTAGAGTTAAATGGAATCCCTGTGCGAGGATTATTAGACAGCGGAGCGAATGTCAGTGCAATAGGAAAAGGATCACTAAACCTTATACATAAATTAAAAGTACAACTTTTTCCTATAACGGCTTCAGTACAGACGGCTGATGGTTCTCATCAAACTATATTAGGTTATGTTTATCTAAATACTACTTACCAAACTCGTACCAAATGTATGAAATTTTTAATCGTACCCTCTTTGCACCAAGCGCTTTATTTAGGCTGCGATTTTATGCAAGCATTTGACATAAAACTTTCCTTTCTCTCTGAGGTTGAACATAAAATTGCTGATTTCCCAGTGAAAAATAACTCTAGCGAAGTTAAGCCCGCAGAGAACCAAACAAGTGTTCCCAATCTCCATACTTTGACGGACGGACAACAACTTCGGCTCCAGGCAATAATCGACACCTTACCCAGCTACGAAAAACAAGGTCTTGGACGCACTCACGTGTTGTCTCACACGATAGACACGGGGGATGCTTCTCCTATTAAGCAGCGATACTACGCTGTTTCTCCCGCAGTCCAGGAGAGTATGTATCGAGAAATCGATCGCATGCTCGAATTGGATGTCATAGAAGAGAGTAATAGTGCTTGGAGCTCCCCTATGGCTATCGTCAAAAAACCAAATGGTAAGGTTAGATTATGCCTGGATGCTAGGAAACTGAATAGTGTTACAAAGAAGGACGCATTTCCTCTTCCTCTAATTGAGGGATTACTTTCTAGACTAGACAAGACAAAATACATCTCGAGCTTGGATCTAAAGGATGCCTTTTGGCAAATACCTTTGGATCCCAGCTCGAGAGAGAAAACGGCGTTTACTATCCCGGGACGCCCATTATATCATTTTAAAACTATGCCGTTTGGACTTTGTAATGCCCCTCAAACTATGAGTCGCCTTATGTCTCAGGTCATTCCGCATCACCTTCATGACCGGGTATTCGTCTACCTGGATGATCTGCTTATAACCACACCTACTTTGGAAGAGCACCTTTCCTTGTTATCTGATGTATCTGATCGGATAGCAAAGGCTGGTTTAACTTTGAATATAGCGAAGAGCAGGTTTCTTCTCCAGGAGATCGAATACCTCGGTCATGTTGTGGGTGTGAATGGTCTTAGAGCGAATCCTGATAAGGTGAGGGCCGTTACAGAGTTCCCAATACCAAGAAATGTACGTCAAATTCGGCGATTTTTGGGTGTAACGGGGTGGTACCGCCGTTTTATTAACGGATACTCAACACTGTGTGCTCCTCTCACAAACCTCCTGAAAAAGGGAAGCCGATTTCGATGGTCTGGCGAACACCAAATTGCTTTTGATTCCTTAAAATCCGCTCTTGTTTCTGCTCCTGTCTTAGCTTCTCCAGACTTTTCCAGGAGATTCTATATCCAATGTGACGCTAGCTCCACTGGAATGGGTGCCGTCCTTTTTCAGAAGGATTCTGAGGGTGGAGAACGACCAATTTCATACATGTCCCAGAAGTTGAATGCAGCTCAGAGGAATTATAGCGTTACTGAAAAGGAGTGCTTGGCAGCAGTTCTGGCTATTAAACGTTTCCGATCTTATGTCGAAGGATTGCCATTTACCGTCATCACGGACCATGCTAGCCTTACCTGGTTGATGTCTTTAAAAGACATTACCGGTAGGTTGGCACGGTGGAGTCTGAAGTTACAGGGATTTCACTTTGACATAGAGTATCGCAAAGGTAGTCAGAATGCTGTTCCGGACGCTTTGTCTCGTGTTAACAGTCTTGAAACAATAAACCTCGCGCAACTTCCTCTGCACATTGATTTAAACTCTTCTGCATTCACTTCTGGTGACTACCAAAAATTAATACAATCTGTTACTACTTCTCCATCGCCGACAAACGTTATGGTATCCAATAGCTTAGCTTTTATAAATTTAAAACCGTCGAAAACTTTCGTAACTGATGGATCAGATCTTCCTGACTGGAAACTTATTGTACCATTGGACCTACGAGCTTCTTTAATTAAGTCAGCTCATTGTCCACCGACAGGGGCACATTTGGGTATGGACAAAACTAAAGAGTTGGTGCAGCGTTATTTCTATTGGCCAACTTTAAACACTGATATTAGCACGTTTATTAAATCTTGTCAACCATGCAAATGTATAAAAGCAGTAAATTATGCCGTTCATCCTCCATTCCAAAGCCTCTCGAATACTTTCCGGCCATTTCAAAGAATTTATATGGACATTTTGGGGCCGTATCCACGGACACGTGCAAACAATACTTCGATTTTGATTGCACTAGATCATTTTTCAAAATTCGTCCTAACCAAAGCGGTTCGAAAAGCAACAGCTGAAGAAGTTGCTAAATTCCTCGAAAATCAAATTTTTCTGATGGTGGGAGTGCCGGAAGTATTACTGACGGATAATGGTCCACAATTTAATTCCCTTTTAGTCCAAGATCTGTGTCGTAAGTACGGTGTTCAACATACATTTACTGCTAAATACTCGCCGCAAGCTAATGCTTCGGAGCGAGTCAATCGAACTCTCCTAGCTTCGCTTCGTGCTTACATAAAGAGCGACCAACGTTCGTGGGATACATTTTTACCAGCAATAACTCATGCTCTACGGAATGTGGTTCATGGTGCAACGGGTTATTCCCCACACTTCCTTGTATACGGGCAACATTCTATGTTGCATGGCTCTATGTATCCCTTACTGAGACAATCATATAAATTCACTGGTAATCTTATTTCAATTGATCACAAGCCTGAGTTTATTCATAAAATTTATCTTACAGTACAGCAACGGCTTGCTGAGGCATCTAAGAAAAATTCAAAATATAATTTGCGCCACAGACCTCTCAACTTAACAGTAGGCCAGAAAATCTTTGTTAGAAACTTTGTGCAAAGCAAAGCTGCTGATCAATTTTCTGCTAAGTTAGCTGATAAGTATATTCCTGCCGTAGTTGTTAAACTGATAGGAAATGTCATGTGCGAAGTGGTTAACGACAGTGGAATACCGATGGGTACTTACCACTATAAAGACATTAAACTATAATGCACCTTTAGTAATAATAATGCTCTACGTATAAATACAATTTGTGAATCGAATTAAAATATTTCACAAGCCCGACATTGAGACTTCTCAGGGGTAGGTACGTCCCCACGACTGTAACAAATCCTATGGATCCGTCACTAATATTTTTGCCAGGTTACCGCAAATTCATATTTTCATTGATTACGAAATTTAAATTTTTTTAGTTTTTTCATTCCAACGCGCGCTTCAAATTTTGAGTGATGTGTGCAGGTGCTATACCCTGAATTTTAACTTTAATTTAATTAGACTGCAACCAAAAGTACAAAAACAATAATATTCTTGTTCTTCTATGTATTGAAATTAAAAAAATAATGAAAAAAAAACGAAAAGCTTTGATTTTTGGGAGGATCGGGGAGAACGAGTAGTCAAGTTTTGGATTTTGATCAAATATATTATATAATGAGTAACTAAAAGTTAAATGGTGATAATTACCATTCAAAATAAAAATATAAAGTATACAGTTTTTTTTAAGTCCGAGTTGGGACTTAGAACACAATTTTATTTTGTGTAAAAAAATTAAATTAATATATAATAACTAATTCCAAAAATGATAATAGTATAAATATTTAATAAATTGTAGAATTCTTAAAGATCATTTATCGTGATCTAAATAAAAATTAAAAGACTTATAGTGCTGTGTTAAAACTGTGGTATGAACGGAATTTTATCGGACGATAACAACGTGGTCACGTGATTAAGTGCAAATTGAAATTAGAAATAATGCATTCTTAAAGCACTTAAACCGAATAAAAACCTTTCATTAAAATTTTCTGCTCGACAGTTCTAATAATCAATTAAATCCAAAAAAACTATCCTAAAATATAATTTATAATCATTGTGAGAAAAAAAAAATTTTGATTCGAAGTGCAAAAGACTTAAAGTAACGGTGTTCAATATTAAACGTTATTAGTGTACTGAAAATCTAGTGCTGTTAATCAAAATTTGTGAATCAAAATTAAAAACTAAACTAAAGCTAAACTAAAATACATAATAGAAAATTTTTCATAAGGCTAGATTTAATTAATAAATAATATGGATAGTTTGAGTCAATGAATATAAAACAATAAATTAATAAATTAAATATTAACCATTTAAATATAATAATAATAAAATTCATGAACTAACGTAACATAAGGTGATGGTTAATAATAAGTTAAGAAAATTATAAGTGTATACAACAGTTGTATCCGCGAGGTACATAAATAATTAAAAAGTGAAACTGAAAACGCTAAAACTACGTGCGGAAAACGAATCTTCGGCTCATTTTTTTTGGATATATCTTCGCTTCGTTTACCTCGGCGCCCAACGTTGTTTAGAATAGAATAATAGTGTAAGTTGTAATTTAAAAATAATTCTTAAGTATATTAAATTTTAATAAATTTATGTTAATTATTTCGACTCTATAAAAATTTAAATATCGCGTAATCTTATATTATTCTTTGCGCTTACTTATTTAAGTTTTGATAGAGCTTCCATATTGGTAGTATTAGAACATTTCTTTTAAAATTCTCATCAATTTTTTTTATTGGAATTTCAAATTGATGATAATTTTCGATAAATGATAAAGTTGTTAGGGAATTATTTCAAATTATTATTATTACTACTTTTTTGTTTTTTTTTTTCTAATTTGATGGATTTTCTTTTATTAAGCTGATGCATGTTATAGTAATAAAAGTTTAATAATTTCCTAGCAAGTTATTACAGATTTATTTAAGATTTATTTAGTTTTACATAATTTTCGTCATCCATTTATGTATAAATGATAATTCTTATTATTCTAATAATTATGTTGAAAAATTTTAATTTTTTTGGTGTTCTATTTTAATCGTTCTTTAAAATGAGATAAACGCATTCGATTAGGGGAGATGTAACCATGGTAGGTATGGTAGACACACATGAGGCATAAAAACAAAATAAAAATGAATTTGCGATATTTTGCTATAATTTTTAAGCGGTCTAGCAAGATCAATGGAACAGCTTGGTACCCACGCCTTAACCCTGAGCACTAGCCGGCCAGAGAAGACTGCTCCAAGTATTTCCATTGATAAAATAAATTTTCGGTAGCCTTTCGTCTGACATCCAAATTTAAGAGCAAACGGATGCCCGCGTTCGGTTACATACTAAGACGTAGCTCTCAAAACGTACCGAATAAACGAGATACAAGCACGACCAAGTCTGGCACCTCGAATGTAATGTCTGAGCACATGCAACGATAGTCCCCTTGTATCAACTTACAAAACCAGGAAACGATCTAGGAAAGCTCTAGCAAAGCTGAATAAGAATCCGTTGGTGGAGAGAAAAGCCACGGATATAGAAATGCTCTCAAGGGTTAAAAAGATTATTGAAATGAAGCAGAAGAATTCGACTGAAGGCTCTCTATCCAAAAGACGGAGAGCGGAGGAGGAATCACGGAAGAATGCTTGAAGGATCAACGAGGTGCTTAAAGAGCACTGTTGAGAAATTCCATCAAAAACGGGTTAATGTCCAGCAATTGGAAGAAGGCGAAGAAGGTCTTAGTCGCTAGGACCTGCTTCAGCTTGCAGAACGAAGGATGACGCTGAAAACGTGTGTCGACAACCTATGTCGACCAACGGTCATTGATCTAGTACAAAAGGGCTATCGAGAGCCAAGTTGAAGTCTGGCATTAGGCTAGACTAGAAGTAATCGCTAGAGAGGATTCCCCTGCAGGACTAGCGCAAGAGCTTGAATCCTGGCGGAACTTAGCGATCCGAAATAAAATCTCAAAATACTACAAACTAAAAACACAAAATACTGAACAAAAGAGTGGCCAAGCTGGAAGAGCCAACGGCCGATTATAGGTCAGCTACTATCATATTAAGTCGAGAGTTAATGGATGCGCTGGCGAGAACTAATGGTTTTATTAGCTATGGTTTTAGCACTGTCACTCGCAAGCATTTTTACAATAAGAATGACGAGTGATTGTGATATCTTAAAGGCGACAATACCGGTAGAAGCCCCGGCTGACAATCAAACATCCTGGAAATGTGTGAGGAGGTGGAAACACTCTCTACAGACACAGAGATATCCACTTAGAAGAGATTACCTTGTGGTGCAAACCGAATGTTGAGGTTCTTGCAGATTAACCTCCATCACCACAAGGCATCTCGGCTGCGTTCATGCTCAAACTATAAAAACAGGGGCGATAAACATTGTCCTAGTCCAATAATCTTGTATGACGGGGTACTTGGATATAGGGCTCCTACATATAAACTGCTTTACACGAAGAAGGTTGACAAAATTCGTCCCTCCATTCTTGCTAAACAAAATAATCTGAATGCCTTTTTGTTATCAAATTACAGTAATTCAGATGTGGTCACAACAGGCATTGAGATTGGTGGTCTAAATCACCGTCATCAGCATACCTTCCACATGACTGGGAAGATATCCCACCTGTAATTTTAGGAAGCTCATTAAAGGCGGCTCAAAACCAAAAAATTGAAGTCGTCCTGGGAAGTGATGCTAATTAATATCACATAATTTGGAGAATAACTGTTACGAATAAACGATGTGCATCGTTATTCTTCGATTTTATTCTTAGAATTAGTCTCACCTATCAATAAACCAATAAACCAAGCTGCTGAAACAGGAGGAGGATCGAATGGGATATCATTAGAACTATTCTAAGTACTTCACTACCGGTACTGGTTCCAAAGTAGTAGATCAGCTATCCGACGCCTTCAATAATGCCATATTAGGTACGCGTGCTCCTAGTAGATCTCTGGATAAACTTTGACCACCGTGGTGGTCGATAGGACCGCAAAACGCGCGTATAAAATGCGGGAGGGTCTTTAGAAGAGCCAAGGAAACTAAAGCTGCTAAGGTCTGAGACTGCTACAAGGAAGTCCTCCAAACATACAAATTCAAATTAAGAAATGTTAAAGCAAATGCCTGGCGGTTTTACTGTAGTAAAATGCGGAAGTTCTTTTGAGATAACTAGGCTGCGGAAAGTACTATTTGTAAGTATCACCACTCAGATTTTTCACTTAGTCACTTTCCAAGTAGTTCCGAATCTGCGCCACAAACACCTAAAGATAACGGAGTCATAGACATTGTAAGCCAAGTTATAAGCAAAATAAAAATCCCGTGGCTTGTAAATAGTTTTAAGCCTTATAAGTCGCCAGGACCCGATGCCATTATACCGGCAGATGTCCAACAAACGATTGTTTTAACATTGCTCTGGCTGGAAGTTATTTATAAGGATAGTCTAAAAGTCTGTCACATTCCTAGTAAATGGACTGACGTAAATGTAAAATTTATACCAGAGGCGGGAAAAAGCTGTATTGCAGTCTCAAAGACATTAGACCTAGAAGTTTAGCCGCTTCCATACTAAAAATCTTTGGATGTATATTGCAAGGGGGAATCTGTGGAGCCCTCCACTCCAGTATTTAACGTATTGAGAAATCCGTTGAA
Organism: Nephrotoma guestfalica; assembly: GCA_963691935.1. Classification (NCBI taxonomy): domain Eukaryota; kingdom Metazoa; phylum Arthropoda; class Insecta; order Diptera; family Tipulidae; genus Nephrotoma; species Nephrotoma guestfalica. Next base: position 204,421,737 of record OY829914.1, on the reverse strand, counting down.
CATGAGGAAAACACCATGATAACTTTTCTAGATAAAGAGAGGGCCCTTAAAAACGTCAGACTAGAGGCGATCACACAGGCACGCTCCTCTCTCTGCGTGATCGAGGCACTCAGGAGCTGGATACATCAAATACTTAAAAGCAGCGTCGTGAAGTCCAGTCTGGGTTGGTACTACAATAGTAGATTTGTGAGCAGAGGCACACCACGTGGTAGGGTATTATCCCCTCTTATTTGAAACATGGTTGTAAATGACTTGTTATGAAACCAGAAAGGATGCGGCTTTAAGGTTGTAACTTATGCGAATGATGGTGCGATTGGTGACTTCGGTAAATATCCTTGCACATAAAGAGAACGCATGCAAATGGCGTCTCTCCAATTGGACTAACGCAGTTGCGGTTAAAATGTGAATCCACGCAAAACTGCGTTGATCCTTTTTATCCCTGAAATACAAATTTCCTCAGATCAACCCTCTAGATTAAATGGTGCTTTACTCACTTACTCACTCTACTAATATGGGGTTACTGTTTGGTGGCCAGATTTAAATATTCTGACTTACCTAAAATCCTTGGTGAAAGTACAGCGAACAGCTGCTGAGCATATGGAACTGTAACAATAAAGGACAATCATTTATTCTAAGAAACAAGAACATCCCAAATACTACGGACTATATCATCCCATTATCATCTTTGATCATAGGTTTAGAACTGATATTCTTACCACAGGACGGGTTGAGAGCAGCGTTTCTAAATACTTACACGGTGTTAATTTCTTGGAGTGGGATTTGCTGTGAAGAATTAATGTAAAGCTCTCTTTTCGTCTACTGCTTAATGGAAGCCGTTGACTGGTTAAGGTATAATGTAATATCTTCAAGAAATATTCGTATTATTTGGACAGTCATGCAATTAAGACACTCAAAACATATTGTCTTATGTCGAAAGTAGTCCAGAATCGTCTCTCAACTCTCTCGCATGCAGGCAGAATGGGAACCTCCTCACAAGATTATTGTCGTAGTTAAGAAGAGGCGAAATAAACTGTTCTCCATTCGCTTTGCACCTGCCCCATTCCTGGGAACTGCCCTCCCAAATATTTTGCCGGACTTCAGTAAAATGGGCACAAGGATATCCTACATTTCGTTGAGAGTACAAGATGGTTCGAAGAGTAGGTGAGGAGGGAAAACACTGGGGCACGGCTGATTGTGTCCATACCAGTCCTTGAAGACAATCACCGCAAACTCACCTAACCTGTAACATAGCTGCATAATCCATTGAGTATGATTGTGCACTATATGATTTTTTAACCAGAACCAATATTAAGCCAGACGGAAATTTTTAAAACCAACACAGCTGAATCTGAATTTCGTTAACCTGAACCGTTAGGAGCTTGTGCAATGAGTGCGATGCGCTTAAATGAACATGCATCACATAAACGTTCATCCGGAACCATAAAAAGCTACAAGTCAGAGCTACAACAATGACAGCGGGAACCACAACAATATCATCCGGAACCATTTGAAGCCAGTCGGGACCATGTCAGCCAGAACCAACCCAACTATGGCACAAGTAGCATAACGCCTTATACGTCAAGGGGAACTTTCTGATTTTACAGCCGGAACCAATATGGCATCAGTTGGAACCATATAAAGTCTGCCGGATCAAAACAAACTATGACACAAGTATCAATAGGGACTAATATTAAGTCAGCCGGAACCATTTAAATATTTCCGCATGATAAACATCCAGAATCAGAAAAATTGGCATTGGCTGGGTTAGTACTGTTTCTAACTGGCTCAATATTCCGACTGATAAATCAGATAGCGCACAATGAGGTATAGTTCATTGTGCTTCCAGTTTCACGGCTGGTTTGGTTCCGGCTGCTTATATGTTGTACAACCGGCTGGCTTAATATTGGCTCCGGCTGATAAATCAGATAGTGGATAGTTCAGACTGGCCTATTCCGGCTGGCTTTGTAAGTTTCTCGCTGACTTCATATTGGTTCTGGCTGAACATTAAGTAATGTACAACTGTAGAGCAGTTGCCATTGTGCCATAGTTGGTTTAGTTCCGACTGAGAAGGGCTTGCTTCAACCGATTTTGTACCTCTATCAACTCCGATGCTGCTGTCTGTACCTATTGCTCAATCGGCCCTGCCAATCTCTTCCAAAACCGACACATTGTCCATTTATTATCACAACTCTACATATCCGTGTTGGAAAATCAATATGATGTCATTTATATCACGGAAATGGCAAGCTCGCACATTTCTGCAGGGTATTTTCCCCCGGACTACTAGAAGTGGCGTACTTCTACTAGCTGTTTTGAAAGATTTATTGATCCGGCGAGTAACCAGTTGGAGATTTTGGCTATTACGCTTGTTTTCAATGGATGATAGTTATTATTTACATTCCATACAGGTGATTAGCTACCCACTAGTAGTTGAGGCTGCTGGAAGATATTGTGGAACATTCATTCATTCATTAAGAACATCGAGAACCAGAGTAGTCATATCCTCGATCTGGTGTACATACCGGCGATTCTTAGAGTATTTTTCGTATTAATGTTAGCGTAAATTTCTTATTTCTGGGCACATCAAACTGGTGGTTTGGACGCTTATATTGATCAGTTTGACAAAAAAAATCAAATTGAATCCATCCGTCGCAAATTATGAAATAGTTAGTGCTCTCAGGTTTCAATTTACGGGAAGAAGAAGAATTTTATCAGGAAGAAAAATAAGTGTTGAACCTTAAATATAGGAAACTGTTGGGGCTCAGGGGTAGAAATTTTGAGTTCACAATACACAGTATGAACCTATGGAATCCAACATTGGAGTTGTGACAAGAAAACCAATGTGCAAATGATACAATGCTCTCACATTAAAATTCTGCGAGGGATTGTGAGTGGTCCATGTACATTAGGAATGCTTACCTTCATAGGGATTTAAAGATGAACACCATTAATAGAGTGAGAAGACTTCAAAGGTAGAAATCGCTGGAGCTAGTTATAATATTTAATAAATATCTAGGTAGTAGATCCGGTAGACTCCGGGGACTACGTTTGGCTTGTTTAATTCATTTTTGAAGCTTATTTTTAAAAGAATTTTATAGTTACCTATAACTTACCTAGCATTTCTAAAAGTCCGGTCTAAACACAAAAATTAAAAAATAAAACAATTTTAGTTCATAAGATTTTTTAATATTCATTTTCAAAATAAATTAAATTTTAATTAGTTCTTCTTCTTTTTTATAGTTTTCATCTTTTAGATTAATTTTAATTCGCTAGATAAGTTTTACAGAATAATTTAAAGTTTATCATCATATGGCGTTTTTACAAAATATGTCGTCAAAATTCCTTTCCCCTTAACATAAATTTGTCCTCGGGATTCACACGCGTAACCAGCAGCCATTAGGATCTTTGATGTATTTTCCGTCGCCTGTAGGCGTCCCATTACACCGCATGAATCCATACGCGATGCCACATTCACCGTGTTACTCCATATATCGTATTGTGGTTTCTGTGCACCAATGACACCGGCAATAACGGGGCCATGATTCAAGCCCATGCGCAAACGAAAACGTTGAAATGATTCCCGATTGATTTGGTCTAGGGTTGACATTAGGGCAATTGCAAATTCTACTAAAGTGACAACATTATGTTCTTCAGTTCGTTTCTCATCCTAAGGTATGCATACATACACATAAATATATTTTATAGATTAATGACTCTACCATAATTAATTTTTATTTTACATAAGTTAAATAATTTAATTATGTAAATATAAGAAGTTAGAAAACTTACAGCTCTACTCAACTTTAGTATATAGCAGATCCAATCCAAAAAAGCGTTAGAAAATTTTTTAAAAACCACAGGTTAGTATTTGGATGAGTTTACAAAATCTTTGTATAATTTCAAAACTACTACACACTCGCAAAAACTTACCGTAGCCTCTTCTTGTCCCGGCCGCAATCCTGACGCGATCATATACGTGCTGCCAATCGTCTTAATCTTCTCAATTCCACTGTATTTAGGCTTTAACAGTAACTTATCAAAATCACATATAATTTCGTTTAAAAGCCGCAAACATTCCAAACCTTGTTTATTTACATCGGACTCATCGTAAAACTCTTTGTAGTTGGGAATGGACGCAAACATTACACCAACGGAGGTGTAACTTTCGTGGTACAAGTCGTTTGACCGATCGTTGCGCAAGAAATGCTTGGCCACGTGAGCGGGCAGGATATTTTCGAGTAGAATTTTATTTATACCCCGCATAGTTTCCACCTCCTCTTGTTCCACTTTCAGTTTCGCTTTCCATAGGAAATCGGTACGCGCGACAAACTCACCCTGTCGATCGAGCGTATGAAGGACCGCAATTATTAATAAATTAAATAGAAGTCCTTGTAGTGCCAACGGTGGGAATTTCCCTTCGTTAAAATTTGTTTCGTAGCTAACGAATAGGCCGCTGTTCCACAGTAACGAAATTTGAATGATCAAGTAGATGACCATTGTAAAAAATTTCAATACAAATCCAGCACGCAAAAATGCTGATATTGCGGCCAAGCCGAGCGCTATACAAAATAGAAAACTCGGTGCAGACTCTAGATTATGCACGTTGATTATTGGATCATGGTCGTCCGAATCCGTAAAATTTATTGTCAAATTAAAACTACTACTAATATTGCTTTTTGCTTCAGCATCCTCACTAAAATTAATCTGTAAAAATAAAAATGAGATGAATACCAGATCGAACCGTAACTCATTTGGGGACAATTACCACACTAAAAATAGCTGTAGTTGATATTAAAGCTGTTGAAATTAAAAATATTGCTAAACGTATCGTACGACTACTCGCGATCACTTGTCCCGGCCCATTATTACCTAACGGCGATTCGTCCGACATCTGATAATGACTTAAATATAAAAATAATGCTAATGAAATGCCGGTGGCTGCAACCGATCCGATCACTGGTATCGAATTTTTCACAATAATGACTTGAATGAATGCGATCGACAGGAACATAATCATGGCACATATTAAATCGAAACGAAAATGTGGGTCCGGCTGACAGCGGTACATTGTTTCCCGTGCCGTGTTCCGGTACCACATTGTTATGGGTTTAAGTTCTCTTGGCGGGCCAAAACAATTTAGATCCGAACACATTTTTTCTGGTGGCAACAGATTTGATTCAATCATTGCGATACTTGCTAGGCCAATATTTTTCGCCATTTTCGAATCGGTTATGTTCGCAAATGGTTTATCAGCGCCCCAGCATTCAACGTACTTGGTCATTTTTGATGAAGGCCGGGCACGCGTTGGTGCACCTCCTGGTGTTGCTATCCGTACACTATCACTACTGGTGAGTGACATTTTTCTCATGTCGGTGATGAAATTACCGCTCGATTTGCGTCGTTCTGTGAACGGTGCGATCAGACCGTGCACCGATAGTTTTCGTTTCATTTGCGATTTTTGTGGTAAATCACTGCCCAATTGATTTGATCCTTGATCTTTAACATTATTATTTGCGGTACCATTTTCGGTTGGGACTATCAAAGATATTTTTTTAGATTTTTCCGTTGGCTCCGATTTTGACTCGTCGCCACTAGTCACAACCTCTTCTGCATCGCTCACCACATGCTCTTCGTCGATTTTAGTCGGAGTTGGCGTATCGACTACTGATTTTGGTTTTAATATGTCGTCATCGGTTGTGACTGGTGAGGCTAACAATTCTTGTACCTCCGGATTAGGCAATTTCTCGTCTACGACAAGCACCTCTGTTTCAGGTTCCGTTATGCTAATTTGATTTGAATTACTATTATTACTAATACTATTATTATGATTATTATTTGGAAGTATTTTCGTAAGATCAGTCATTGACTTTTTTGGCGGGATGATCAAATACGTCTCGATTTTGTGGTCGGCCAAATAAGCTTCTCGCGATTGGCCGTTTCCTGGTTCCACTTCGAATTTATCACCCAAATAGTCAAGTGTTGCTTTTGTGATATGTACGCGACCTGCAACTCCCCCACTTTCCATGTGGTTGGCCAGTGATACATCGTCACTCCAAACATCGAACTGCCATTTACGCAAACCAAGAACCCCGCATAATACATTTCCGGTATGGATACCTATTCGCATGTCAACATTAAAACCGGTGGCTTCTCGGACAAACCGAATTGCCTCGATCATTTGAAGGCCCATATTCACGCAATTGGCTGCATGCTGAGGTCTTGATACCGGCAGTCCAGAAACACAATAGTAACAATCTCCAAGGATCTTAATCCGTAGACACTGATTTTCTTGGGCGATCTGATCAAATCGACCAAACAGTTCGTTTAACGTTTTTACTAAATCACTGGCACTCAGCTGCTCCGACAGCGGAGTAAAATTCACAATATCGGCATATAAAATCGATACATTGTTGTGACGCTGTACATGAAGTTCATGAAATCGAGTGGATTGTCCTCCTGGACCAGCTCGTTGGCAAGCGTCCGCCATTTTGAGCATAATACTGCGTTTTACTTCGGCCGCAATATACGCCGGAATTACACTGAGCAATAATTGTTCTTGCTGTTCGCGTTCACACTCAAGTTTAACCCGTTGCTCGATACCCGTTTTAGTACCATCGACAGTACGTTTATGTGATGCATCCGACATTATTCGATAGTATAGCCCGGAAAAACTGGCGGTCGACAGAAGAATTAATTCACTTAACACTTCTTCGATAAAAAATGAATTGTAGTCGGGATAGTTATCCCATATTCGGTAACCAACGTGTATAATCCCCAAAATACCGGCTAGAATACATGAAACCGGCCATGATATCGGTAACATTGTATGAATTCCTAGTATTAGGGCGAATAAAGGTAGTGGAGCTACCATACCACCAACTATGATCCCCACTAGGCCTAGTACCCCAGTGATTAGTGCCGCAAAACCGAGAGCCGCCCATGGATAATTCATAACTGCCGGTACATGGAGTGCGATTAGAACACCCAATATTACCATACATCCTAGCGCCAGCAGCGTAAAGTTGGTTACAGTCTGAAATAGCAAAACGTTACAATGTTTAACACGATCACTGGCTGTAATTTAATAATTTCTTTTATATATTTTGGATTCCCACCTAACCTGAATTCCAATAATGCCAAATACTATTGCACCAAAACATCCGATTAGTGCAATGTTGAGTCCAGACACAAATAAACTTTTCCGCAAGCGCTGGCGATATCTCGTGTATAAATCGTCCAATTGGAAATTGTCATCGCCTGGAAAGATAAAAATAAATTTGGTTTATACACGAGATTATAAAAAAAATATTTTATTTGCTTTCCATCCAACTAGTAGCAGTTACTCGTAGTTGTATATACATAAATCGTATCGGCTAAAAATAAAAATTCTAAAAATATTTTTTGTTTAAACTCGTATGCTGTACGCACGGGAATAAAGGCTACGTGTTCTTCTCTCATTTCAACAGAAACGACATCATAATTTTTATTTAGTTTTTTCATGTCATATTAATAAAAAATAAAATAAAAAATAAAATTATGAAAAATTTATTTAATTCTTCGTCTCTCAACTCTGGACATTACAAAATTAGACCAGCGCACTGAAAAAATATAATTTCGAAGAAGGATTTATATCTAAAAAGCGGATTTTATTGTTTCAAGTCACGGTCGGTGTCGTTGGATCAGCATGATGTAATCGGCACAGGATGACTGGCAGTATCATGTGAGCCAGCCTAAACAATTTTTTATATACAAGTATATATACGAGTATATTTTACCATTTAATAGACTTGAATGGTGTTTCCAACATTCCATTTTTAAATATTTTTATTTACTAAGCAAATTAAAGTGATAGAGACTTATTAAAGTGGTACAGTCTTATAATATTTTGAACCCATCATACATCATGATGATTGGCTAATTGTTACATTTTGGAACCAGCGCTGTAAAATAGTAAGTTCTGAAATTTTTATTGGTATAGTAGATTCTCATTCGTTCTATTTTCCAATCTAACTGGTCCATTCTAAACGACAAAGGATGATGGCAGCGTTATTTGAGTGTCTGAAACAATCTACCAAGATATAAAATCCTTCAAGCTATGCAACTCGATGATATAAAAGTGACCAATGGCCATCGATAATGAGTCTTGATTTAGCTTTATCAACGATTACACAAGTGCTTCAGGGAATGGTAACGTCCCCAGAATATTATCCATGTCCTTGGTGTAGCTGGTATTCATATCTCCAAAGACAAAATTCAAAAGTAGTTTTACTAAAATACTCGTTTATTGTTAAACTAAACTTAACTCTTACGTAAAACAGCAGATTCCAAAATGCATCAACAATTTTTAATTACTGGCACCAAACTCCGGTATACATTACTGGGTTTTCATTTTATATGGCATTAAATATTCTTTCCATGTACACTGTGCGAAATAGCTATATGGGACCATTTTTTTAAACAATTTCTTATTTTATTCTCATTTGATTGAATATTGCAGATTGCATATAGATTTCTCATTAAGTTCTGAATAAAACGTCATTCAAATGGCCTCCACGACTTCTTCTGCAGGAACGAATTCGATGAACCCAATTTTCGAGCACTTTTTCCAAGTTCCCGAAAATGAAATCTGGGTCAAAAAATTATATAAAATCAGTGAAATTCAAAGCCCAGAGTTCATTGTCGGGAGCTTGCACGGAACGATTTTCTTCTAATTCAGCTCACAATTAGCTGCTAGTGTATACATTTCAAAATCATATAGCCCTGATCCAAGACATTTTTAGTTTTGGCGAAATAATTTTAGATTTATCGAGTGGGAATAAAAATTATATAAAAATCAAGAAAATTCCCAGCCCCGAATTCATTTGCAGGAACTTGTCACAGATCGAACTTTTTTAACATTGCCTGTAATTTTCCTTTACTATATACAATTCTGAAGTTTACAGTTTTTTGGTACTTTAGTTTTTAATTTTTTTATAATATATAAACAAATCAAATTTAATAAATTTGATAATTTTTCGTTTTTTCATTAAAATTGATAAAAATTCTGGGCTGGGCTAACTTCACACAAGACCAAATTCGTTATTGATATGTTAGTGTTGTCTGATTAAATATTTTTATTTTCTGGGATAGAATTCTGGGATAACTTCACATACGTATAAAACTGAATAATTTGTAAACGTTGTTCTTGCGTATATCTCACCATGATGAAATTGTAAACATTACTGAATAAAATGAAATAAAAAATGACAGATCATGACATATTACAAATGGCCGAAACGTCACTTAAAAATCATACCATTCCTATTGGAAAACCCTATATAACAGTTTATTCTGATTGGTCGAAGGAAATAGTTATATTGGACAAACAAATTATTCATCAATAACAAAAAGTGCATTTTAGTAGTTTGTAAGAATTCCATTGTTGTTAACCATTCGTGACATTGAATTTATTAACGTTTGGAGAACAGAAACATCAATATTTAACCATTCCTCTTGAATGACTGTCTTTAGCTCCGCTAAAGTTGTAATTGACGTCCATTTTAGTAGATTCTCTAACTAAGAATGCTCCACAGATTTTCCATTGGATTTAAGTCCGGACTAATAGCATGCCTCTGCAATACTGGTATATTTCGTAACAGAAAAAAAAATCTTTAGTGCACTTTGCAGCTTGTATAGGAGCATTATCCTGCTGAAATGTCCAATTTCGATCGTACATTTCCTCCCGAAAAATTTACTAAAACGTCGTCTAACAACTGCACATAATTCTCCGCATTCATTTTATGGGAAACACACCAAATTGGGGTTGCTCGTTCATCGCGGCGTAATTCTTTAAAAATTACTTTTGAGTAACACAAAATTATACTTTTAATGTAGAATTAACTCCTTTTTTCCTTTTTTAATGCTGTCGAATATTAAACACTTTTAAAAGCGCACTTGTCCCATATAGCTATTTCCTTCCACTAGCGGTTGTTAAAAACAATAAATTTACATTTATTTAAAAAATCTTTAAAAAATTAATCTTTAATCTTCCATAATTGATATTCTTGTTTGGACGGTTTTAGTCCTTTGGCTAGTCCCCTTTCCAATTTTATTTTATTTTTAGTCGATCCTGATTGGATCTAGTAAGATCATGTGGTTTCTTCCTTCGCAGCCATCTTACTGGGTTTGAATCATCCAACATACGACGTATCTCAGCATTTTGGTGTAAACTAATACGTTGCATGTGTTTTCTCGCGTGTTTGCTTATTTCTTCACTGATGAAATCCATCTTCAGATCTCTATGGAGGTTGTCATTTTTATGTACCACGGTGCATTAACTATTCCACGTAGAACTTTGCTCTGGAATGACTGGATGATATTGACATTGGTTTTCTTTGTACAACCTCCTGAATACCGTAAGTCCACACAGGTTTTATGTTTTGTAATTTCTTATGTAGAGTTAGCTACAATCCAATCTTTCTGTATTTACTAATAGTCCACTCATCTTTTTTATTTTTCACATGCTCTTTTCATTTTAGTTTCGCGTGTAGAGTCATGCCTAGATAATTTGCCGTGCTTGCATAGGGAATTTGCTGAGAGTTCAGTTCTAGTGGCATCCATTTGACTGTTGGTAAAGTTTACGTGAACAAATTTTGTTTCATTAAGTTTTATTCGCCATATCTTGGTCCAGGTACTAAAAATATTAGTAGCTCTTTGCAATTTGCTTGTATATTCTTATATGCTATTAGCAACTGCTAAGATGGCCGTATTATCCGCAAACGTCGCATGTGTTAGTCTCCTCTATCGTTGGCAGGTCCGAGGTGTATAGAACATATAAATTTGGTCCCAGAACGCTACCTTGTGGTACTCCTGTTGATATGTTCTTAATTTCTGAGTATTCGCCATCTAATTTAACTCAAAAGTGTCGGTTAGACTTTAGAATTTCATAAAACTGCTTTGATAATTCTCTTTTTTTTATTTTTTAATCTTTGCAATCTTTTCTGGGGCCGATGCACTCCCAACTGTTTCACAGTTTGCTTTTCACGACCTTACCGTACGCACTTGCCTGCCAAATCGAGGACGTACGGCTATAGACCCGATTTTATCACCATCTGCACATTGCATAGCTCCATGCCAGCCTATACTGGCATGGGAGATGGGTCGGCCCATAAGTTTTGCACTCCGACAGGGGGTCATAGTTGTGTTCCATTTCATCCCAGATCGTAATCTATTGATAAAAATTCTCTTTTGCATCCTGCCCCCATCAGGATTCGAACCCGGTACCTCCCTATCCAAACGCCAAAGCTTTAACCACTGTGCCATTTGATTGGTTTTGGTAAGTTTCTTTGTATTCCAAGTCTTTATGCCATACTCTATCAAAGGCCTGTGCTACAACCAAGAAGACGCTTGAACATACTTTCTTTTTTTCAAGTACGTCTTCAATTATGTTTGTAGTTCGGTGTACTTGTCTATTGTTGAATGGTTACAAAAAGGCAGTACACATTTTAATCTTAACAAATTAATTCCTTTGTGATGTCTAAAACTCAGATGTATAGCGGCAATAAACCAATTTTATATAAAAGGCCTTTTCATTTTGGACGGTAATTCCTAATCAAAATACGTCTATCAACTTTATGATTAGCTTTAGGATCCTAATAATTCTTGTTCTGTTCGCTACGCCACCTCATCCATTTTCGTTTTGACTAACTCATTACAAGAAGTCTATGCACATTTTATTCTTAACAAATTTAGTCTTTTGTAATTTCTTAAACTCAAATGAATAGCGGCATTAAACCAATTTTATACAAAAGGCCTTTTCCTTTTGGATGGTAATTCCTAATCAAAATCCGTTTAGAAACTTTATATTTATTTTCAGGATGCTAATAAGGCCTGTCCTGTTTGCTACGCCACCTCTTCCATTTTTGTTTTAACTAAGTCATTATAAGAAGGCGTGCACATTTTAATCTTAACAAAGTAATTCCTTTTTAACATCTTAAACTCAAATGTATAGCGGCAATTAACAAACCAATTTGATGCAAAAGGCTTTTTTCTTTTGGACGGTAATCCCTAATTAAAGTACGTTTAGAAACTTTATGATTAGCTGTAGTATCTTAATATGTCTTGTTCTGTTTGCTACGCCACTTCTTTAATTTTTGTTTCAACTAACTCAAAATAAGAAAGCAGTGTACATTTTAATCTAAACAGCTCTTCCATTTTAGTTTCAACTAATTCATTACAAGAAGGCTGTGCATATTTTAATCTTAACAAATTCATTACTTTTTGACGTCTAAAATTCAAATAGCAGCAATAAACCAATTCTATACAAAAGGCCTTTTCTTTTTGGACGGTAATTCCTAATCAAAATCCGTTTAGAAACTTTATGATTAGCTCTACGATCCTAATAATTCTTGTTCTGTTTGCCATTCCACCTCTTCCATTTTTGTTTCAACTTACTCATTACAAGAATGCAGTGCACATTTTAATCTTAACAAATTAATTCTTCTGTAATATCTAAAACTCAGATGTATAGCGGCAATAAACCAATTATACACAAACCAATTATACACTTTTCTTTTTGGACTGGTAATTCTTAATCAAAATACGTTTAGCAAATTTCTGATTAGCTCTAGGATCCTAATAAGTCTTGTTCTGTTTGCTACGCCACATCTTCCATTTGTGTTTTAACTAAATCATTACAAGAAAGCAATGCACATTTAATTTTATCAAATTAATTCTTTTGTAATCTCTAATACTCAAATGTGAAATGTGTGAATCTCTAAAACTCAGGCAATAAACCAATTTTATATAAAAGGTCTTTTCTTTTTGAACAGTAGTTCCTAATCAAAATCCGTTTAGAAACTTTATGATTAGCTCTACGATCCTAACAATTCTTGTTCTGTTTGCCATTCCACCTCTTCCATTTTTGTTTCAACTTACTCGTTACAAGAATGCAGTGCACATTTTAATCTTTACAAATTAATTTCTTTGAAATGTCCAAAACTCAGATTTATAGCGGCCATAAACTAATTTTTTATAAAAGGCCTTTCCATTTTTGACAGTAACTCCTAATCAAAATTCGTTTAGAATCTTTATGATTGCTCTAGGATCCTAATAAGTCTTGTTTTGTTTGCTGCGCCACCTCTTCTATTTTCATTTCGACTAACAGTGCACTTTTTAATCTTAACGAATTTAATTCTTTTGGGATGTCTAAAACTCATTTGTATAGCGGCAATAAACTAATTTTTTATAAAAGGCCTTTTCATTTTGGACAGTAATTCCTAGTCAAAATCCGTTTAGAATCTTTATGATTGCTCTAGGATCCTAATAAATCTAGTTCTGGTTGCTGCGCCAGCTCATCCATTTTCGTTTCGACTAACAGTGCACTTTTTAATCTTAACGAATTTAATTCTTTTGGGATGTCTAAAACTCATTTGTATAGCGGTATCGAATAATAATCAACTAATTTAAAATGGCTTAAAATAGAGCCACTTAACTATTATTTATATAAAATCTTATTTATCTATAGCAAGTTGATTTAAACATCGTCCTGTGTAAATAACATAGGCCACATGGTACTCGTTTACTCGTCACTGTTAGTAACGATATGTATCTACACTGTCCACCTACAACTCATTATATTTAGCTATTCTATTACAAAGTAAAACGTCTTCTGTCTGAAATTTATGAAGTTGACGAGATGTTAAATTTACTGTGGTCAACATTTTTAACCTGCATGATATCAACGCATGATTAGAAATTTACTTCAAACATCAAACCGCTTTGAAAAGTGCCTTAATTTGTTTTAATTATAACATGTAAGTGTTAATTTTGTTTGATACTTTAATTATATCAATTTGGTCTTATGATAGAAGCACATGATTTTATTATGCCATAGACGTCATTATAAGAATAAATTTAATTACATCGTGATTGTCTGTCGAAGCCAATTTCAAATCCCTCGAGATTTTTTTTGATTCTCTCTGCGTATACTTTACCTAGTTTACGGTTTCCATAAATTTATGAAGATATATGTACCGGGTGATAAAAACGTCTTAATAAAATGTTCTTGGTAAGATGACAAAAGCAGAACTCTAAAAAAACGATTTATCGTATAAATTGCTTATGTACATAACACACATTCTCATTCATATGTATGGAAAAAAGAATTGGAAAGCATTTATATTTGTCACCTGTGAGTTGGATACACAGACACAAATCTTAAAGGAGACCAGAAGAAGCAGAGAATATTTTTGTGTGAGGAAATTTACAGAAAAAACGATCGAAAATCTTTTTATAGATTTTCCATGAAACTGTTGAAGCATAATAAATTTTCCATTTATTAGTTTTCCCTTTGCTTTTATTCATAATCTCAAAAATACAGCATACTATGTGTATGCTCGTAGTGTTGAGAATGTGTTTGGTTGGGTTAGTCGATCGGACATGTGAATAATAAAAATAAATCCCTGAGACTTGACACACAAAAAATAAAAAAAATATTTCTGTTTATAAATTGTAATCGATTTCCGTTCAAATATTTCATCCGTACCGAGTTGAGCATGATGCAGTTTATGTAGTAAACAATTCTATTTTATGTTTGTATGGCTTCGAGCAGATAGAATTTATTCGATTGTTCTATTGTTGTGCTGCTGTGATTCGATGTAACATGTAGGTACAGTGTAGAAGCAAAATCAATATCATATCTGGTAACTAATTGTGTACAGCTTATAAAGGGTGTTTTTTTAAGAGGTTGCCGATTTTTTTTTTGAATAAAACACATATAAAATTATGAAATGACCAAAATTTTTTTTTATTTGGTAGATAATTTTTTGGCATTTAACATTTAAACACAATTTCTGGCATATGGCTACCACGACTATTTTTCACAAATGTCATTCTGGAGGTCCAATTTTCCAGCACTTTTTCAAGCATTTGAGGGCGTATGTCAGCAATGACACGTTGAATATTGGTTTCCAAAGCGTCAATCGATTGAGGTTTATCCACATAAACCAATGACTTCACGTATCCCCACAAAAAGTAATCGAGTGGCGTCAAATCGCACGAACGCGGAGGCCAATTCACCGGACCATTTCTCGAAATAATGTTGTCGTTGAAAGTTTCTTTCAATAAGTCGATTGTTTCACGTGCTGTATGGCAAGTGGCACCATCTTGTTGAAACCACATTTCATTCATATCCATATCTTCAAGATTTGACAACAAAAACTCATTTAACATGGTTCTGTATCGATTTCCATTCACGGTAACGCGTCGTCCTTCCTCATTTTTAAAGAAATATGGACCGATGATCCCACCAGCCCATAGACCGCACCAAACAGTACATTTATCAGGATGCATTGGTAATTCTAGAACGGCGTGTGGATTATCTTTGCTCCAAATGCGACAATTTTGTTTGTTGACGTATCCATTTAACCAAAAATGCGCCTCATCACTGAAGAGAATTTTACGGTAAAAAAATGGATCTTCGTTCAATTGATTTAACGACCAATCACTGAATTCACGGCGCAAACGATGGTCGTGTGGCTTTAATTCTTGCACCAATTGAATTTTGTATGGCACCAAACCCAAATCTTTACGTAAAATTTTCCATAAAGTCGATGGACAAAGTCCAATTTGCTGAGCACGACGACGAATCGATAAATTGTCGTTTTCTTCGACACTGGCCTCAACGACAGCAATATTTTCTTCTGTACGAACTCTTCTCATTCTTGTCGGTGGCTTGGCATCCAAAAGAGTGAATGTAGACCGAAATTTGGTAATTACGTTCTTTATGGTGGTCTCTGACGGACGATTATGTGCACCATAAAATTCACGAAGTGCTCTATAAACATTTTTAATTGAACACTGATTTTGAAAATAAATTTCCACGATTTGAAAACGTTGTTCTGGAGTTAACCTATTCATAATGATTTGCCAAACAATACTGAGTAGAAATGCCACTTTGAGCTGTCAAAACAACTGTCATAAAATAAAACGACATCTATCGGAAAAACAAACCTCCTAAAAAAACACCCGTTAGTTCTAACACTCCAGTTGTAAAAAATATTGCAATATGGTATTTGAAATGAGAGATTAAATTACCGGTCGTTATAATACTCGTATA
Organism: Nephrotoma guestfalica; assembly: GCA_963691935.1. NCBI lineage: Eukaryota > Metazoa > Arthropoda > Insecta > Diptera > Tipulidae > Nephrotoma > Nephrotoma guestfalica. The sequence continues at coordinate 204,405,641 of OY829914.1, read as the reverse complement.
CAGCATGCATGTGAAGATAGCCCAAATTCCATCACCGATGCCAACACTAATTTTTTCCTTTCCGAACAAAAAATCGCCACATTTTTGCTATTCTAAGCCCCGAAAATACTTACTATCACGATAGCAAAAACTGTCATGACAGTGGAAATTTTCGCCACTGAGAGTAAAAATATGTCAATTTTTTGTGTCTATCGCCAATCTACTAGTCCGGCCAACGAATAGTTTCTGAGTTCATTGGACTATCTGGATTTTCTTCGATTTCACATGTTGCCACCTTGTTGTTGGTAATATTTTGTTGATTTTCGAAATTCTATTTGCCACAAATGTTTTGAAGCGGCATGCGTCACCTTTGATCCTACATACTGTTATGGTTCAGCCTGACAAAGAGTACGTGTAGATATCTCCAAGTTTCATGCTATCCCATAGTATCCCGTATTTGATCAATGAGGAATTGATATCTTTGTTTTGACTGAGGCAACTCGTGTTTTGTACATTAGATGTGGGTTGTTATTTCACCGGTATCATCCACTGCAACCAGAATTTTTATATTTGATAATTCATTTAGTTCATCCTGGTATTTCTGCCATTTGGTGCTTACGTTTCCTGATTGATGATCATTCCAGTATATTCGGGTCTTTCATCCTGCATAATAATCTTGGCCATCCTATGGAGTCGATGAGTTTTGATAGTTCGCTGCAGTCCGGTTATGTAGAATTCAAATAAATTGTCTGTTGGTTTGTAGGTAGATAGATATGGTTTTGTCAAATCAAAATTCTTGATTCGTTTTGCCGATAGCCGGTGAACGAATCACAAGATAAGCTGCTGTTTTGACAGCCTCACACCGACGTTTGATTCATCGTTTCTGCCATGTCGTTCTGTTCTGACGTAAACGGTTCATTTGTATGATGCTTTATCCCCGAATCTCGTTAAAAATATTCAAGGTGTTCGATTTATTCTTGATGATATTATATATACCGAAATTTTGCTTATAAAACCGTCCAAAAAAGTTACAAAATATCGCGAGCAACCAAATGAATCAACTGGCATGGGACCACACAAGGCCATATGTATCAGTTCGATAACTCTTGAAGCCCGAGATTTGCTGTTTTTAAACGGAAGATCAGTTTGTTTCTCTTTGATACAAACTTCACACTTCTTTTGTTGCTCACAGACGAACCACATTCCGCCTACAAAACCATTTTGCAATTTCATCAATCAGTCGTTACTTACATGTCCTAGACGACAATGCCATAACTTTTGTAAATCTGCAGCTCTGGCAACAAATCTGCTTCACTATAGTATATCACTCTGAACATTACGGCATTTACTTTTCCCTCAACCAATAATTTGTTGTTTTTGTCAAAAATTTTGCAATCATATGTGGTAAACTAGATAACTAACCCTTTGCCAACTCATTAACTGACCGACAATTAGTTTGTGTATAACCCCGACATGAATATAACGTCTTGAAGTGTTGTATTCACTGTACGATTATTCACTTGAAGTTGAAGTCGAACATTACCTGACAATCCAGCACTAACCATCTTTCCTTTCGGACATTTGTTTTTGTAGTGACCTACTTCACCACATCCAAAACATTTCCCGTCTTTCCCTTGTTTCTTCTTCTTGAATGTGTGTGACTTCGTTTGCTTTACGTATACATCGCTGATGAGAAGCCCTTATCTCTATCATCTAAAATAATTTTGTTCACGAAAAATTCCGTCGAACCGCAAGTCACCAGTCTATTTGAAACATGTTGACGCAAGAGTGCTTGTTACACGACGAAGAACAAACTTATTTTACCGTACGTACTTGTTGAATGTGCGAAAGTTCACAGTTTCTTCTTCTGGCATGTGGCTTCAACATGACACCAAAGACCACTCATCTCAAGATACGCTTGAGCAGCAAATTTTTACGTCCCATAATTCTCCCTGTCTTTCAAGTTTTCAATAAACGTGTGGAGTCATCACATAAAACCATAATGCACTTATCATCATGATCAACCTGTTATACGAATGGTCAACCTGTTACGATGATACTAAATCGATAGCGGCACATAAAGTCACGGTGAAACTGCCACCATTCTGGCAAGCAAATGCGGAAATATTATTTCAACAAGTCGAAGCACAATTCCAGTTAGCAGGAATAACTGTCGATTCAACCAAATGCTATAATTTGTTGACAGCTGTGGGCTCCTAAATATACCAAATGCTGTAATTAACCCGCCAGCTGACGATAGATATTAAACATTAAAACAAGCCGTATCGGAACAATATGCTGGGTCGGATCAAAAGAAGATAAAAACTTAAAGATGTACAGTTAGGCGATAAAAACCGTCCGGTCTTTTAAACGAAATTCGAACACTCGGCGGATCAAAAGATGGACTGGAAGCTAAAATTAACACATTAGTTGATAAATTAAATAAAATCCAACATTCTGGTAGATTTCAATCACGAAAACGATCAGCATCACGAGCATCATCCACAACACATGTTTCAGCAAGAACTGAATTGAAATATGAAGAGCGTTGGTGGCATCCCCAATTCGGCGAACCGTGTAACTTCGGTAGAAAAAACTGGATGTTCAGTCTCATGAAGGGTCCCATAATCAAGCAAAAATGAAAAGCAAAAACCTTCAAATCGAACAAAACTCTTCGCTGCAAATGGCACGTCCATTACCACGTACGGTAAAAGGAGAATGTCAATAAATTTCGGATTGCGACGGATATTTCCTTGAACATTTATCGTGGCCGATGTAAATCAACCTATCATCGGGGCGGATTTTAGTAAACCCCACGGGATGATAATCGACATCAGAGAAAGTCGCTTGATAGCCAGTTTGACCAAATTATCAACAAAACATGCACCTTTAGCGGAAAAGTCATTAAGTATTACGATTACGTCACGAATACAATAGCGGATAATCTACGAGAATATAAAAACATCACAGTGACACACTATCACATAATAATACTACAGGTAACCAGTGTTTGCACGGCCCCGTCGACTCGCACCGGATGAATTAGAAATTGTACGTACCGAATTTGAATATTTGTTGAAAATGGGAATTTAATCCAAAAGTAACTGGGCGTCTCCGCTGCATATTTTGAAAAAGGCGAATGGAGAATGGCGCCCGTGTAACGATTACCACCACCTGAATGCAATTATTGTACCAGATCGCTACCCGATTCGGTTCATTCAGGATTTTTCAAATATATTGCATGTTACAACATATTACTTTTTACTCAGTTCGGACTCTTCAACGAAATGAAGACACAGCTACCCCCTGTGTTCCCTTACGTCGTTGACATTGCTGTTGCGTCCAAAAACATCGAGGAATATCGAAAACATTTTACCATCGTATTTGAATATTTACGACAATATGGCATCAGTATAAACGTTGCAAAGTGTGTATTCGGTAGGGCAGACGTGAAATTTCTCGGACATTTAATTACTCCAGTTGGTTTAAAACCACTATCAGAAAGAATCAGAGCAATAGAGGAATATGAAAGACCGTCAACTATTGCGGAATTGAAACATTTTCTGGCTATGATAATAGCCGGGGATTTATACGTGGAGCGGTCAACAACCAATCAATTTTGCAAAACTAATAAATGGTAACAAGAAGAACGACCAAACTCCAATAAACTGGACGGAAGAGGCAGAATCTGGCACATCTGGCAAACAACGGAAATTTGTTTTTGTTCAAAGGCGCATTAGACAACGCCTGAAGCAGAATTACAGAATTACTAGCATCAGAATTACCTAATACTAAGCAAATTCGTCATACTTATGACAGAGAATTGACTGCCAAGCTGTAAAATATTTCCGGCATTTGTTAGAAGGAATACTGTTTTGTATTTATACGGACCATAAAAAATACCGCGACAAATCAGATACTCGATTATATCGGGCAATTTACCACCGACATACGGCACATTGCTGGTTCGGAGAATATTATCGCCGATTTTTTGTCCAGGATAAGTTCGGTACATTTAACGGGCGAAGTAAATTTCGAAAACTTGGCAGCGGCGCAGCAACGAGCTACAGGATTGCAATCAATATTGAACGGAAATAGGACGAACATTTCATTATCGTTAAGTCGGTTAGCCGTGCCAAATTTGGAAACAGAAATATGTTGTGACATTTCACAAAAATGACTTCGGCCATTCGTTCTGGCGGAGTACCGACAGCAAATCGTAGCAAACAGAAATTAGTTTGCGATCGATTTGTGTGGCCATCGATTAGTATAGATTTTCAAACATTCGCAAAGGAATGTATACAATGTCAACGATCAAAAATATTACTGAACAACAAATCCCCGATTTCGAAGTATATCCATCCAAATTCGCGATTTGAATACATCAACATCGATATTATTGGAGCCATGCCACCTTCAGCTGGAAATACATACTGTTTAACAGTCATCGATAGGTTCACTAGATGGCCCACTTCAATCTCGATATTACAGCAGAATCTGTCGCTAGTCATCTTATCACGGGATGGATTCAACATGAAGTAGTTCCAATAAAAATTACATCGGATTTGGGACGCCAGTTTGAATTGCGAGTGATCAGAGAACTGAGCCAAATTCTAGGCGTAAAACATTTGAGAACCACACCATATACCATTCGCAAGTCAACGGGATAATTGAACGTTGGTACAGAACTTTTGTGGCATTGATTTTGTTGGGACTACGGGTCTTGCACTATGACGACTTGACGGCATCTCCGGCAGAACTGGTACTAGGTCAAACCCTACGTATTCCATAAGAATATTTGTAACCAATGAAAAACGGAAAAACTTAATCTGAATTCGTAAAAAAAAATCAAAGAATGATGTCTACTATGCGACCTACAACAACCACTCATCATGACAACGCGAAAGTTTATGTACAAAAAGAACTTTCAAACTGCTCACACGTATTTGTGAGAACGGATAGTGTACGTGCCCCATTGCAAAGATCATAGTAATACCGAAAGTGATAACAATAGCACCTGTTACTCCATCAGAAAAAGCAACGACACCTGTACCTTCACCAATCAAAACTACAAGGACAGGAAGAAGAGTAATAATACTCTCACTAAGGGCGGAGTATTGTGCAGTCATACGTATGGTCAAATTGTTATAAATTGTTAATCTGGTATTGTTAGAATGAACATTCATTTGATATGTATGAAAGTAAACGGTTTTATTTAAAATAATACTAAATCTATCTTTTTAAATTAATTTTTTGTCAAAAAATCACAAAAAATCACGACTAAAACTACTTGCTAACCACGATTAACAAACTAACAACTACTATCGAAGCCTTACAATCTTCTTTGATTATTTACGCGGGTCTGAACCCGTAATCTGATGTTAAACTGGTTTTAAATAAGAACAAAATATGAGGCTTGAGATAGCGTCTTTTTACAAACAAATTTATAGAAAAGCAAACAACATGAATACAAAGAATAGCGCCACAAGCGACCAATGGTATAAGTTAAATAAGGCTCTCATTTTGCAAATCCAACAGTTCGGCGTCATTACAACGGAATCTACGTATAAATCAAATTGCAAATTATGGTTAGGCATTTTAAAAGAAATCCCAATTCGAATGGAAGGAAACTGCATTTTTAATCTCTGTTTTCATTGCAATTTAAATCATTTCTAGGCAAATGCCACCATTGCAATAATTAAAATTCGATGTTATAAATTCCGTTGTTGTTGTAAATAAAATTCCGTACTATAAGATCATCATTCGAAGTGTTACATAAAGAAATTAATTTTAAGTTAAAGATCGTCACTACAATGATTTTCATCCAAAGTTAAGAAAATTTATCGGCTATAAAAATTTGAAATGAATTATCATTACATAAAAAATATAGCATTAAATACTGTATTGTACAAAGCGCGAACAAAACGCATAGTCTGTATAAGACGGAAATATTAATATACGAAAAATACTGCAGTGTAAGTTGCACTTTATGCTGAATTGCTGAATAGAAAAAACAAAACAAATTTAAAAAGTCAGAATGTGTTGTAATGTAAACATTTAGAAATTATAAAAATTAATTTAAATTTACATTTACATAATAATTTTTAATTAAAAAGAGAAACACTTTGCGAAATAGCTATGTATATGGGACAAAGTAATCTGTAGTGTTTTCTTCAAAACCGTTTCGCTGATTTTATTTTACATTGTATGGAAAAATTTGTCAATACAAACTGAAATTACAATTTCTACCGTTATGTTAATTTATTGTTTTTAACAACCGCTAGTGGAAGGAGATAGCTATATGGGACAAGTGCATTTTTAAAAGAGTTTAATATTCGGCAGCATTAAAAAAATGAGTTACTTCTAGTAAGTAAAAGTAATTTTTAAAGAATTACGCCGCAATGAACGAGCAAGGATCGAACGCTTTAGGGAATCTGGCGCTACCATTCGCCAGATAGCCACAGAACTATGGAGAAAAAAATCTAAAACTTTAAAAGATCCCCAAATATATGGAGCAATAAAAAGGAAAGGACTAAAGTTGACGCAAGAAGTAAAAGGGAAATAAGACGTCTTGCAGTTAAGCAAAATATCAGTTCATCCCAAATAAAGCGTGACTTGCGACCGAACATCATTAAACGAAGTTTACTTTAAAATAAAGTTCAATATACATCAACATTAATCATGTATGTAGCAATAGAAAATCACTTTGATTAGAAATTGTTGTTGAAAAAAAATAATTGAAAATTAAAATAAACCCCGTAAAGTTTGCGAACACTGGACAGTATTTTCTAAAAATCAATTCGTTTCCACCGGTAAAATACAGATTTTGCAACCGATCTTTTTAATTCTGATGTTGCCGTCTTAACAGTAACCACGCGAATGTGATTATCATTTCCTCGGTGAACTTCGATTACTCTCCCCACATTCCTTGACATTGGAGGCGCATTATCCTCGTAGAGAAAAACAAGCGACCCAAGTTTAATTTCATTTGTTGGATTTTTCTATTTTCTACGATTTTGAAGTTCAGACAAATATTCTCTGGACCAACGCAACCAAAACTGTTTCAACAATTTGAGCGAAACAGAACAAGATTTATTAGGATCCTAAAGCTAATCATAAAGTTTCTAAATATATTTTGATTAGAAACTACCATCCAAAGAGAAAAGGCCGTTTGTATCAAATTGGATTACTGCCGTTTTACATCTGAATTTTAGACATTACAAAGGAATTAATTTGTTAAGATTAAAATGTGCACTGCCTTCTTGTAATGAGTTGGTTGAAACGAAAATAGAAGAGGTGGCGTAGCAAACAGAACAAGACTTATTAGGATCCTAAAGCTAATCATAAAGTTGATAAACGTATTTTGATTAGAAATTACCGTCCAAAATGAAAAGGATTTTATATATAATTGGTTTATTTCCGCTATACATCTGAGTTTTATACATCACAAAGGAATTAATTTGTTAAGATTAAAATGTGCACCGCCTTCTTGTAATGAGTTGGTTGAAACAAAAATGGAAGAAGTGGCGTAGCAAACAGAACAAGACTTAATAAGCTCCGAAAGCTAATCATAAAGTTTCTGTGCGGATTTTAATTAAAAACTACTGTCCAATAGGAAAAGGCCTTTCGTTTGGGTTGATTATAAACCGAATGCCGTTACCTACCGGTTCAATTTTTATTTCGTCGTAAATATATCCCTGTGTTAGTACGGTCAAAATCGTAATGTTTATCAGTTTACTTAATGGAAGCGAAACGCCTCTTTAGACAGAATTTGGTTGGGTCGGACGGTTATTCGTTCTTGCCTATGCCGCATCAACGTGTGAAGGGCTCCAAATCCGTCATAATATGTACGATGAAACCGGATGGAACCGATGGAATATTAAATGGTCTAATGGTTCCTGGTGTATTTGTTTTTCCACTTTCTGTCTCGTATTGTATGGGTAGCTATAGATCCTCCGTGGTTGCTTAATTTCGGCTCTTACTCCTGAATAACATTTTGAATTTCGTCACTACCATTTGAAGTTTTTCTTTGTTTCTGATGAAAGATGGTTATCTCGGACTTTGATATTATTGGCTGGAGTGATTTATTTATTTTATTTATTTATTTATTACAGACTTAGTTCAATTACATCAATATTCATAAATTTTGTGAACCACGCATCGAATTGCGAGGACGAACGTGTAATTTGATGCGCAGATCAAATCCCTCCAAATATTCATATAGTCTTCTTTGTAAAAATGATGTTATTCAGCAATTCTTGGTTATTGTTCTCCAGACTGCGTCAAAATTATAGCTTTTGAAGGTCCATTTATTGTCTCAATATATAATATATATCCTAGATTCATATCTCCTACCGGTACTTTCTGGGTAGCTCTAAATGAATCAGGCGGTGTGTGGAGAAGATTAGAGGAAATTCTGTGTGAAGTCATAGACACTATATGTCACGAAGAGTCATTGGTACCCCAGATTAGGGGCGGCTGAAGCGAGCGTTTGTCTTGTATCAGCGGTTCGCTATATAAATGTCTTCAAGAAAAGGTTGGATGCCTTAAGATTCTTCACCAGCACGTAACACAAATAAGTCACAATCGAGTTGAGCAGGTTGGCAGGCTAACAACCTATTTTCATAAAAATAACTAAGTAATGAACCCTACACAAAGGTCTCGGATTACCATATCAAATTCAACACAAATACGACCTGGGAAATTGTACACGAACTACACTTTAAAAATTGGAACATGATACGTGCTTAGTCTCTCGAATCCTGGATAACTCCAAAACCTTTCAAACCAGGCAAAGAATTTCACATTAAACGTACTTGCTCTACAAAAGCTACGATCGTCTGGAAGTAGGATCCATGAAATTTAACATCACGCTCGTTAATGTATATGCACTCACAGAAGATAAATCAGATGACGTCAAAGATGTATTCGTTGTTTAGTCAGAGGAAGTCATCGATAACATACCGTACCACCACATTTAATTCATCGTGGATAACTTTAATGCAAAAATAGGCAGGAGTACAGAAAGTAATTAGCACATCGGTCCTACCAGCTTGTACTTCACCAGTAACATCAACCGCCAATGAGTCATCGACCTTGCAATAATGTACAACTTAGTGTATCAAGTTTTATTTTCCACATAAGAGAATTCAAAAAGCTAGTAACGTGGAGATCGATTGGTGGAATAACGGAAAACCAAATTAATCACGTCACGATTTCTAAGAGATATTCCTCCAGCATAGCTAACATTAAATGCTACAGAAATGTTGATATGGACAGCGATTATTTGCTAGTCATATTCAAGTATAAGTGAAAACTGTTATCGACATGCAATAGACATGCACAAAAGATTGTTCTGCTGATCAGCTGTGACTAATTATCTAGAATGGCACAATAATAACGACGAACCTTTACTTAGCATGCAAAAGCAGCGGCTATATAGTCAACCACAACTGCAGTGACACAAAATACTATCGAAAGAGCAATGATTGGTTCGATTATCAGTGCCGCCTGGTCGTCGAAAATAAATAAAAGCTTCGTGAAAATGACTAGCTCGTCTCACTAGAAGCACTCTAGCAGAATATCTCCGTGCTAGAAAAGCTACAACTAGATACCTCCGGCAAAAGATGCACGAACATATTAGATTATGCATCGTAAGAGGAATAAGGAAATTCGAAAGACTGTTTTATTAACGCCCGGAATCTCACTAAAGACTTCTACCATAGAAGTACCGCCACCAAAGAAGGAAATGGAGAGCTGAGAACAAACGTGGCTGGTGTGCTCTCAGTTTGCAAAGCTACTTCCAAAATCTACTAAATCGGAATGACGAGGTGACCAATATTAGATCAATTGCTCGGTAGGAAGTGGCTATAGGTATTAGTAGATTAGTAAATGGAAAGGCACTCGGTGTTGACGGAACCCCCGCAGAATTTATTAAACTCGGTAGAGCTAATATTGAATCAAATTTATACGCTCTCATCGTCTCTATTTGAGCCAAATAAGAGCCGCCAGAGCGGAATTGGAAGTCCGCGCTCCTATTCGCGCAACACAGAAAAGTCGTTTAAAATCTGAAAACTATCGTGGCATAGCTCTAATAAGCACTACCCGATTCATCCCTATGCCCCTCTATCCCTAAACATCCAGCAAGTTAAGTAAGGAAATGTGTGACAATGAAGATTTGCGCTGCATATTTATTAAATCAGGCCAATTTCTTGGATATGCAGATTACAGCGGCTTTCTTCGATCGCTACACAAGAAGGCTTGCTTTGGAAGTGATATAAATTTTTATCAACATCCAGGAGTATCTGCAAAGCAAATCTCGGAATCGGCGGCCATAATTTTGATAACGTTGGAAAGTTTAAATACCTCTGGTCAGTAATACCATCGTTAAATGATATGCATTCAGAAATAAAAGTCCGGAATTCCTGCCGGAGGCTAAGTTTTCTACGCGCAATCAAGGTTATTGCGATCTAAACATCTTTTGCAGTCGTGCAAGCTCGTACTTTATAAAGCACTCATAAGACCTGTGCTGACGTTTGAAAGGATGGTCATTTGTTACATCTTTGGTTCAATTAAATTTGCGAGCAACGAATATAGAATTCGTATGAACTATACGAGATAAAGCAACTTCTGGCAGGCCGCGATATCATCAGATTGGATGGATCAAGACAGATGGAGAACCGTTGTGCAGGCGCTCGCTGGCGACAGAGATAGAGGAATTTTAATATTTGGGGTTATTATCTGCTCCGCCTTTTTAGGGGTGCTAAAAAGGCGGAGCCGGGAATCTATTCCGAAATTAGCGACGAGTCTAATTTTATTAAATTGATACAAATTTTATTTTGTTTTTTCGTGTTGGTCCGGCTTAGGATTGTTTTGCGTTGGCGGTCGTAATTCGCTTTGATGTCAGTAATTTTGGTGTTGAATGTTGTAGGTCATGTTTCTGGCCATGTGAATGGTGTATGAAGTTTGATTAATTGGCACTGTCATCACGTTGTTGATATTTCTTAGGCTCTTCTCATGTAGCGTGATTAAGTTTTAGGATTACATGCATCTTAGATAAATTTCCATTTAGGATGAGGACGTCTAAAGCTCTATTCCCGTATGTTTCAACCAAAACGTTGATTGGTTCCGTTAAACAGTCTTTCGTCTTGACTTTGTCAACTCTTAATGAAAATTGATTTTTTACAGTGGCATAGAGCTCATCCACTGAGATGTTTCTTTGAGTCATTGTGTTGAGCTGGTGTTCCTCTCTCAATATGTTGTACCTCTTGGTACTTTTTCTACACGGAAGTGGGGTTCGTGACGAATAATTGTAACTCCTTTACACAATCTGGTAGCCTTCTTATATTTTTCAGGTCCTGTTCATCTCTTGGTGTTACCCGAGTTTGTGCTGCAGTCACTTGAACAACAGGGTTTTCGAAATTTCAAAAGACGTCTTCCGATTTTTACTTTCTTCCGATTTAGGTCGAGAACTAATACAACCGGATGCAAATCACTAATATTTCAATTATGAAAATGTAAATTTTTAAAAAGGAAAAATCACGTTTTAATTCCATTTTCGAAATTTCAACTTATCGCAGCACAAAAAATTTCAATCATACCGAACCCAACCAAAATGGGACCAGAAATTATTTTGATTACACAATCACAGTCCTAATTCGTGATAACATATATATGTATGTACATGCTTATGTCTATAACATAATGTTGTTCCCAGTCCTTGGTTGTAACCTTTTCCGTTTGAATAAATAAAAACCAAACAAAAGTACAAGTAAGAAAACGAAAAGCGCAAAGTGGTTTTTCTAAAGTTTAGCAATTTTTCAACATACACATACGTGAAAAACATGAAAGAAAATTTTCTTATATTTTGTATAAGGAGACGGAAAGGAAAACTCTTATTTTATATGAAAGAACAATGTTAAATGCAAAAGTTATTCAAGTCAAGAATTTCTAACAACCTGCCCACAACAATCTATATGGTAACACAGAAAAGTGGCGGAGCGAAGTATAATCAAACGGATTATTTGGATTAAGTTAACTCAATAAAATGGCAACAATAAAAAATTATAATACGTTTAGCATGGAAATTGTTCATGATTTTGCCAACGGTCTTTTCATTTTGTTGCCATAATACACTTACTTCAATACAATACATTATTTACCTCTTTTGAATACCGTGTATACGTAATGTATGTATGAAGGAAATTTATTTTCCAAACGAAATAAAAAAACTTTTGATTTTCATATTTTCTTTGGGCTGTTTCAACAGTTCATGTTTTCGTTTGTTTTCAACATAAATCATACTCATATGTACACACACACACACACACACACACAAATAACGATTACATAACATACGGTCACGTTACAAAACTTGTCTGAACTTTTGCGTACCATGAGTAAAATAATCCTTTCTAAGGAACTCATTGAAATGGTTTTAGATGCCAAATTTTGACCAAGATTTATGATAAATAAAAAAAGTTAGGTCATTGGGTTATCACGCCGGCATCAAAGTCATGATTATTATGAATTTTAATGTTTATGTTACGTTTTTGTTGTTGTCATAATTTATAATTAAAATTAATTGCAGCGTTGGTGTTGGGTTTCATTCATTGTGATTATTAGGCAAAACTAATCTTCTTAATCTTGAAAGAGAACTTAATCTCTAGGTGGAAAATCAAAGCTGAAATATTTGTATAGGGATAAAGATGACGTCACTAAAGTTTACAGAACGCGTGCCACCTCCTATTAATCATTGTCGGAAGTTTTCTCTATAGCCTTTTTTAAATTTACCTCCTTAGTTGAACGCAAGAGGCAATGTGCATCTGTAAAACAGTATACGAACAATCCTGTACTGTTTGCAGTTGGTTTAAAATTGGCTGAGCAGACGACGAAAGCTTTACGATTACCAGCAACGACTAAGTATCTGGATATCACCATTGATATCCATTCAATATATCATTGATAGTATAGGTTAGACTTGGAGCAAATAGATACTGCCGCAAAAGGCCTCTATGTCATGAGTGTGGTGTGATCTGCTCATTTGGTACAGTTTCACACGTCGCAGTTTGTATTACTATATATTATTTAAGTCGGCTGGAACCTTGTAAGGATCTGCAATCATTGCCACACTGGACCCGTGGTGCAAACCGAGAATTCTTTCCCAATTCGCATTTGCGCTTTGCTGCTCTGATAAACGGAAACTAGAATCAAGGCCGGGACAAGAACCAAGGCCGGCACAAGAACAAAGGCCGGAAAGACAACTGAACCACAGTCAAAGATCTATAGTTATGAAACCAACGCCAAGCTACTTCAAAACCACTGCAAACAAAATGAATATAATCATAATCCTTAAGTTAGTTCGTAACAGTTTTCTAACCATTACTAAAGGTTAAAGGTGCTACAGGTTCGGGCCCAATGAATTCCAGATTTTCGCCTCCGGTACGGAACGGAACATTATTTATTGCTAGCACTACACTATTAAAGATTTATTATTAGTTCATTGAATCCTAGCGAGTTCCCAGGGCTTCTGGACGGGGCATATTGCTGCTGAATGAGGAATATGTACTGGCATGCCTTTGAGGGAGATAGTCTCGTTTCCTACAGTCTTTACAATTTTTTATGCTGTTCCCATGCAGTCACCCAATGTTATACTAACTCGCTTAATATCGATGGTGGTGATGTTGCCGCATTAGCTCTTCCTCTATCACGCATCATTCAGCCCCTCAGAACGGAGATGCTTTCGAGAGCATTTCTTTAAGTAGGTACCATCATAATCACGGTCCATATTGTCAAACATGCACTGAAGCAGTGAAGAACGTCGAGTTTATATTAGGTGTATGACTAAATTTTTACAATTTTATTTTATATAAAAAAATTGACAACAACGAATTTAATCTTGGAAATATTGTCCAACGTTTTTTATGACCTTGCGCCATCCCTCAGATAACATACGAATGCCGTCGCGACAGAAACTTGCAGGGTTCGACGCAATAAAGTTATCCACGAATTTACACACATCGTCGAGAGTTTTGAACTATTTATCCAATAAGGCGAGCCATCCAGAAGTATAACTTGCCTGCCTCCTTCCTCAGTAAATAGCGTTTTCTGGTCAAGTTCTTCGCTCTGTTTGTCCAATTGTCGGCTGTCGCGTTCTGCAGTCACCGTCTGACCAGTTTCCAGGATTCGTAATAAAGCAGACACTTCATGTCCCACCAAATACACAGGAGAACTTTCTTTTAGAAGGATGTTCTGTTTTGGTGTCGATGTACTGGGTTGCCCGCAATCTATCCAGAATCTTTATATTTGGGATTCTCGTAAAAAACATACTTTTCATCCCCCGTCACAATTTTTCACAAGAAGTAATTTTTTTTGCCGACCTAGGTTGTGTTCGGTCAACATATGAGGGACCCACCTTCAAAGATTTTGAATTTTTAATATTTGGTGCAAACGCTTGGAAATAATTGTTTGGGTGTCTCCTAGATGAGCTGCTGCATCCAGTAGAGCTTGCAATTCGGTATATTTAAACTTTCGAGGCTGTCCAGGGCTGTCCAGCGACTGATCACTAAGATCAAAATCGCCATACTTCTAAAACGTTTGTACCAATAGGGCACAACGTCGACACCAAGAGTACTACAAATTGAGTCCCGTGCTTGTAGTGCCGAATATGCTGTTTGTCAGTTGCCATCGTAAACTCTGCTATTCTGAGAGGTTATGTAACTCACGTAGACTTGTTCGGTGTTCTGAAACCGATCCTGGAAAAATCTGTAAAAATTAAGTCATACACCCAATACTTGCTAACTACGTTGAGACAACTATTAAAGTATCGGTTGTTGCTACCTTTCTTCTGAAATGTGATGCAACAGCCTACATGAAGCTCGAAGGGAATGGTTTGCTAACCTATTCGTGCTGTAACCCTCGAGAGGTACAACTTTTACTGGGAGCCTCCTTTGCGATGTAACAAGCAGGGAATGTTTCACGAGGCTATGACCCCGGATAATGGAGAGACGTTTAAATTTGTAAAACTCCAACATCCTAATATGATTCACATATCAACCCTTTAAAGGAGTTAACGGACCCGTGCAACTCAGTTGCTTGTTCTCCCATCTGGAGCGTCGTCGGTTGGCGGCTTGAAGGAGGTCTTAACCGTTCTTTTCCGGTGCGCTTAAAACTTCACAACGATTCTTATTAAACTCTTAACTCATAAGGAGCAATTGGAATAGCAAATTGTTGGTCTTTCTGAGTTCATCACGAGATTAGATAGAAGTCTCTATACGAAGCATTTCTCATCAGATGATGCTAACATGAGAGTTAACAAAAATACCAGCTACCCAGGAACAAAAACGTGAACCGTGTTTAAACGCAAAATTAGAAGACAACGGCGAAGATCCCCTCGTCCAGACAAATTGAAGCTTACCAAGATAGGCAATCTTATGTATGCAGAGATTTTAAGATACTTAAAAGACAATCCTAACCTGAAAGCTCGGGGAAAACTTTATTCGAACGAAAAAGTCCTGTTTACATCTGGAGCTAGAAAAACTGCTGGCTAAAATACACTAACATTACAAGCTTATGTGACAAAAATAATTGATAACGAATCCCAGGTAAAACCCTTAATAGAATTACGTGATGTTCACATCGAGATTATGGACATAGGCGAGATAACCAAAACAAGAGGGTTATTCAGTCGATGACGAGAATGTTATCCAAATGGGTAAAGCCAAGTCATTGCGGGAAACATACGAAGAAACTCAAATAGCAGTAATCTGTTTACTTAAAGTAGTGGCGAGCAGGATGTTCGTTGTAAGTAAAATTCGTATTCAATGGATAGTTTGCCGAACCTAAGAAAATACAAGTGAACTACGGACACAGATTGCGTGTATGATGCCGTAGCGGTAGCACTATTGCTAGTGTCACATACTAACGAATTGCGCTAACGACGCAAATTGCATGCCACGTAATGAAAGAGGCAACAATGCTAGGTAGTGGTGAACGTCTAATGTATCGGAGAGCCTAAACCAGAACTAGAGGTGCTATTCTATGTGAACAGTACAAGTACATTTAGAGATACAACTGAGTTACGAATCAACCGGAAAAGCGGCGATTTGGTCATGCTGCAATTGGCCTTTTCTAGCGAACCTAATATGTCTGTCACGAAGCTGGGTTTACTAGGGTGAAAATAGCTTCATAGAAATCTATACATTCGATGCACCTCAAAATGTATCGATTGATAACTTTAAAACTTTTAGATCGTCCAGTCGGCGATGCCAGGAATCGGAGGCCATTGATCGTTGCTAACGATTTTAAAACATGGGCTATAGAATGAGGCAGCATGATTACTAACAGCCGAAAACATGATATTCTTGAGGCACTATCCTTTCTCGATATTATCCTATGCAGTGATGAAAATTAGTCAACGTTTTGCAGAGGCACCGCGAGTTCAATAATTGATATACCGCCAATAAGGCAGCCTTAGTATTTATCGAGTTACGCGGCCTCAAGCGTATTCTTAAAAGATTCGTTGAACTTGTTAGGTGGAAGGCTTATAATTTTGGCGAAGAAAAATTTGCCACAATATTAGATAAGGTTTACCTGGAGGGTGTAATAGAGATCAAAGCAAACTAACTTGTGGAATGTGTGACTAAGGCCTGTAACACCGCAATTTCTAAAAGAGTGGTAGATAACCATCATCCGCCTTGCTACTGGTGGAACAAGGAAATCAAGTATAGGTACGAAATAAATGTCATCAAGCGAAAGTATTATAGTTGCCACATCCCAGGGTCAATTCAACAAGTTTCGATTTGATCTGAAGCTAGCAATCAAAAGCAGCAAGCATATCAACCAATCTGCTAGGCAGATCGGGCAACATATTAGAACGTATCATGTGCAAAAGACACGAAGAAGTCGTCGGGAGAACTGGTAACCTTCTGCAGCATCAATATGGTTTCAGAAAAGTTTATACAACGGTCGATGCTATAAATCTGGTGGTAAATAGGCTAGTACACCAATAGAAGAAATATGCGTTAAAAAACTTCGCCAAATCCGGAACCGTTACGTAGCAGAAATATTATGAAAAATTATTTCCGATTGAGAATCCTAAAACACAATAGAGATATAAGTATTCGATTTCGGATGGCCGACGAAGTAAAATGGCTGCGCTTTACTGGCGGCGTTGCGATTGTTGTTGTGCTCAAATGTAAGGCAAAGCGTATTTGTAACGAGACCACAGCCATTATTCCAAGAATGTTATCTAAATTAACTGCGCAGTTAGCTGAACATAAGACTAAGGCAGTGCTAATCACCAGCAGAAAAGAGCCGGAAACGATTTTCATCCATGTGGATAAGTTTGAGATTGTATCCACACCTTGGATCAAATACACGAGGTTGTTTGTTGGAGGCTCTCGGTCATTGCTCATCGCTAAATGATCTTGGTTGCATTTAATTTAAACCAAACCCATAATTAGAGCAAATCTGAGGCATTTTGTTGTTCCAATTAATAATTATTTTAAAAAAATTATTTTATAGAAAAAAAAAACAAACAGGATTACTCAAGCATGTCTGTTTGACGTGAAAGTCAAAGGCCAAAGTCGTCACATTCATCTCAATGAACGGAGCCACGTTTAGGCCAGAGCCACTCAGAATATGGAAGATGTACACTTCGAGTTATCTATGAGTTTAGCACTATATCAAAGCGGGAATGCTTCCAATTGCTTTTCTGGCAGAGGATCAATAAATATTATATCATATCGAGAACAAGGAATTGCAACAATCGCTAAGAAGAATCGTAGTATTATAAGATCTGATATAATGGCTGAATGGCAATGACAATGGAGCTCATAAAAAAGGGAAAATGGACATCTCGTCTAGGTTAGGTTAGGTTACGTTTCAGTGGTTGCTTATACTGCACACTTAGGCCAATTTTTAGGCCCATTGTGATACCAGTCATTCACTCCACATCATTAACCCACCTACTTCACCTACTCACACAACTACAGTATACCACCTGCACATTGCAAGCTCCATGCCAACCTGTACATTGACATGGAAGGTGGGTCGGCGTGTGACACAGAATTCTGCACTCCATCAGAGGGTCTTAGTTGTATTTATTAGCATCACCGATCGTAATCGATGATGAAAATTCGATTTGCATCTAGCCTCTGATGGGATTCGATCCCAGCACCTCCCGGTCCAAGTGCCGAAGCTTTAACCACTGCATCACGTGTCCGGTGACAACTCGTCTAATACCTTCAATAGATGTATGATTAACCAGCAGCAAATACACATGAGCTCATTCTGGGGATCAAGTAGGACTACTCCCAAAGGAAGAGAGCTATTTGAAGCAGACAAAACAATAAAATTTAAGTCCACTCCAGTAAAAAGCCAACGTACCGGCCTTCGGTCAAATAAACTTCCTGACCTGTTCCTATACCTATAGAGGTATATCCATAAATTACTTAGCAATCGGAAATGAAGAATGGCTAACAAAAACAAATTAAACTGGGAATACTTTCGGCAGGTAGTCAATGAAAGCGTTAATCTGCAGATGTAGATCTCGATCGCTTACATGATAAAAGCAGAACTAGAAAGTCTCATTGAAAGTGTACGAAAAGCGGCCTGGGAAAATACCCCTGCATACTATCCAATTGGCAGAGAACTAGAGCCTCTGAACACAAAACAATCCTAATCAACTTGTGCAACAAACTTAAACTATACTTATAAAGGAGATTAGGAATGAGTCAGTTGCTAGCTTCATAAACGTGACAACGGACTATTCCCTGTAGAAAGCCACCAAAAGCGAAGTAAAACCAAACAAGAAGTAAAAGACCTCAAAGATAAAAAAGCCCCTGGATACGACTTGATAACGCGTCAAATAATCAAAGGCTTACCAGAAAAAGCACTAGGGAAACTGCAGCACATAATCAATGCTATCTTTAGACTAAGTTATGTTTCGAGACAGTGGAAAGGTCAATTTCTTTACTAACAACAATATGCACGATTTTCGAAAGAATATTTCTCAAGAAACTAAAACCAATTAAATCTTATACCAGCGCATGACTTTGGGTTCAGAGAAATTCACTTAAAGGAACAGGTACATAAGACTACTGATAGGAGGAGGTGCTAGAAAAAGAGAAAATAAGTTCAGCAATATTCTTAGACGTAGCCCAGGCATTTGATAACGTTTGGCACCGTCGTCTGGAATGTAAGCTCCGACGAGATTTGTCAAACCAATATTTTGATTTGCTAAAGTCTTACATCAACGATCGTTGCTTCCGGGTGAGGCAGTAGAGGGTTCCACAAGGTAGTGTTCTGGGCCCTGTATTATTCCTCCTGTATACAAATGATCTACCAAACTAGAAGCTAGAATAGGAGCGTTTGCCGATGACACAGCTGCTTTGACCACTGATGCTAGTATTGCTGATTCAACACGAAAGCTACAAAATGCTATTAATATATAGTGAATAGCTGGACAAAAATGGAGAATGACACTAAACGAATCGAAATGAACACATACAGGGTGGGCCAAATATTTTGTTTTTTAAATACAATAAAACAAAAAGTTCTCAATATTTTTTCAAATTTACTTTTTAATTGTAAAGAACAATCCTTCCGATTAATTATGGAATACTATTTCATTCATATGACTGCCTCAGCTGGCCTTTACTTACCCCATACGGTTGGTCCAATTTTTGAGCACATTTTCGATGGTATGCAGCATTATGTCTTCAATGGCAATGCGAATATTGTTCTTGAGAGCGTCAATCGTTGCTGGTTTATCGGCGTAACACTTATCTTTGATGGCACCTCAAAGATAATAGTCCAACGACGTCAAATTACAGCTCCGAGGCAGCTAAATCACATCAGCATTTCGGCTGATAATCCGATCTTCGAAGACAGTGCGCAAAAGATCAATTGAAACGTGCGCTGTGTGCCCAGGAGCGCCGTCTTGTTGAAACCAAATGTTGCCTATGTCCTCCTCTTCAAGTTCCGGGAACATAAAATCGTTTATCATGGCGCGGTAGCGCTCACCATTGACAGTACGATGGCTCCTTGCTCATTTTCAAAGAAAAATGACCCAATGATGCCACCGGACCAAAATCCGCACCAAACAGTCACTCGTTGAGGTTGCATCGGCTTCTCTACAATCACGTGCGGATTCTCCGTGCCCCAAATGCGACAATTATGCTTGTTTACATAGCCGCCAAGATGGAAATTCGCCCCATCCGAAAGGATGATTTTTTTTCGCCAAAATCGGCATCTTCTTCAAGTCGATCGCAAACCCACTCAGCGAACCGAAAACGCAATGGGTGGTCACTTTGCTTCAATTCCTGAACCAATTGAA
Source organism: Nephrotoma guestfalica (assembly GCA_963691935.1). Taxonomy (NCBI): domain Eukaryota; kingdom Metazoa; phylum Arthropoda; class Insecta; order Diptera; family Tipulidae; genus Nephrotoma; species Nephrotoma guestfalica. The sequence continues at coordinate 204,385,324 of OY829914.1, read as the reverse complement.
CTTTATACGGTGTCATACCAAGATCTTTATGCAGAATTCGTCGCAATGTTGTGCGTGAAATGTTCAATTCTTGAGCACGATGACGAGTTGACGTTCCCGGCGACTCACGCACATTCTCAGCTACAGCATCAACATTTTCGGGTGTACGCTTGGTTGGCTGCTTGACTCATGTTGGTTTATTAATTAGCAAGCCTGTTTCTTTAACTTTATTCACAAAATAACGCACACATGGGGCTCTTGGCGCTTCGTTTCTTCCGAAAACCGCACGCAATTTTCGCACACATTCTGCAACATTACCATGATTTTCGAAGTAAAGTCTCAAAATAACCGCTAGTTCAAAAAAAAGATAGATGGCCCTCCCTATAAAAACCTTACAAATAGGAAAATTCCATATTCTGATAACGCTAAGTACCTAGACATCACGCTAGACTCTAAGCTCAGGTGGAAAGCGCATGTTAAAAATAAAAGGCAAGAACTGGAACTTATTGGACGAAACTCTAAACTGACAACACACATCAAACTGCTGTTACATAACCAAATCCTAAAACCTATATGGACGTATCAGATTTGCGCTACGCAAAGAAACTACAGTTAAGATCATATAAACATTTCAAACTAAAGTACTACGTAGCATGGTGAAGGCTTCATGGTACAGGAGAAATAACAACCTCCATCGAGACTTAAACATGGAATACGTCAGCGATGAAATGCAAAAATTTGCAAGGAGTCATGTATTACGAGTACAGCAGCATGACAACGAGGAGGTGCGGAACCTACTAAATCGCAGCAATGGACCGAACCGCCCAACAAGAACAATGTCTTTAGAATCAGTGGTTCCCTGAGTCGCTGAAATCAAAGGATCGGCAGAGCTGGGATGAACCGATAGGTTTCTTCCCATAAGAATAGAGTATCAATTACCAACATAAATCAATTGCTAGATAATCACTGAGATTAGTTGTAATATTATACAGGAATACAAATTTCTAAAAAAAAATATTTCGATTATTAAAAACAATCAATTAAGATAATTATCTCAAAGAGCACATACAATAGTTATATGTGCCATGTGTGAACCAAGCACATATGGCAACGTGCCCAAACAATAATACTTTAGTTGGTTTACACAAATAATTATTATTTATTTGTTTAATGTAGGCTGAACTAATGTGGCAATTTTAAAAGTTGAATATACATTTTTGTATCTTATCATGAGCGCCAAACTACAAGATGAACTTTGTCGCTCCACTAATCAATTTACAAATGTCTATTAAATACTCATTACGACTTATTACAAAACTATATTGGCCATTTATAAAACACACTCATGCCATTTATCGGAACACACAACAAGTTTTGTCCCTCCACCCCGCAAAATATTTTTATAAACTCGTGTGTGCAGTATATCGGATTTACCATCAAGTTTTTCATAATTTCAACCAAAATTTAATATATCCAATTTAGTAATAACATAAAGGGTGTTTTTTTCAGAGGTTCACAATTTTAAATTAAAATAGAACAAGGAAACACATTTTAAATATCAGTGAAACTAATGGCGTATCTCGCTAATACCTCGCCGAGCGGCAGTTTATCGGCGTAGACAAGTAACTTAACATATAACACGATCTCGGTAGCCATTTAACAGGACCATTACGTGAAATTAGTCTTTCATCAAATGTTTCTTTGAGTAAATTAATTGTATCTCGCGCTGTGTTTCATGTGACACCGTCCTGTTGGAACCACATATCAGCAAGATTTATGCCAGCCAATTGGGGCACACAAAAGTTAGAAATCATGTCTCTGTACCGTGCACATATGGACAAATGATTCCGCCGACCCATAAAGTACACCAAACAGTGATTCTTTCTGGTTGTAATGGTGTTTCGGCCAATGTTGAAATCTCTGAAAAATAACTGAAAATATTGTATAACTGTAACAAATTTTTGTTTATAAGGGTTATACGCGTCACAATTATCAATCAGACAGATCATTTAGACGGTCAATCATAATTATTTTAGACTTTTAGTTGCCTACAATCACAAGAAGAAAATCATTTGTGTATCTACACTGCCATCTGTGTTTGTCTTCAACAAGCTCTAAGAAACGATTACTGACATCTTTAGGTTTAGTTTAGCTACATATGAGAAAGATAATAATTTTATAGTGTAATACGTGCCATCTATTATCAAATTGTAGCATTTTACACGGTTTCTTCGTAAACGTCAAACAATCGAGTAAATGTCATGAACATATCAGTAAGTTAATTTTTTCCACCACCAAAAAATCCATACAGTGATCCGTTTAATATATCGAATGATGTTTATTACATGCCGAAATTATCAGAAACCACCGTGAGACTCAAAGTCGGAGGAGGAAATTTAATTCAACATTCAACTCCGGTAGTAAATCGGCCTAAAAAGTGTTTACCAATAGTTGCAGGACAACTGTAATTTCCTGTAAAACTTGCAAAAAATCTCGAACAAATGATTGGCTCATTTTGAATTTGGTCTTGGAACTTCTTATAGAGGGCATTCTTACCACAAACAACACATCAATATCCCGAACATAGTAGTTCCTTCTTGTGCGAATAAGTGGAAAAGCTGACTGAAAAATGCTGACTGACTGAAAATTAGATGCGATTAAATAGGTTATTTCCAAAAGTGTGTATATTGTCCAGGATGAAGTATTCCCAAAAAGGAGCTTGTGAGAACAAACACAACTTCACCAAATTAATCTCTAGAGGACTCGAATCTTATCCCGGGTTTCGTTTACAATAATTTTTAATTTTCGAACACTTCCTACTTGGTTCATTAAAACGGGATGTTCTTCACAAAACTCAACCAAAATTATTTCACCATGCCGACCAATCGGATCTCATAAAGAACACATATCTCCACCACCAGATGAAATTCTTTATATTTTTCGTGACATTTTCTTCTTCTGAATGTGTTTTAGTAGCGGTAATACAGGATGAGGTTGAATGAATGCTAATAGCCCATGTGAATATTTCGTCATTGATGGACGATGGAATGCTCTCAATTGCATGGCCTTGAGTGTTGAGAGAGTTGAATGTTTAATTAAATTTCTTCCTCTGAGTTTGAGTCTCATGGTAGTTTCTGATGATTTCGGCAGGTAATAAAAATTATTCGATATATTAAACGTCTATCTTACCCAAGCAATATTTTTTTATTTTTTACATGTAGATGAGGCATTTTTATTTTTGGTGGTGGCCCAGTATTGTTTGGATCGGTTAAATAACAATCATAAATACCGGAATTAAATGTTTACCAAAAAATTAACTTACTTTAGATGGCGTTTTACATTTACGTTTAATTTTTGTTCATCAGTAAATTATGGATCAAAATATTATTCGATTTGGATTATATGGTTGCTCATCCAGAATTTTAACTGCATCATCATTTTGGCCGTGCATCTATGGCGACTGTTGATAAGAATAAAATAATCTGGATTGTATCAAATTTAAAATACAGATATTACCAATGCTAATATGTATTTAGGTTTTTTTTAGAAAAAAGATGTTATGAATCAACACAAGTAAGCTTATAACCTCAAATTTTTGACATATCCATTTTTTTTTGTTTTATGTTCAACGATACACAGTCAATTTTTATAATAATTAAATAGTTAGTAAATTATATAATAGATGGCGCACTTGTCATGAAAAATTCATTATTTACTTTACATAATGTAAAAAATAACTAATGTAGTTTACATGTAAATTACATGTAAGTAACCATGTAAATTACATCGTGTAACTTACGCGCCCAACAGTGGTTTCGGCAAAGGCTTGTGCATTATCTTCACTCCCAATTTGACAATTCTGTTTATTATTGTACCCATTCAACCGAAAGTGAGCTTCATCGCTGAACAAAATTTTGTTTGGAAAATCAACATCAATATAAATTTGTGCTTCAGCCCATTGGTCGAATTGACGACGTGTGCGATGGTCTGATGGCTTTAGTTCCCGCACAAGTTGAATTTTGTAACGGAATGGACAGATCTCCAGTTGCTGAGAACGACATCGAATTGATTGATTTGGGTCTTCCGCCATGCTTGTTCGGTAAGCAAAAAAATTTCAACAATTTGCAAGCGCTGCTCTGGCGTGATCCTATTCATTATGAAATGGCAAATCAAACTAATGACAAAGCAAATGTCAGCTTTCGAATCGGTTGTGAAACAAAACAGTGTTGCCAACTTAAAGATGTGAACCTCTAAAAAACACCCTTTACAATTTCATAATTTGCGTGTCGTGATACTATTTCTACGTTAGTAAGTATTATTTTTGAAACATTACAAACAACAGCAATAACAATGGAATTGGAAAGCATGAGTGGAAAACGGAAAAATTGGCACAAAATACAAAAAATGTATTTTGAATAAATCAAATTTGAAATATATTTTCGATTTGTTTAAATCATAATAAATGACTCTAATATTGCCAATAATATGCATTGTTTATGGACGTAGATAAAGGATGGTATGAAAATCGTATATGCTGCGATTAATCATCGCGGTTTTATATCAAAGTAATTCAAATCAAAATTGCTTATCATGTGTCGAAAATTGTAATCCTAAACGCTGTATGTGGTATTTTTATAGGGTTTTGATTGGTTTGCGTGCTTTGTTATCGTTAAAAGGACCAACGCTGGCATATAAGTAACGATAGCATAATGTATTCTGAAGCCGTCCAAAGCAAAAAAATAATAATTTAAATGTTTAGTACAGTAGTTTCTGGATTTGAGATTAACAAAAAAAAATTTGTGACTTTTGTAGTTTACATAAAAAAGCTTAGCCCAAAATAGACATACGAATTCCAAATTTTCCTCTCTATTGTATTTGGATTTACCCAGGGCAAAAGCATAAATCTTTTAGTATAGCTGTAGAACGTGACCAGAATCTACATATAGTTTACACGATAAACTAAGTTTTATTATTTACGGATTCTGAAGGTGGTTGAGTTAATCACACATTATGTAGTTGGAATGAAATTTGTTCGAAATATTTTTGTATTGTGTGAGTTCATAAAGTGATAAGAATAGAATTCTAATATAAGTTGGGTGCTGCATAATATAATATGAAGTCAATATGTCGTTTAACCTTTAGATATGCAAGACGCTTACATCAATATAAGTAATAAGTATTTATTCATTTAACTTTAGGTTGGCATTTTAATACAAGCGCTTGCATTTTAACAAGAATTAAGAGCACTGCAGATGATCCTTGACGGACGGTTGGTCCAATTTGGATGGATCGGTTGTAAAATTGGATGTGTCCCACGTCAAGTTGGTCGACAAAATTAAGGTCAACGTTTTGAATGGAAATTTCAACCAACCAAATTGAATGACGTGTAGTGATGAAATTGAATAGGTTGTATAGACAACATCTAATTTGATTGTACCAGGCAGTTGGACCGACAAGTTGGGTGGTCTGTAGCGCTCTTATGTTTAAAAATCGGTTAGTAGAAAACCTAATGACCGCTACAAATGATCCAATCTGGTCGGGTGGTTCGTCCAATTTCGTTGAATCGGATGCAAAATGGGATGATGTGTAGACAAGTTGGTCAACAAAATTAAGTTGGACGTATTGATTGATTGGACAGCCAATTTACACATAACAATAGGAAGGATAGTAAAGGTATTTTTTTTGGGAGGAACGACCTGGTTTTAGACACCTAGCGATCGTGTGGCACAACACGAAATATTAAACTACACAGCGAAATATTTACATCAATTTGTAAGAAACATAATATCGACATGATTTTCAAGATTAGTCTCACAATGACATAAAATATGTAAAATTAGGTAAAAATATTAAAAATTTCGATTTTATTGATCGAAAACATACATCAAACGATTTTTTTGTTTTACGCCGCAATGACGATTGTTATATTAGGTAATTTTTACTATCCCTAGCAAATCACTTTATAATTAATGTGTCCAAGATAAGTGGTCATTAATTTATTATAATATACAATGTTTGGTTCAGAAATAAAGCAAATTAAAACAACTGTTAATTAATTTTATATATGAGGAATATAAGTAAGGACTAGTAAGCAAATTATACAAAATTTTGGTACCGAAACTTATTAAAGATTCAAACCATTTTTATACATTATAGGGGTATTTAAATATAGACACTTAAAAATAAATTGTGTTTCTCAGTACAATACAGCCCTAAAGTTGACAATACAATATAATTAAAATTACAATTACAAAAAAAATACAAATGTACAAATGTAATTCTAAATAACTTAACTATTTATTATTGATGCCATCTACTTATGTAACTAAAAATTACAAATATCCACTGATAGATGTCACTTCCTTAAGTTATAATCATTTACCGTTGGTAACACTAAATATTTTGTTACTCATATTTTGAATTTATTACTCATCCTAATTATTCTTTTAAATAACAAGCCAAGCTAATAGTGAAGTATTGTTTGCACGTACGTCAAAAAACTAATAATAATAAAATAAAATAATTTATCGTTCATCAAGAGTATAATTTATAACATCCCAACACTGTTATACTACAGACACATTACTAGTTTCGTAACCATAATTTGGGGATTATGATTTCCTAAATGAGAACGAAAGACACACTACAAATACTTTTGTCTTCTCATTTGGTTTTAAATAGTAGAGTAGGCGTTGACAGAAATGTTGAAATTGGAATTTAATTGACTTTTAAATTGTCAGAAATTAATTTTATATTGACAGAATAGAAAAAAATTTATTCCCGCCAACAATGACAAACAGAAAACTCAAAGAAAACTAGATGGTTTTGAGAAAGTATTAGTATTCGGAATCTCCATTTTTGATGTATTCGGCGTTGTGAGCACAAAAATGCCTCGGGATGAGAAAAAATACCTCATTCCGAAACTATGCATAAACCTACTTGTAAATCATAGTTAGGCATGACACATTACAACGAAATCATGGTTAACTCGAAACTATAGTTATGAAACCAGCAGTCCGTCTATAGCATAAGTAAGTCTCTAGTTTATAAGATTCCAGGAGATGGCAATTCCCTTTTTAATGATATTCTTCATCAGCAACAAATGAAAGAACCCCAGAAACCATCCTGCAGTGCCAATCAGCTACGGACTACCGTAACTGAGTACCAACACCAAGTCAATTTTATTCCTGAAACTCCAGCATATAAGCTTGAAATTAATTTATTATACACCGTAAACCATTATGACAATTTAATTCCACAACCTAATTCATCTTCACTACAGCATTTAGCTTCCCAACTTTCACCTCATCCAAGTAATACTCATAATACAGAAGGAAGCATCCATAGCGCTGAAAATAATCCTTATATTCTTGTTGATATAACACAAGCTAGTCCTTCACCAATATCTAAAATATCTAGTTTCCTTTGTTTTGGCATCTGGAATGTTCGCGGAATTAATCATCAATATGTGTTCAGGTATGTGTTCCTCAGAAAATTATAGATGGTACTTATCTGACATCTTTTCGTGCTGAACGTATTAAACATTACTGTGGGCTATGGGTCAATAATAACGCTACTAGGACATTTACCAAATTTAGGAGAATACCTCTTTATCTCTACCTATGTTACATCTCAAACCTCACAATACAATCGTCAACGTTCATCCAAAATATTTTCGTCATTACCCTTAATAATTGACAGATGTCCAAAATTGCGGGATTTAGTTGTGTTAGGTGATTTTAATGCTTGCCTTGGTACCAATAATTGTTGGAATCCTGCTAACATTGGCACCAATTTATTTCACAACAAATCCAATGAAAATGGTATTTCATTAGGACTCCTCGTCAGTTCAGTCAATCTTTTTATTGAGACCACTAAAGGAAGATACTAGCCCATTTACACCTGAACGGATGGACATAGTCGATCGCAGTTTGATAATATTGTAACACGTCAAAAACCACATTTAATATTTATAAATTCAATTAAAGTAGACAGATTATATCCTGAATTAAGCGACCATTATCTTATGTGGATTAAATGCACTCCACGTAGAAAAGCCGCCTCATTACCAATTAGTACAGAACAACAGAATCCAATAACCACAGTAGGCCAATTACAGATAGATAATATTAAAACTGGGTTTCGAAAATAACTTGATACAACATATGAAAGATATATTAAGGAGAATGGAACCAATGATCATTGGAATACAATAATTGACAGCATTAAATAACTGTCAAAAAGTTTTATATACCATAACTCTCTTCACGCCTAAGCGTCGTAGAGCACTTGCTGCATTCCAAAGCGCCAGACATTATAAAAATCGACACCCTCACGACTCAAATGCTCAGAGATCTTTTAAGAGCGCCAATTACAAACTATCCGATCAAATTCGCAAAACTCACCAATATTTTAACCAATATAAAAGAGAGAATAATATAACTACAGGAACCTACATTCCTATATCTTCATGGCTTTTTGAATTAAACAAAAAATTCGAAGGAATCTGGCCTTCTTTAATCGACGAATATCATTACTGTCCATTAGGACATCTACCCAGCAAAGACGACATAAGAACTATAATCAAGTTTATACGATCAGCAACTGCACCAGGAAAGGATTGTATTCCGATTGAATTCTTTAAAATGCGTCAGACAATATAATCCAATGTATACATTCAGTAATTGAAAAAGTTGGGATAAACAATGACCCTCCTTCTTAGTGGCTTGAAACCATACAAGTCCCAATTCCGAAGGTAAAAAAACCAGCAAGTATGTAATGTATGTATATTGCGTAGGTTACAAAATGTATTCAAAACTACTTCTCAATCGGTTAGATCAACATTTAAATTTACCATCATCATACCAAACAGCGTTACTGGCTAATCGATTAATCATAAATCAACAGAAGATCATATGTTTACAGTAAGGCGCGTTCTAGACGAAGAGTGGCGCACAGGTAATCGGATTTATTTGTTATCAATTGATTTATCGAAAACCTTTGATACACTAGATCTAACCGCGGTTTCCGAATGTTTACAGCAATATCTACCCCACTAATCGGTTAATCGTGTTCGTGTCATCAAGGCCTGTTTTGGGAACGTATCTCAATTAAATGGTACAATATTTGTACTGAGAAAATCAAGAAAAATAAAGGGGTTAAACAGGGCTGTAAAATTTTACCACGTATTGTCCAATCCTGTATTAAGATCGGAACAGCAAGATGAATTACAATTACCTCTAATTCTTACTTATTTTGATGATATTATTCTTATTACCCGGAACATTACCACAATAGAACCTATTCTTGAAAAATTAATTAACTCACTAAGTGTAGTTGGCTTAGAGATAAATCCGATGAAGTATACTACACTCATCCGAGATCCCGATTCTTGCTTTGACCCTCCTCCTAATCTTATCTTAGCTGGAATAACCTTCTCGCGTGTTGATATAATGCGTTACTTAGGTACATACTCGTATTTAAGCTCAAATTTAGGTCGATCACACACTATTCGAACTCGTTGCCACCAAGCATTGGGAATCACAAGCCAAATATAAAAAATCATAAAAAAGATTAAAGTTCCATTTAATACATCAATAAGCATGTATAATTCTGTAATATCTCACGTTTGCTAATCGTCGTCGTTTAATAAAATATCAGTTCTACATTTTGAAAAAGTTACCTGAGTTTAGTAGCAATAAACCTACAGCTCGAAAGGTAAAAGTTATATTAAGTGGCAAAACTAATTCCAGAAAAATCAAGGCACAACGAATAAATTATTGAGGAGATATCCATCGAAGGGGTCCCACTCATGTTTTAAAAGCTGCAATGGCCTATAATGCAGGCCCAAAATAAAATTTGGGCGGCCTTGTTACAAATGGAATGAATCATTTCAACAAAGGAAGCACTTTTACCAAATCGTACCGAACTGCGAAAAACTGTTAATGAAATATAACTTGATCCACCAATCATGTTTCTTCTATATATTTAAAAAGACCAGTTACCCACATACCACCAATAAAAACCAATAATGGTCGCCTGGCTAAAACCAAAGAAGAAAAGGTAGAAATTTTCGCAGATCATCTCGAGCGTACTTTTCAGCCCAATTTAACGACACTGAATCAACACGATATACTAAATGTAAATCTTACAACCATCTTGAGACAGGAAATTCCATTAACCAATGCTAAAGAAGTTAAACACGAAATAAAGAATCATATGGTACTTAGAAAATCACCAGGGTATGACTTAATAACTGCTGAGATTCTTAAACAACTACCAAATAAAGCTATTAAGAAAATATCTGACATAATTAATGCTTCCTTTAGACTCTGTTATGTCCCTCTATCTTGGAAATTTGCGGAGGTAATAATGATACCTAAACCAGGCAAGCCACTAAGTGAATTAACATCGTACAGGCCAATATCACTTCTTCCAATTATGTCAAAACTGTTTGAGAGACTATTATTAAAACGAATTAAACCTGAAATTGTTAAATCAGGAGCTATTCCTTCCCATCAGTTTGGTTTTAGAGAGAAACATTCCACAATTGATCAAGTCCATAGAATAACAGATTTAATAGAAAAGTCTTTAGAGGAAAAAAAGATTTGCTCAGCCATATTTTTGGACATAGCGCAGGCATTTGACAAAGTCTGGCTAGATGGTTTAATATTTAAATTAGAAAAAACTCTGCCATTTGAATATTGCGAACTACTAAAGTCGTACTTGCAAAGAAGATACTTTAGAGTTAAACAGGAAGGAGCTTATTCCAGCATTAAAGAAGCTAAAGCGGGAGTGCCGCAGGGCAGTGTCCTAGGGCCATTCCTTTTCCTACTTTTTACAAGCGACTTACCGCAAACTAACAATACAACTACCGCCACGTTTGCAGATGACACTGCAATTCTAGCTGTTGGTGACACAATCGGTGAAGTCACATTCAAATTACAAATAGCCATAAATAATATACAAGACTGGCTAACTAAGTGGAGAATTAAAGTGAATGAATCAAAGTCTACTCACATTAACTTCACTAACAGATCAATAGAACCACTGCCGGTGACTCTCAATAATATTCCTGTACCACATGCAAATCAAGCAAAATACCTTGGAATGAATCTTGATGCAAAGTTGAAGTGGAAAGTTCACGTGAAAAAGAAAGCAGATGAACTTCAATTAAAATATAGAAAAATGTACTGGTTAATTGGAAGAAACTCTCAGTTATCCATTCATAATAAACTTATGCTTTATAAACAAGTTCTGAAGCCGGTCTGGACATATGGCATTCAACTATGGGGATGTACCAAAACCAGCAATCAACAGATAGTCCAACGATTTCAAAATAAAGTTCTCAGAGGGATCGTAAACGCCCCGTGGTACACTCGTAATAGTGATCTTCATAGAGACCTCGGAATGGACACAGTCGCAACCGAAATAAAGAAGTGTGCTCAAAAACATCAGGAGAGGCTCCATCTACACCCTAACGACGAAGCGGCTAGACTACTTCATCAAGAGGGTATCATAAGAAGACTCAAGAGACTAAAACCTTTTGAGTTACCCGAATAGACCGCATAATGCAGAAACAACAAAAACAACACTTCATGGAATGAATACTCGTACATAGAAGTACTTTATTATATTATATTATCAGAGTCAAACGCTGTTAGTCAAAAATGACTAGTTACTTTGTAAAATATTTTATTGCTATCGTAAATAAAATTTAAATAAAAAAAAAAAAAAAAAAAAATGTTTCTTCTATAAATTCAAAATTGAGGATTAGAAGTATGTTAGCTTGGAGAAACCTCTAAAATAAAAACGCATTGAAGCCTTTTGGGTAATGGTGGAAACGGCTTAAATTCTATACCGAAAATTCTATAAAATTCCATTCAACCAACCAACCAAATTGGTTAGTGTGCAATGAATGTTCGACGATATTTTGTCACTCATGTAAAAAATTACATAGAAAACAAAAACAAATTAGGTAGAAATAAAAGAAACGAGAACTAAAACAAAAATCAAGGAAATTGAAAGTAGAGGCTGTTTTTAGAGGTTCACATCTGTAAGTTGGTAACACTGTTTTGTTTTATAACCGATTTGAAAGCTGGCATTTGCTTTGTCTTTAGTTTGATTTGCCATTTCATAATGAATAGACTCACGCCAAAACATCGCTTGCAAATTGTTGAAATTGTTTATCAAAATAATGGTTCTGTTCGCCAAACTCATCGGCCATTACATCCATTTTACGGTCGTAATAATCGTCCATCAGAGTGGGTAATTCGGTTAACTGGATCGCTATCGCACCACGTATACTCTAAATGATAATATGCATCCAGTAAGACGTCAAACATTGCGTACTTGGTTTACGTGCTTACAATATTCATTTTGTGCAGGAATTAAAGCCATCGGACCATCGTACACGCCGCCAATTCGACCAATGGGCTGAAACACATATTGATATTGATGTTGATTCTCCAAACAAAATTTTGTTCAGCGATGAAGTCCATTTTTGGTTGAATGGGTAATCCACAAGCCTTTGCCGAAACACCATTACATCCAGAGAAAATCACTGTTTGGTGCGCTTTATGGGCCGGCGGAATCATTGGTCCAAATGTCTTTGTACTCCAATTAGCTGGAATAAATCTTGTTTGCATTTTTGAACCTTTAATTAAACTCTAGTAACTTATATCGACCAGCCGCGAGCGTGCACCAAATGTGCACGATGAAAAAATAATTTCATAGACATTTTTTTTAACTAAAAATCATTTTTTCAACATAAAATATTACCAATTTACCAAATTCTTTCGTTAGGACGAAATTAAATGTATAATTGTGGTATGATGATGATTATCGAAATAAAATGTTTAGTTTATCTACGCTTAGGTTTCAAAGTTGATCGTTTTTCACAAACATGCAAATCATATTCCTTAATATTTTACGCCCAAACCGTGAACAATTTTTGTCGCAAGGTGTTAAGGAAAATATAATCGAGGTATTAATACACGATTGATCGCTTGAAAAATTACGTGAAACGATACGCCGCAATGATGATTTATTTTAAGTTTATGTTATTGCCGCTAGATGGCATGTGGTCATTGGTTAATTATTATATGCAATGTTTAATAGCAGAAATAATGAAAATTAAGAATAAGTAATTAATTTTACACGTACGTACAAAAGCATAGTAGATAAATTATCGAATTTCGGGTACTCAGAGTATTAAATGAAATTTGTTTTCTGCGTACCATACAGCTTGTAAATTTTATTCACCCATCTTCTTGCTGATGTCAAAGCTTTGAAAAATTTCATTGTAGACCAAGTTCCGAATGGTCCGACAGCGAACCAGTGCCTGAAAATATATTACCTAAAGTAATTTTCTTTGATGTTACGTCGAAGCTTGACGGTGGCATGCTCACAACCTGCTTATCAAATTAAAATCACTTGGATCGAAAAATTTTTAAGGTTTATATAGAACTGGTACGAAGAATAAAGAGATCGCATACTGGCTGATGGAAGTTTAATCGGCAACCAAAAACATGATGCTAAAGTGTGAAAAACTGCACGTGGACTGGTTTTGATGCCATGGGTGAGAGTTTGTGACTCCAACTAGGTGCCAGCGATACGATCAGCAAAATAAAGACAAATCTTCCAGTTGTACAAGCTGCAAGGAAATGCAAAAACCTCATATGATCACCAAGTACTCGTAGATTGCGTTACCTGGAACGTATACAAAGTATTGTGCAACGTCCGTCGTCTAATACTACACATGATGTTTATCAAAAAATTTAAGACATTGTAACAGCAATCTATGTATGTAGATGTTTTCTGCGAGAAGTTGACGTTATCGACGAGGTGTCGATTTTATCGACGAGTTATCGCGTAAATGACGCGTAAACGCACATCTCTGAAGGAAACACGTAGAGCGATTATCTCGACATGAAAATAAAAGGAAGTGCGCTGGTTTGAGTCAACCGTGAAAACAACGTTACGGTGCAGGAATCGGACGCCTAGTACCGGCAGCTCTCGGGAGTGAGCAAGCACGCTCCCAGTCGTCGGTATCTAGCGACCACAGTGATCTAGTGATGCAACGCTTGGTTACTACACCATATACGTGAGTCTGATGGGTGGTTCATCCAGTACAGTTGGCGAAAGAACAAACACCTTTACGGAATTGAAACAATCCTTTCTTAAAAAGAGGTACGGTAACAAGATTGCCTATAAAACCGATCGCCACAAGTCACACGATCAATTTCAACTTCAATGTTGAATATGAAACCAGAAGTGGTTTAGATGACCCGATTAATAAAGTCCTCGAAAAGCCCAGTAGTGACACAAGCCTTAAAGGGCGCACTAAACGTAATGTACATATGACACGCAAACTGGTATCGATCATATTACTGTAAAACGGGAAAGGAATAGTCCAAAATCAGAAAAACTACTAACAAGTAAGAAATCGAACGTCGAAAAATTCAAAATACTGCTAAAAACCGATTTGAAACGTTCGCCGAAAAGAATGCGGAAGAGATCCAAACTGTAAATGCAAATATCCAAGAACAGGCCAATCGAAAATACAAGCCACCTCGATTAAGATTTGACAACATATTGTTATTTTCATGTTTGAAAATTTTAATAAATAAATAAAATTGTTAAAAAATATGAAAATGCAGATATCCGTCGTATGTGGGACACCACCAATGTAATGATAGGACTCCAAAGGCAGAAACCGCTGGAGCTGGGCAGTTCTAATTAAAATAAAAAATTATTGTAAAATGAGGAACCAATACACCGAGAAACTAAATTAAGATAGTAATATTGAATAAAAAAAATATAAAAAATGTATCCCACATTTTATTTTATTTGCTAGTTTTTGGTAAAGCGTGGAAGACAAAGAAAATCGCCCTCTTAAGTGATCAAGGGAATTTTTTTGACTGTTCTAAGTTGTTTTTTTGTTAATTTTTGAGCATGAAACTTTTTTTGTGATGTGAATAGCAGTCAAAGAATTGACCTAATCCATCACTGGGTACCTCGGACACTTAGTAGAAAATGCTGCTTGCGCAAAACTAACTGCTAGTTCCATTGGTTAGTTAAACTTCATAAATGATAACTTACCTCTTACAATATATTACTAATGTAATTCTACTGTAAAGTTATGCTCTTTACTAAGTATTCTGTACCTGTAATTTTATTTCAAATCTTTTTCACAAACCACCACTTAAAACTACGCAGAAGCGAATTTTGATCTGCCCGTCATACCAGCAACCGAGCCAGAAACTTCCGAACAGCAGAACAAGCACACTTTTCGCCAACAAATGTCACAACATAATAATAATTTTGATTTCAATTCAGCATATCTCGAAATTAATATAACAAATCACGTATGCTACATAATCTTAAAGATTTGATATACATGCGAACTAAAATTGTCATATATTAGCCCAGACGTGACTAAACTAAGTAAATTACCCAATAATATATCGATTGACTGAAGTACGTTGTTCTATGTTCTAGGTATCTAATATTTCACTCTCATAATTCAAACCCACATTCTAAACAGGATTCTACTCATTTTATCTAATATTATTGTTCTAAGAATTGACTTGTTATATCGTCTTAAATCACTAAATCGTTTCTATGTAAACTATTTCTAGAGTCTAGAGAGTCTAGAAGACAAAAAGACAAATATTTTATATTTAAATTGTGTTGACAACAACAAAATGAACATCATGACATTATTATATTTCACAACATCATTAAATTTTATTTTATTTTATTTTATTAAATTGCACATTTTTAGAATTATATTTATCAACAAATTGCAAACATTTTATTTGTTGTTGTTGTCAGTTTTGTTAACACAAAAATTGAATGCATCATAATGTTGCAGTTTATACTCTTGTGTGTTGAAATGTGATATGTGCATAGTGCATCCCATACACAACTCAAATAATACATTTGTTTATATTGTGCTAAAGGATTTATTTTATGCATTGGGGGATGTTTACTGTTTTTACTATATACACGATATAGAATAAATATCTATCAATCAGGATTAGGGTGGTATGGTAATTTTTAATGATATACTGGGATGAGAATTATCTTTATGTTTCATGTTATTTCAGTAAATTCTTACATAACGCCTGAGTTATAAATAACAAATTTATTATTTTGATTTAATTTGAATTTACATGTAAATTTTAATTTAAAATGTGACATATTCTGGCGTAAGGATTACACCTAAGGTGATAGGTTGTTCTTTACAATCAAGTTTAATAAAAAGATTGGAATTTATACCACCCGTTCTTTAGGACAAAATAATTGCTCAACAACGTAGATTATCGCTGAACCATGTTGAAAATTTGTCGATATATGACATAAATTAAACCTTTGATTAGTTTCAATCCACGTTCAAATAGTTTCGTTATATCATAGTATAAAAACTCTTATAGTAGTACAATGGCGGTTTTCCACACCAAATTTGAGATGGCGCCACGAGTACTAATATAATTTCATATAATTTTAAATTGCCGAAAAGTTAATTATTTAACATGCGGTCATCAAGCCGATCTTAAATATATAATACAATATTTTTTGATGAAATTTGACACAGTATAAATGGAGATGGAATTTTTAATAGGTTTTTGGAAGAAGTTCCGAAATATGGCCAATAAATTCTAAAATATGGCCATCTGACACGGAACTAGGTTTAATAGAACACGCGCCAGGTCCACTGATTCCTTTTTAACGACAATATGTAAGTAATTTATAAAATATTAAGAATAAAATGTAACATATCACTATAATTTACAGTATAAAATAAACGTTTAATAATAGTAAAATATATAAATAAAACAGATAATGTAATGATAATAATAATACAATCTCTGCACAAAAACTTATGACCGTTGAATCGAATTATTATAAACATCACGGAAGTTTAACTCTACTCGTACTAGTTTCAAATATAAAAGCTGAAGAGCTCATCAATATTCTTGTTTGTTCTAAGCCAATGTTTTAGTTCTTTCGAAAATAATGATAAAGTGCGGCGCCTACGAATCTTACAAGATAACTCGTTGTTGCAGCACAACACGGACAACATTTTGTACAACATGAATTTTATAAGGCTCTTTTTCATCAACCGTAGTCCAAGCAAGATCATCACTTCGAATAATTATATTTTTAATAAATAAAAATTGTAAACCAAACGATTTGGTGCATTTTGTACATTTACCAAGTACACTTCACCTTTGCGACACGACATCAACAAATTCTTTCGGTTTGTCTAGATAATTTAGAAATTATCGCTTGCCATAATTTTGGTTCTCTCAATCTGTCCATTTGGATTTGCGGCCAAACATTAATCTACTATTTCTCAATACGTAGACATGGTCCTTCGAGCCGGATGAGGCGCCGAGTACGAGAACTTTCATAAAACTTATCTTCTGTTAATCAATTCGGGAATTGGTTCATTATTACACGCTTTCATCAGCAATACAGTGCTACACAACAATAAACTGTAAGTTATCTATTTATACAAACTATTTAGTGATTTCGCGAGTGAATTGTGCTTACAGTGTTAAAGTTAAACATAAACTGTTTTAGAACATTAAAGTGAACATTTTTATTACGTGCGTTATTCGAAAAACAGTGATTACTTCAGGCGGTTAGGTTTAAATCGCAGCGTTATTAAATAAATTTTGGTGTCTAAACCATCGAGTACTGGCTTACAAATATGGCTGTTTTACTTGTGCAGAAGCATGGTCGGAGTTTAGGCTCTTTGACAAAGGTTGTTCAGTTCGCTGAGAATATTAATGATGCAACCTCAACCGAAGAAATCGAATTAAGAATTCGGAAACTAGACACGTGGTGGGATGAATTCTACCGCAATGAAGATGAGTTGCTTTTACTACAGCAGCAAGAACCGAAGTCAGACGAATTTGAAACAAAATTCTTCAGTATTCAAGCCGCTTTGACACGTGAAATAAAACAGCGAAATCAGCTCGAACCCCCAAATAATGATGATCTTAATGCCACGTTAACAAACATGTATACTCAACAAAGAGCATAGTGCCACGAATTAATATTCCACCATTTGCTGGAAATTACACACAATGGCCGTCCTTTAAAGATTTATTTGAGGCTACTGTACGTAATAATGAATCCATATCTCGCGTGCAAAAAATTTCAACTACTCAAAGGATTGCTTCGAGGAAGTGCTGCTAAATTAATTAATAATTTGTTAATTACCGATGCTAATTACGTAGAAGCATGGGACAAGTCAAATCAACGATACGACAAAAAATTTACCATAGTAAGTACAATAATTAAATCTGTTTTAGATCAGCCTAATATCCACCAAGCATTAACATATGCCCTCAGAAACCTCACTGAAACCTCTGATGAACTACTCCGATAACTGAAAGCGTTAGGACCAGCGTGCGAAACCCGTGATCCATGGATTTTGCATTTTCTCCAAAACAAGTTAGATGATCAAACAAGAGAGCAGTGGGCATTGCATTCAGTTATGATGGAGGTTCCAAGTGTGGACGATATATTGAAATTTCTGCATCAAAGATGTGCTGCTTTAGAAGGTTGTAATATAACAAGGAAGTCAACCAAAAACTTTCTTAAAGTATCGCACGTATCGCATGTATCGCACATAGATACCACCACGAATAACTATATGTATTGCAACAAAGCACATCCAATTCATAAGTGCTTTAAATAACTAAGATGTGATGTTGAATTGCGCAAAAGGTTCATCAATGATCACAATTTATGCAGATTGTTCATCGATAAACACATGTTTTAAGTGCAAGGCAAAACAGCACACCATATTGCATGAAACCAACACTAATCCAGACAAAAATATAAAACTTAACATCGCGTCTAGGGATACCAAATCAGATTTGGTCAGCTCTGGTCAACCAATAATTTCGGAGGTTCAAAATTATACCACCACCAATGCTACACCCGTTGACGAAAAGTAACCAATATTGCCAACCGTAATTGTTTCGACAGTGGATACACAAGGCAACGTTCACAACATCCGCGCATTATTGGATTCAGATTCAGAATCCAAGTTTATCACCGAATCACTGACCAAAAAGCTAGGATTGAACCTTAAGCATGCACTTGTGTCGGTGCATGGTTTATCGTCAGTTTCCGCAGGCAGTACCAGAGGACAAATAAGCATAAAATAAAAAAAAGCCAAATCTGTATTTACTTGATAGTTTATTCGGATGGATAGTTGCTGGTTACGTTGATCAGAAAATAAATTCCCCCACTAAATGCTTCACGATTCAAATTAATACTGAAGAAGTTTGTCAATTGCTACGAAGATTTTGGGAAGTGGAGGAAATATCAACCAACATAAGCCCAACAGACAATAACTGTGAGGAACATTTTTCCAGGACACATCAATTCATCGACGGTCGCTATTTGGTAGAACTACCTTCAAAGGAGAATTATAAATAGTGGGGCGGCAGTTGAAAGGCAGCAATCTCTCGAATGATTGCAATGGAACGTAAAGACGGACGAGACACAGAACCTCGAGATGAATATACAAAATTTATGCGAGAATACGAAACGCTTGGCCACATGGTACGTATTCCTAACCGGGAAATGTTGAGCGGGGAAAGCGAGGTGTACTATCTACCACACCATGCCGTATATAAAGTAAGCGGTTCATGTAAGACTAGTTCCGGGTTATCTTTAAACGATGTAAACAATGTTTTCAATACTGATGAGGTTGCGTCAACATAAGATTACATTTGTTGCTGATATTGAAAAGATGTACCGCCAGATAAAAATTACCAGAGAAGTGTATGGCGAGAACATCCAACAACCCAAATACAATATTTTAAATTAAATCACACATCGTCACATATGAACTAACGTGTTCACCATATCTAGCCATCAGGTGTTTACATCAATTAGCGAAAGACAGTCAATGATCCAATCGTCCAAACTAGCAAGTATAATAAAATCCGACTTTCACGTTGACGATTTGTTGTCAGGTTGGGAAACGACAGAAGAAGCTGTTGTGACGTACACTGATTTGTCTGCTACATTATCGAATGCTGGCTTCCCGTTACGACAGTGGAGTTCAAACAATCTGGAGTTGCTGTATCAAATATCAATAGAGAAACAAGGGACAGACTCCATTTCATTTGAGGATCCTGAGATGTATATTAAAACATTGGGGATTTGCTGGTTGACGAAAGAAGATGCGTTTACCTTCAGAGTTCCTGCGTTACACTCTGAACTATCATCAAAACGCCAGCTGTTGTCAGAGTGTGGTAAGATATTTGATCTGCTTGGGTGGCTGTCTCCAGCAACAATTACAATCAAAATCATCCTTCAGTCATTCTTGTTGTCGAAAATAGGATGGGACGATCCGTTGCCAGCCGAAATCAACAAAACATGAATCGCCGCAAGAAACGATCTAATATGTCTCACAGGTATCCGTATACCACGATTTCTTCAAATGTAGTCAACGTAGGTTCACTTAATCGCTGCAAAAACTAAGGCTGTACCGCTAAAGCAACTATCAATTCCCCGCTTAGAATTGTGTGGAGCTGTACTTGTAACAAAACTTCTCAGCAATGTTGCAGCAATTTTTGAAGCACCAGTATTCTCCCTATATGCTTGGACGGACTCTAATATTGAATTAGCATGGCTCATAGATGTTCCAAGAAAATGAAAATGCTTTGAGGCGAATAGAACAAGTTTCAGCATAGACAAATTACCAATTAATCTATGGCGACACGTACCAACCAAGATGAATCCAGCTGACTGTGCAAGTCGGGGTATCACCAAGGGGACTGTTAATTTACAATCTTTGGTGGGGTGGTCCAGAATACCTGCATTAGTCAACGCTTCATTGGCCAAATCCAGTTGGAACTACCACCATCGAGGCCAGAAAACCCGTTTTAACTTCAACGAACGCAGGTTAGGCCTGCACACAGATGGAACTTGTCCGATAAAATATGTAATTGACAAGTTTTCTTCATATATGTTGATGGTTCGAGTACTCAGCAGTTGTGTTCGATTTGCCGAATTATGCTGTAAAAAGACATCACCATACATTACCTGCCAGCACGTGCAGAGAAGTGAAACACTACTAATTAGATGCGCTCAACAAGAAATGTTTCAAGAGGAGATACACCAACTTCAAACTAACAAACCAATTAAAAAAAACAGAAAAATTAATATCTCTTTTTCCATTCGTAGATGAAAGTGGCTTATTAGGGGTCGGGTATTCAAATAATCACTTATCTCCTATTTGTCAATACGTTGACACTTGTTAAAGAACTTTTTATTTATTTTCTGGAAATTCCATTGAAAAAACTTCTGAGATGTGAATTATATTTTGGAATATTTTTTCTGAAAAGAAGACTAAATCGAAGACTATAGTCTGAATAGTAAATAAAATAGTTTCCGCTAATATTGTAAAAATTCTTAAAACCTTGAAGAAAAACAGATGGCGTAGCGGGAAAATATCGGGATTTTGGGATATGAGCCAGGGGGTGAGTCAGGAGATACAGGATACAGGAGAGTCCGTATTGCAGAATTGAATCAACTAGTGTGAAATACACAATTCTAAGTAAATATAGTGGGCAATGTGAATGCAAAACGTACATTTTCCGTGCTACCAATAAAAGCTTAGTTTCAAACCCTCAATATGCGCCTTCCAATTTAAATGTTCGTCTATCAAAATGCCAACGATATATATGAACCAAGCCTGCCAAGAAACATCCACTGGAATTACAGATTCTATTGCAACCATACTCATGGTAATTAATGGCTGATGGTGATGACAATCCTTGTCGAAAACGTAATATTTTAGTTGTATCACTTAGAAGAAGAGTATGAGCCTTAAGCCATATGAGAGCATATGTAAATCACTCTCAATGTACTTAATATTATCTTGAATGCCAAGACTACTACAGGCAAACGAAAAATCACCAGCAAATGCAATGGGAGGAGCCACAGAATTATTTTCTAAAAATACCGTTTACAAAAATTAGGAATAGCAGAGGTTCAAGAACTGAACCTTGAGGAATTCTTACCTTGATCGGCAGAATATGGCTAAAATGACAATTTATTTTAACTACCTGAGTACGACCATTTAAATATGAATATAACCACTAGTGGATCGTACCGCGAAAGCCAATGCGGCCAAGCTTCATTAAAAGAGTAGGATGTTCCACTTTATCACAGGCTTCAGTCAGATCTCTAAATAAAACTTTAGACTGTTGTCAATGGTTATCTTATTTGTTCTAAAAATGACAATAGAGATTGCTCCGTATTTCTGTTCTTCCTAAAAGCAAATTGTAAGGGAGAAGAAAAATTGAATTTATCTAAAAAAAACTTACAAATCTAGCTTTCATAGCCTTTTCAAAAATTTCTGAAAAAACTGATAGGAGGGAGATTGGGCGATAATTATTTAAAGATGTTCTATAATTGTTTTTAAATATTGGGATTGCCACGGTTTTGTTTAAGCAAGCCGTTTTTACAGTACAATTAGACACTCCACCTATACCAGGAGCCGATCGATTTCTAAGAGAATTAATTATTAAATACAGTTCCCCAGATGATATAGGTAAGAAACGGACACTACTCATTATATCACAGAGTTCTGTAATTAATAAAAAAAATTCGGTTTTCTGCAGTTTGTAAGTAGACTGCGTCGAGTCACCAACAGTGGTAAAATAATTGTTGAATGCATTGGCAATGGCAAATGAACCTTAAATATTACTTTCTCATCAATAATTTCTGTAATTAGAGCAGGCTGTGACTGACCAACTATTATATCGTTCACTGTTTGCCAGTTTTTGCGAGCATTTTTGCCACTACTACGGAACTGTTGAACATAAATTTTCTTTTAGTAGCGCATATTTTCTCGTTTACAAACTCACACAATTTCAAACTGTACTGCTTTAATCTAATATTATTAGAATGCTGCTTAACCAGTTAGCAAATTTGGTTCCTATTACTTATTTGTTCCAAGAGATAATAGGACATCCACGGCTTTAACTTAACTAATTGCTTGTTCACTGAATTATTAGAAGTAGTACATTTATCAACGTGACCTCTAAATATGTTTAAAAAATGTTCGAAAGCCAAAGACGGATCTCTAGAAAGAGCGGTCGATTGGTTCTGGATATACAAGAAGGATAACCAAAATGCTCCTTGGAGAGTCCTATAATCGGCAATGGTGTCTTACTTTAGCAGCACCGATTACGAGAATGAGATCGTGGAACAGATAATTCATTGATAATTCATTTCAATCCATTCTCTGACTAAACGTTTGCAGAATTCGCCTTAGCTATTCAAAACACTGTTAGGACCGTGGATGAACTACGAATCCTATGCCAGCGCTATTAACGCATGTGGGAGCAAACAGGACACCATCCGATTCGACTGTATGAGGGACTAGGAGACGTCCGACCGTGAATAAAATTCAAAACGATTTTCGTGCTTTGAATCTTAATTCTCATCCATTACAACAAGGATCTTTAAATGTGTTTCCACCGTTTTTTGATGGTGATTATGAGCACCAAGATGGATTAAATTTTTATGACTCGTCTAATCAAATTGAAGCTTTCAACTACCCAAAGTATCAAAACAATTATCAGTACCAACAATCTCCTAAACTGGGCCATTCGGATAGGTGCTGGAATTGTTGGCAGCCAAATCAAAAGCATTACTTGTGTCCTTCTCCATGGCAAAAGATGTACTGCATGGGATGTGGAGCACCAAAAGCCAAGCAAATAAATTATCAAAATTGTAGAGCAAAACGTTCGGGAAACTCGAAACAGGGTGTGAAAACTCCAATAGTTTCACACCCAGATTCGAAGAAAACAGACCAAAAACACGCCTTAAATTATTGAAGATGGAAACGGAAATTTGATTTGAGCTGAATTTGAGCTGATCACAGGCGGTACATTGGAGGAGCACGTTGGTCTGCTAGTAGTGGTCGCAAATCATATCCGTATAATGCTGGGTTAACAATAAACATAGAAAAGAGTAACTTTGTCTGAAGGAGATCAAATATCTTGGGTATCTGGTAGGATAGAGGATTGCGACCAGATCCAGAAAAAATATCCGCTATTACCAATCTGCAGGCCCCTACCTCTGTAAGACAAACTCGTCGTCTCCTTGGCATGGCGGGTTATCGCGGATTCATTGAGAATTTTTCCGCACTAACTACACCGATTACAGACTGCACAAAGAAAGGAAAATTTGTGTGGACTACAGAGGACCAAAGGTTTTTTGAAATTTTGAAGGTTAAATTGTCTACTGCGCCGGTACTAGGTAATCCAGATTATAATCGGCCTTTCTATATCCGTTGTGACGCAAGTAGGGAAGGTTTTGGAACGGTGTTGTACCAGATCAATGATGAGGGAATTGAACAACCTTTGGCATTTATGTCATAAAAACTGAATGGAACTCAGAAAAATTATTCAATTAGTGAGTTTGAATGTCCTGCTGCAATTTTCGCTGTAAAAAAATATCACCCCTATGTGGAGGGACACGATTTCACACTGATCACCGATCAGCACGTTAATGGGTCACATAATATTGTTTCGGATATGCTTTCTGCTTTGTATTGCGATGAGATTGTTGAGTTCAATGACAGTTTGCCTAAGGTTTTGCAACATCATCTTCTTGATCCTGAACACTTCGAAGATAAAGATTACGTTTTATTTACAAACCAAATTGTGGAATCTCCCGATTATCCTGCGTTTAAAGTAGATCGTAATTTTAAATTTATTCGGTTTGATCCTCGAAGTCATGAACCATTATCTGAGTTAGCGTTGTGGAAATTGTGGATTCCAGTTGGACTGAGAGGGTCAATTATTAAATACGAACACAATGAGCCTCTATCGTGTCATGGAGGGCTTATAAAAACCCTTGAAAAAATTCATAGATTTTACTTTTGGCCGGCGATGATTGTAAGATCACAAAAAGCCCTAATTCTTGTATGGCTCCACCCAAGGGTTCACAGTATTCTGTTGATCGCCACTGGCAACGAATATATGTGGATCTTTTGGGTCCTTATCCTCGGTCTACCAAAGGTAACACAATCATACTAATCGTTCTAGATCACCTTACGAAGTTTGTAATACTGAAAGCGCTAAGCAAGGGAACGTCGAAGCAAATTGTCAATTTTCTGCGCGATAAAGTGTTCTGCCGTCCAGTTTAAGAGTTGTGAATATAAAGATCTTTTAAAGGAATTTGGCCTAGGGTTAGCCGCAATTCGAGCCTATGTATGTGAAAGGCATTCAAAATGGGACCGCCATTTATATGAGATCTCGGCTGCTTTCGTGTTCACGAAACATCGTTTCATTGGTTCGATTCTCACCTTCATGTAAAGGATTCTCTTTCTTCCATAAATGTTTTGAACATTCTCTTTGTTGTCAAATACCAACATAATAAAGGGACTTACTGATAAATTGGTTTCCTTTCTGGATTTCTGTTCTCTCTTTTTTAACAATATTCACATCATCTAGTACTTTAAGACCTTTATTTTATAAGTCTTCCATTATTTCTTTGCTTGAGCAACTGTGAAGCAAACCTCTTGCCATGACTTTTTAGGCATCTGAGTCCAGAGTATTAATTTTTCGAACGTCATTGTTGAACGCTGTTACCTTATAGTCTTTGTCAGTAACCGATTTCATGAGTGACTGAATTTCTGGGTAACTGGTTATCCCCACATTATTTATAGGTGTGGTGATTTTTCTTTCGGTTGCACCAAATTTGGTGTAATGTTCCTGGTAGATTTACTACCTTTTGGTTGATTGACTTTGGGTAGAACATCTTTTGAATCTGGACTAGATTGTCCCTTACTATTTAATTGCTCAGCCTCAGGTGACGATTCAGCTTTTATTTTCTTATTCTTCCTGGACTGTTTGTTCTCCTTTAGGATCCAGTCCGTCTCTCTTTGTAATTCATCTTCATCAGTGGAATAGATGAGTTTGTCTGGTTCAACGCTTCCTATAGGGTGGCTGACACGAAGTGTTACCAAAACAAAACGCAACAGAATTTTTATTTTTTGATGAATTTTATTGAATCAAAATAAAAAATGTTCACAAATATTTAAATTTTCGAATTGCATTAGCAGTTTTTGATTTGGCCACCCTTAGCCGCGATTATGGCCTTCAAACAGCCGACAAATGGCTCTACGGTATTTTGGCCCATTTCCGGCGAAGCGCTTGCTTGAGATGATCGACACTTTGGTATTTTTTTGTCCCAACCTTCCTCTTCAAAATACCCCAAACCGAGAAATCTAGCGGATTTTGCATCCGGTCAATTTGGTGGACATTGGGCAGTGGAAATGAACCGCCGAACGTTGTTTCTCAGCCAATCTTGATTGACGCGCGCTTTATGACTCCGCGCCGAGTCCTGTTGAAAAGTCCAGACTCGGCTGCCGAAATGTTTTTGTGCCCAAGGCTTCAACGCTCCCTTCAACACATAATCCCGATAAATTTGAGCATTTATCTTGATGCCACTGTCCAAAAAAATTAAGTGAACGGCCTTCGGCCGTTACGGCAGCGAAAATTTTCAGTAGAACGGTCGGGCAAGTAAATCCGGTCGGTCGTGTTGCTTGTTCACATATTGCTCAATAACGAACGGTGACTCATCGGAGAAAACCAACTGTAACAACTCCTTTGCTCTTTCCACTCTAACTTTTTTTTGAGCATCGGTGAGACCATGCGTTTTTTGGAATTTCAAGGCCTTTAGTTCAAGATGGTTCTTTCAATATGTGCTGCATCCGTTCGAGCGAAATGTTCGCCTCACGAGCCATTTTTCTGCCGCTACGGCGCGGATTCCAAGCAAATTTGGCCTTCACCTTCCGAATGATATGCGGCGATGTTGCATTGCGTTTCGCTCTACCACCATGGCGTTTTGCAATACTGCCAGTATCGTTATAACGATTTATGGTGCGATACACAAACATTTTATTCACATGCAGATGTTTTAACTGGTTAACAATCGGCGGCTGTGGTTTTCCAGCCAAACATAGAGCAATCACACTATTACGCTTGAATTCCATTGCGGATAACTTTTATTTTGAATATTTCCCACTAAAATGCTTTTGCACGCTTGTAAACAATGGAATGGATTGTCATTAGCGTAAATTAGCGCAAAGAGCGCTCTGTCACCACTGGTTTGACAGCAATGACAGTCTGAAGTTGGTAATACTTCGTGTCAGTCACCCGGTATATCGCAATCTTCTTTTGAATCCCGATTCATTTTTAGGTTTAAATAAATTAATTTAATTAAATTAATATTTAAATAATAATAATTTTAAAAAATACATTTACAAAATTCTGCTATTAAACTAATGAAATAATGGAATTTTATAAATGGACTTTTTTTCTAAAATAAATAAATTTTGAAATTTTCACTACTGAAATTTTGAATTTTGATGTTTAAGTTATGGTTAAATCGGATTTTTTTTTGGATAAGCGTGATTTTCCATAAATTTTTACGGAAAAATCGTCAACATACTCGATTCAATCAACTATCTTATTCCAGTCGCGTTATCTGGTTTATTCTAACACAAAAATAGTGCGGATCACAAAATGTTGATGTGTTTTTTAATGTCGGCGGTCACCAGTTATCTGTTATACGGCGAGGATTTTTGATAAAATAATGGAATAATACTTGGCACCACGGTGGTATAGGACGCTACTGGATTAATACCATCCTATACATAATATTAGCACTATACAAAAGAGACTCGGTTTCACTTCGAGTTAATAAAAAACATCATCGCTACTTTGACTATTTTACATTGTGAGTATTATAGCCACCCATAAATTATTTTACGAAATTAAAACGTTAGGAGATTTTATAACAGTTAGTAAAGTTGTAAGAAATACAAAAATAAACGTGACATCTGATTTCCATTCCACCCCCAAATAAAAAAATAATTACTGTAATTATTTAGCCGTATAACATAGCAGTATAATAAATTATGGTGAGGTTTGGCATTCCGCCATAAAACGTGAAACACACACACACACACAACAGTATTTTGCATCTTAACCCACGTTATACGAGCATAGTGTGATACATTTTAATCGGAATTTTGTTAAGAACTTGCGATGAAATACTATTTCTTCACGCATATCGATTGATACAGACTCGCATACGCTCAACATATTTGTATATTTATTCAAGCGTTAAATACAACATCAGTGAAATTTTCAGTATGAAAATTTATTCAAAAATAATTCGAATTTGCTTTTACATCTCCATAATGGTAAAAATTTAAAAGAAAACGTAACGAAAATTTCCATTGATTTTTCAGTCTGGTATTGACATTTTTCTATCACATCTTGTATACGTACTCGTTTGTGTACATGCAAATTTTACGGTTGGTGTATTTAGAATAAATAAGAAAAAAAATGTTTCTCCTCTAGATTTGAAGAGTACATAAAATTTTAAGTTTATATTGAGAAATATTTTTTGTGCGCGCTTCACGATGTCAATCTATTGAATGAACGTCAAAAGGTGTGTTTAAGTGTCACTAAAAGAGTTTTAGTGGTATTTTATTATTTTATGTATCGAGATTTCTTCGTAATATAATGTGAGTTGTTTGCGTCAGGTGTGATATTATTAATACACAAGTGGTTACAAGGGTCAATGTACTATCGATAGCGGTTAGCTTACTAATTTATTCATGATGTGTAAACCACGTCAGTTTTATAGTTTTTTTCTCGAGTGAATTAAAAAATCGATTTTCATAATTTTCCAACATACTAAACACGAAAAACATTGTTTTGCTTGTGTTGCCACAAGAGAAATTACATAAAAAATCTTCTCACCCAAACAGCAGCAACAATAGCGTATAAACTAAAGGGGCTTTTAATTTGGGCCGGTCGTTGTTGGCAGCCTGTGGCGGCGTCTGTCTAATCTGATGTTTTTTTTTTTCAGTTACTGACATACGAGTGAACAGCACGTCAGTGTTGTGCGTGTACGCGTAATTTGAAATTTTCGATTTTGGCGTAGACAATGCTGACAATTCGTAGAGTATGTAGAATATTCGTAGACAATGTATATTATTGTTTTTTTGTTATATTCCTCATTGTTTTCAGTTTGAATTTACCATCAGTACACAGTTATCCCAGTTCAAATTGCTTATTTTCAATACTGTGTAAGGTTATAATTCAATGTTTACAAAACAAATAGGTGATAATAGTGGACGGGTATTTTTACAATAATTCAAGATGTTTTCTTATTTTTTATTTGCAATGCCATGTTTTTCATTATCAATTTCTAGCGCCATGTATTTAATGCATTACTGGACAAATGGGTGATGATGTCACTTTTGGTTTCTGGTGATTTCTTTTCGAAAAAATTTGTTGAACTAAACTAAGCAGTTAAAAAGTTTACTTTAAATTGTCAAAGTGCGGTAGATGACACACACTTGCAAAACATAAAAATTTTACTAGATAAAAAACCGCCAGTTTCACTGGCCTTCGGTATTTCAAAATAAAACTTTAGTTTACAATTGTGTACGGTAAAATTTAATAGACTGTTCGGCTTAGACCTGCCTTGAATTTTCGAAATTTCGGGGTACTTAGCTTATGTCAATGGAACCCGTTAAATATTGTATGAAATTTTCTTAGACCTCTGTGTACTAAGATTTGTTTCAGCTTATTGATAGTGTACCTGGGAAAATCTCAAATGAGCACGGTCGATGTGATTAAATTTCGTTCGCCAGGATCAATATATTATGATTCTAAAGTAGGTTCATTGTCTAAGTTTATGCAATTCATGTTTATAAGCCAAAGCAATAGTAAACAACACTAACCATTGGTTAGGTTCTGTCTACCGACTCGACAGGTATTTCCGTTAAGCGATGCTTTTAATATTGGGATAACACAGCGATTAAAATCCGGTAAATTTATTTTTTTTTGTTTTACAAATGGTTCTAAACACTTCCGCAGGTCGGAAAATATGCGTACACCGACACACGAAATTGAGTTCATCAAAATATATGTTAACAAGACCAAATAAACTGTCGTTACATATAGGATTTATCTCTAATAATAACGCCGTACGACGCTAAGTTTGCGACTGTGAAAGAAATTCTCTGTGAAATGCTGGCAGTCATCTATTTACAACTTGGAAACGAATACTGCATCGACTACTCAAGTTTAACATTAATTTCTTAATCAAAAGGGTGACATACAAATATGGAGGCCACATGGAAATGGATTGTGTGTACAATGAAATTTTTTTGTCTGCTGGATTTAATGCACGGGAACTTTGTACTAAGTTTGTCCTAAAAATAAAAAATAAAAAATTAGGACAAACTTAAGACAAAGTTCACGCTTCATAATACCGATAAGAAGTTTGTACTGAGCTTGTTCTAAACCAGCAAAACAATGTAACTTGTTTATATGTATATGTCAAATGTAGACATTTAGGCGACTACACAAAATAATCGCTGGTTTAAATTAACTTTTAAATTTTATCATGTAATACTAAAAACTTGAACTGACATAAATAAAAAATACGCTTTAATTGAATAAAAATAAATCATATTAAACTCTTACAATTAAATGTCAATTTAAGTCAGCTTTTTAAATGAAATAGTCTAATTCTCATATTACAAAAATATTTTCTAATTATACACAATATTATTATTGTTACCATAAATGTGAAAATAAACAGGTTTACAATCCATAAGTTTCATAAATTTATCATGGAGCTCACTTAGTGAGACAGACGTTTATGTGAATTTATGTCTCTTAAATCGCTTAGGGGTGCCGTTTTAGGGTAATACTAAATAGGGTTACAGGTTATTCTCATCGGTTTCTCGTGGAAGGGGGAAAGATAATAGTACCACCGACTCAATTTATAGTAGTACTATTATCTTGCCCCTTTACAAGTGAAACCGATTAGAATAACCTGTAACCCTATTTAGTATTACCCTTAAACGGCACCCCTAAGCGATTTAAGAGACATAAATTCACATAAACGACTGATGGCTTATAGCGAATTTATGAAACTTGTAGTTTAAATTAGTTGTTTTTGATAAATTTATTTTAATTACTGTATTTGATTATTATTTTAAGCAAATGGAGCAAATTGTTAATTATAGTTTTGTTTGTTGGTAAAGTTACCAACTGTAATTAAATGTTCCTCATTGTTCCTTATAAACATTATACATCCTTTTAAGTTTCTATTAACAATTTAAATACATCAAGTGATCGCCTAAATGTTTACATTTCACAAATACAAACAAACATTTTATATTTGTTTTGTTGGTTTAGGACAAATTTAGTACAAACTTCACATCGGTTGGATTTACAAGTTTCATTTAAATATTGAGGCATTTGACAGGAATCAAATTTATTCTATGCGATAGTTGTCGTTATTAATTCTTCCATGAACTGGTTATTTGACATTTTATTGCGTAGTGAAGATTTTGTTCATTGAAGCACCTTCGCTCAAAGTAGTTTATTTTGACAGCTCTGTATTTCGTTTAAAAATTGTAGGTATAAAGTTCTACTTATTGACATAAGTTTCCGATATTTGTCCCATTATTACCACAACTAAAGTAAAGGGTGTTTTTTTAAGAGGTTGCCGATTTTTTTTTTGAATAAAACACATATAAAATTATGAAATGACCAAAATTTTTTTTTATTTGGTAGATAATTTTTTGGCATTTAACATTTAAACACAATTTCTGGCATATGGCTACCACGACTATTTTTCACAAATGTCATTCTGGAGGTCCAATTTTCCAGCACTTTTTCAAGCATTTGAGGGCGTATGTCAGCAATGACACGTTGAATATTGGTTTCCAAAGCGTCAATCGATTAAGGTTTATCCACATAAACCAATGACTTCACGTATCCCCACAAAAAGTAATCGAGTGGCGTCAAATCGCACGAACGCGGAGGCCAATTCACCGGACCATTTCTCGAAATAATGTTGTCGTTGAAAGTTTCTTTCAATAAGTCGATTGTTTCACGTGCTGTATGGCAAGTGGCACCATCTTGTTGAAACCACATTTCATCCATATCCATATCTTCAAGATTTGACAACAAAAACTCATTTAACATGGTTCTGTATCGATTTCCATTCACGGTAACGCGTCGTCCTTCCTCATTTTTAAAGAAATATGGACCGATGATCCCACCAGCCCATAGACCGCACCAAACAGTACATTTATCAGGATGCATTGGTAATTCTTGAACGGCGTGTGGATTATCTTTGCTCCAAATGCGACAATTTTGTTTGTTGACGTATCCATTTAACCAAAAATGCGCCTCACCACTGAAGAGAATTTTACGGTAAAAAAATGGATCTTCGTTCAATTGATTTAACGACCAATCACTGAATTCACGGCGCAAACGATGGTCGTGTGGCTTTAATTCTTGCACCAATTGAATTTTGTATGGCACCAAACCCAAATCTTTACGTAAAATTTTCCATAAAGTCGATGGACAAAGTCCAATTTGCTGAGCACGACGACGAATCGATAAATTGTCGTTTTCTTCGACACTGGCCTCAACGACAGCAATATTTTCTTCTGTACGAACTCTTCTCATTCTTGTCGGTGGCTTGGCATCCAAAAGAGTGAATGTAGACCGAAATTTGGTAATTACGTTCTTTATGGTGGTCTCTGACGGACGATTATGTGCACCATAAAATTCACGAAGTGCTCTATAAACATTTTTAATTGAACACTGATTTTGAAAATAAATTTCCACGATTTGAAAACGTTGTTCTGGAGTTAACCTATTCATAATGATTTGCCAAACAATACTGAGTAGAAATGCCACTTTGAGCTGTCAAAACAACTGTCATAAAATAAAACGACATCTATCGGAAAAACAAACCTCCTAAAAAAACACCCTTTATAAATGTAAGAGATATTAATTTTTTCCTATCAATCCGTTTTCCGAACAAAGTTTCACATATTATATTTACGAAAGTACGTCATAGCCATATGAAAACTTGGATTCACATTTTGCAAATGTGGGCTAGGAATAAACCCCGTGAAGGCGAATTGCCTAAATAATCAAAGAAACCATAGAATTTTACTGATTGAAAAAAAACAATAATTTTCGACATTGTCAAACATTTAATTGTCTACATACATTCTCTACACACGTAGAATATTAATTATCGCGTAGACAATACGGCACAATACTGCAGCACGTCCAAATGATAAAACTTTATTATAACGTTGCGCGCGTTGCGCCCATTTAAAACATTGCCGCGGTCCGTGAAAGTGTACAAGAGAACCCGAGGCAGTCAATTTCTCACTGTACACAAGAACTTGGCCTTTCACAGGCTACAACTTAGCGAATTTTGCGTCGGGACTTAGGCCCACACCCGTACAAGATCCAACTGACCCAGGAACTCAAAGTTAATGACCATATACAACGCCGTTTGTTTCCTAACTGGGCTTCGGAGCATTTTTTGGATGCATTCATCTATGTCAACAAGCAGAATTGTCGTATATGGGACGACGACAACAAACACGAGATGGCAATGCATCCACAAAAAGTTACTGTTTGGTGCGGATTTTGGGGCGGCGGCGTCATTGATCCGTACTTTTCCGTCCAAATTCTTTTAGTCCAAATTGAACGATATGGAGATAGACGACATGTGTTTCCACCACACCAAATTGTACGATTTGAGGGTAGGGTTATCTCTCGCAGAGGTGACGTGAATTGGCCACCAGGATTGTGCGATTTGGCCCCGCAAAACTTTTTCTTGTGGGGTTTCCTCAAGTCGCAGGTCTATGTCAATGACCGATCTCTTTTATGCCGAAATCGACCAATACCCTTAAAGTTAACATAACCAATACCGTCGCTCACATTCAACCGAATCTATGCGGATCATTTAAAATCGGACCACTCTGATCCGTGCCACCGTGGGAAACCGCGGCCGACATTTGAACGCTGTCATATTCCATAAATAATGGCATACATGGGCCTTTAAAATGAAAAAAGAATTTTGTTAATACCTCACACACGGCTTGTTTTATTTCATTTCAACATCGACCCGCCTAAATTGAAAAACCCTTTAATTTCCATATAACTCAGAAATTTCATATTTCACTTGTGTGTCAATAGTTTATGATTTAAACAATCATCATATAATAAATAATCAATTAGAAGGAGCAAAGCATTAAACTTTTATAATTAAAAAAATTATTCTTATACAAGAAATATCCTTTGATACAAAATATTATAAATAATTTGCTTCTTCTACCAGAAATTACCGTTGATACAAAAAAGTACTAACTTTTATAATAAAAAAAATCATCTTCTGCAAGAAATATCCTTTCATACAAAATGGTGTACGTGTAAAATTGGCTTAGTTTGAAAAGTATCTTTTGTTTTTCGTAATGTCATTTACTCATTTCCAAACACAGTTCGTGGTGAAACGTATCGAAGTGGACAACTTTTTTAATTGTTTTGTCTAAATTAATATTAATTTGTGTACATCCGACTGTCCGTTATTCCCGATTACTTAAGTACATTGGAATCAAATAATTGTTGGTGACTATTTTACGATATTAAAATTTGTTTCAAGAGAAAATACATTCTTATTGGAGTTTGCTAGTAAACAGTGAAAGTGATATAATTTATAAAACATTAATTTAATCATTAAACGAATCATTAAATTAATTAAATTCATAGTGGTTAGACACTAAGTAGTGATAATTTTAACAGTGTTACTAAGCTATAAACATTTTGGCATAAATGACTTTAATAAGTAGCAGTGTACTAAGTAGTGTCCGTACTATTGAACGGAAATAACGGTGTATCCAACCCGTTAACAGGTATTCTCATCTCGTGCATTTCTTTACATGGGATGGGATTTGTGATCAAATTTATTTCATTAGATATAAGCTGTAAATTTAAATATAAAATTAACAAAAATTTTGTAAAGTGAGCATTTTCTGTTTTGCGTCGTTCTTGTTTGATCAAGCAAAAGTAGGTGCATTATTAACGATCGCGTGTGTTTTTGCTGTAGGGAAGTGATTAGGGTTGAGATTGAGGTTAAATTTGGAACGTTTTAA
The DNA here is from genome assembly GCA_963691935.1 of Nephrotoma guestfalica. Taxonomy (NCBI): domain Eukaryota; kingdom Metazoa; phylum Arthropoda; class Insecta; order Diptera; family Tipulidae; genus Nephrotoma; species Nephrotoma guestfalica. The sequence continues at coordinate 204,350,280 of OY829914.1, read as the reverse complement.
CAGAATGTTTGCATTCAAATACTTTGTTGTTGATCGATGTATTTCTCTTTGCATTTTTGTTTTGAAACGTAGCGGGATAATATTAACAACGTTTCTGTATCTAAAAAGGTTTGCAATGCGTGAGTGTGTGTGTGTGTGATGATCGCGCCGTTTTCGTTCTGTTGATTCTTTTATAAGCAGCACTGTCGCAATGAATTAGTTTTTTTGTGTATAGGAACACGATTTGGCCGTTCTTGCGCGTGCTTTTCGGCTCGAGATGGCTATTACATAAAATAAAAGGACCAACATATTTTTAAGCACTGAGAACTATCGACGATAAAGTATGACAGATCTAATATTATCACGTATTATCGTATTTATGTTATATTATATGAATTCATCAGTGTATTTGTGAGCGATGCAAATATGTGTGCAATGGGCTCTTACGTGTTGTCCAGAATAAATACGCAAGGTCTATATGCAATCATATTAACAACTTGCACATCTTCCGATCCTAAAAGTTTTTGGAAAAATCACGAAGAAAGCCTTAGTGAAGGTACACTTCGACAAGCACCTAGAAAAAATCCTGATATAGAAATACAGTTGTCAGCAGACATTTTCATTTAGTATTCATATTACTTGAGGATGCATGCATATTCATTAATCACAAAGTTGTTTATCAAGTGGATTGCCAACACCGACACGCCATGGACACATTGTTTGTAAAAGAGACCTATTACGAGAACAATATTACGAAATTGATCAGTTACGAGTTTTCGCTGAAACTCAAAAAACCCTTTATAGTAGAGCATGGCAAACAGTAATGGTGGAATTAGCGACGCGAATCTTTAGCAACGAGGCGCATTTTTCGAATGCATTCATCTATGTTAACAAGCAGAATTACCGTATACGGGACGACGCCAACAAACACGAGGTTCACCAGGTTACAATACATCCACAAGAAGTTACTGTTTGGTGCGGATTTTGAACCGGTAGTGTTATTGGTCCGTACTTTTTTGAAAATGACGTTAACGAGGCAATCACCATCAACGGCGAGTGCTACAGAAAGATGCTAACCGATTTCTTTTGGCTCAAATTGAGCGATATGAAGGTAGAAGATATATGGTTCCAGCAGCACGGGGCTACGTGCTACACAGCAAACGCAAAGATGGAAATTCTGAATGAACGATTTGAAGGTAAGGTTATCTCTCGCAAAGGTGACGTGAATTGGTTACCAAGATCGAGTGATTTGACTCCGCTAGATTTTTTTTTGTGTGTTTTCCTCAAGTCGCAGGTCTATGCCAATAAGCCGCAATGAACCGTTGTCCTTAAAGCCAACATAACCAATACCATCGCTCAAATTCAGCCGGATATATGCGGCAGAGCTATTGAAAATTGGACCACTCGAATCCGTGCCACCGTGAGAAGCCGTGGCGGGCATTTGAACGATGTTATATTCCATTAATAATGGCATGCATGGACCTTTTAAATAAAACAAAAATTTCGTTAATACCTCACACACAGCTTGTTTTATTTCATTTCAACATCAACCCGCCCAAATTGAAAACCCCTTTATAAAGTTTAAGAATAAAATGCAAAGAGAAAATTTATCCAAACAGTTTTGTTTCAATCAACAGATATTTTCCGCTTAACCAGGTAATTTCTATGCTATGTACACCAAAGTGGAGCTTTAATTAAATTTAGAAAATATTATTTTGCATTCTGTAATTAAGTAAAAAAGTTGACTTTACATGTCTTTTTGGTAAGCTGAGCTCTTGAATATAAAAATAAACGATCAAAATATTTCCAAGAAATGTTTTTTCAGTTGTGTGATTGTGAGTAATTTAGTAAGAGTACAAAGAATATGTAAAGTATCCATTACAACATTTTTTCTATAAATTTTTCGGTACAAATTTTGAACAGAAGAATTGTTATACTTTGTGAGATTAGATTTCATTTGATTTTAATCAAAATATTACTTTTTTGCTTCGTTTGCCAGAGACAACATTACTCATCAGTGTCACTAATGGATATCAATTATTTCAGATTTTCGGGAACATATTTTAATTGTGTGTGCCTAAGACAGTTATAGTGAATTAAGAAGACAACTAAATTAATAGTACTGATGACTAATTCTTAGAATTAGCAATTTAATGTATTATATATACATATGTACAGTATAATTAACATATTGTAGATAAAACTGGGATTTTGTAAATAGGGAAATACTTTAAACTTACAGAAAGATGCTCAAGTAACTAATTTTATAATTCAATTTTTTCTTTATGGCATAATCTTAACAGCAAATCTTCAAAATTTAGTTGTAAAACGAAAAACCAAAGTTTTTCCACCATACATTTAATTAGTTCAACGTAGTGCCTTCGCGTGATATACACCTAAAATGTTTCCATTTTACCCGAATGTACTGGCTTTGGCAAAGTTCCGTACGAAAACTGGTTGGTCAGGTAGTAGTTGACGAGGTTTACTTTTCAAATTGTAATTTGTGACATTGCGAGAATAAGCATTTTTAGGATGTGACAGCTCAAGTGCTTGGGCATTTGATAAGCGGTTGACATTGTCCTCTGTTGTAAAATAGCGACCGTTTCGTAAATTGAACTCCCGCATTAACCGATATGAAGATCCATGACTGGCCATGTGCTGGCTGAACGTCAGAAAATAGGGAGAAAATCCCGTCGAAGAATGATAAACATTACGCCAAGCAGAGCCTATTTCGTGTATAAATATATATCCCAATGCCTATGATTATCAGTGATATAGGCACGAATAGCTGAGATTATCGTGCAATTTATGCTTTCTGACGCATTGCCCGGAGTACTTGGCTGTGAACTGCTGTACAACATCATAGGATTTTAAAAATTAGTCTGTTAAATTCGAGTGAAATTGCTTCCCGTTATCCGAAAACAAAAATTCCGGTACCCCAAAGAGATTAAAAACTTTCGATTTCAAAAACGTTACTATATATTTGGCGGTGGCATTCCTCAGAGATTCCAACAGAACAAATTTCATGTAGTGGTCTAACAAGCTTAACAGATATGTCTTTCCGTTAATATTTCTTGGGTGTGGACCCACAAATATGATATTTTCCCATTTCAGGTTGCATGACGTAATTTCGAGGCTTATTCTTCTATAGATTTCGCAACGGCGGACGTAATCACGAACATCCCGAGACATAATGGCCAATAAAACAGACGCTGTGGTACCTCTAATGTTTTGGCATAACCATGACGAGCACTCGTAGGAGCATCGTGCGCTTGTTGTAGAAGGCTTATGACTAATGGCTCCGGAATCATCAAATTCCAGCGAGAGTTTAAATACTTCGTTTGTGTTCTCTCTGTAGTTTGTGTTTACTATCGAGTTTTGTTGAAAAGCCAGAACTCTGCCAACGTAGGAACCAGCGGTAAATGCCGCGTGATTCAGGTCCACATGTAGAGGAGGTATACTTGCACTAACATCATCGACCACATTATCTTTTTTATAGCGTCGAGATGGATTCAATATAACGCAGCCGGAACAACGTTTAAAGAACCCTTGCGGTACTCTATATTAAAATGGTTCATACTCCATCTCGCAAGCCGCTCGGATAAATCCTGCGGAGGCTTGAGTGGTTGGTGATTATAGTGAAAATTCCCCTCTACAACTTTTTGACGCTCATTACCACGGACAAACATTCAAGTTCTGTTACACTATATGTACGTTAGGCAGAGTTCAGCACCCGCACAAGTATTAATCGAAGTGTCGCTTAAAGTCAGCGTTTCGAAGTACCGATGCAGATGATAAAACACGTTTAAGAGATTCTGATCAGAACTTCGGATTACATTTGAGAAGACGTGTATCAGCCTTCACAATGCGGAGCTTTGCACAGTCCGAATGGCATAAGCATCCTTAACAGTAAACGCATTCAATTTCCGGGCGTTCATGTTCCGGTTAAAGTTGATGTCGACTTTCAGGGATGACAGGGAGATGAAATACCTTCAAAGAGGTTACACAGATAGCATTAAAACCAAACGATTCCCAGAAATACATTCCGAGACAAAGAGGTTGGAGCCGATCCGGAGCAATATAGAACCATAAACGTTGTACCCTACCTGCGTATACGGCACAGGCAATAACACATGACCAATAATGGCTTGTTTTTCGGCGCTGTGTGTAAATAAGAAGGAAGATGATGCACCTTAATATTTGATTGTAGGAACTGCTCTGAGCCAGCTCCTAATACACAAACATTAGTCCCGCTATACAACGCCCTGACATATAGAATACCGTTTATCAGAACGCGAGCGAATAGTTTGTTATCCTCATGTAAATTAAAAACTGACTCCGCAATAATTTTCTTGATTTGCCTTCGTATAAAGGCCAGTATCGGACAGATTAGCTTCGCTTAAATGCGGAAGTTGGGTGATAAATTTGAGTCTAAGATGAGTGAATAGTTAGATTGTGACAGTCTAATGAAGATATGTATGCTGGCGAAAAAATTTCGAACAAGTGCTTGTTTTACGATTTTTTCCAGTGGATTTAATGTCCTTTGAAGCTCAATTAACACACCCCTTTTTATTCACGCACACAACCACTCATTCTACCACCTGCACATTGCAAGCTCCTTGGCAACCTGTACACTGACGTGGACGAGGGTCGGCGCGGAATTCTCCACCCCAACAGAGGGTCTTATTTGTTTTTATTAACATCACCATTCATAATCGATGAGGAATATTTGCTTTGCATCCAGCTAGCTTCTGGTGGGATTCGAAGCCTAGATGGTTCTTGGGAATAACGAACCCCAGGTACTTTCATTCCCTGTGTTGGCTTCTCATCATATCAAGATAACAAATAGGGTTTAACCACATTGGGAGCACTGCACTCGTAACAATATTTTCCAGAACTAAAATTTGCCACATTTTTGAATAGAGGCAGTTGATTGCTAAAACGAATCGTAACAAAGAGCATTCACTTCCGGATACATCGATCCGCTGTCGCATCTGTATTATCGCGTCTGTATTATCGGCATACGCATTAGTTTCATGTTATTTTTCGAATAGGTGGTGTGCGCTAGTTAAAATCATTCAGTGACTTTGAAGTCACTTATAGTTCCTGGACATATTTACGAGATGATTCCGGATTATTGTTACGCGCTTCCGATTCAGGCAATAGTTGGTTATTCGATAACGCTGATTTTAAGAGGAAGCAGAAGATTTCGAGAGAGCTCCCACGGAATTTCTCTTTTCTGGCAATGATTGGCCGTCGAATTTCAAAGTTTATCTTCCTGTCTTGAAGAAGATTACTACTATTACATTACCTGTCTACTACATTACCACCAAGGGAAATTTACGAGCCAATTAATTGAGTCAATTCTTCTGCAGAACTTCCACCAAATTTCGAAGTGGTTGGTGATTTTTTCGGGGTTTCAGCATCGGAAGGCGCAACTAAGTTTTTTAATTTTGTATTTTCGACCAATTTAAGTTTTTTTGTAAGTCTGACGAGACTCCGGTTTGATTAAGAAACCTATTCGAAAGAGGAAGTGATTTAATTTATGCATCTATGATTTTACTTGGTATGGTGGTTTTAACGTTTTAATCGTGATTTCCTCCTCCTCAGAATCGGTAAACTCAATGCTCGTGGCATATGACCTCGCAGGAGACGAAGCCTTTGTAATAAAGGAACCTTTTTAGCTAAATTTGCGAATGTTGTAATGCAGAAATTCGTTGTTCGTGTCCAATTCACGCAAAATTCTAGTAATGGCTCGTTCTGTTTATAAAGAGTTCTCAGAGGTGCAGTTCTAAATGCAGAGACCCTTCTTAACGCACGAGGATAGATAATTGAAATTTATAGATTCGAGTAAGATCAATAATTCGATTCTGCCCGACACTTCATTTGATGGATTAAGATTATATTTGCAACAATGCGGCGCTTACTAAGAACACCAACATTGATTAGTTTCAAATGCTCAAAGTATGAAGGCAACCTAAAATTTTCAACCCAGGGTAGTCCATGGAGAGAAAAACGAAGGAATCTATGGTGCAGTGCTTCAATGCGAATTATGTGGATATTGTGATGCGGGACCATACCTGGCTGGTATACTCGAGCAGACATCGAACTTAGGTAATGTACAGCGAATTCATAACAGGTGGATCAAGGAATACGAGCGAACGAGGCCATTTTGCAGTGACATCGGTGTTGATGGAATAATCCCCACAAAATGTTAATCAAAAATTTTTCTGAACAATCATCTTCTTTAAATGGAATTACTAATGATACTTAGTATTCACTGATACTTGGATTCACTTAAAAAGCGACATAATGAGTACTACAATAAAGAGTTGTTGTCCTTTATAAGATATTTGAATAAATATTAATTTTAGTCTGCAATAATGCAGTATCCCAAAAACACAATTAAACAGAAATTTGTGAACATTTCAGTTCAATTGCAGCAACTGGAGTTCGAAACCAATGCAAACAGAAGTGATTACTGCTTGTTGTTTTCGTTTACGTAGTATCTAAAACAAATTATAAACAATTTTGACCTCTAGACTTTTGCAAATTTACCATGCGCTATATCACAGCGAGTTTTGTCTAAATGATGATCCCAGTGGTTTTTGGCTGGAATCGGTGGCAACTTCAATAGAAGATTTACAGTGTTTGCAATTGTTCATTTAATTATTGTGAAAAGTAAAAGTAAGTAATGATATTTTTTGACAGAATCCTGACTTTAACAAAACTTTGGTCCAGTATAGCTCAGATGGATTGAACTTTATACCTAACCTGTTATCATAAATTCTCTTCACCGGAAGTGGTGAAGAGCCTCCTGCTCTACTAATCCAAATTCAACTCTTTCGTTGGATAAAAAACTTTCGGAATTAAAAAAAAACATTGTTATCGGAGATTGCGGAAATCTTTAATCAAAATTCTAGATCACGATCCAATTCAAATTCACAAAGTCGTAACAATTCTCGAACAAATTCTAAAACTTACAATTCACGGAAAAAGTCGCCAAATTCTCGAATTTTCTTCAATCCATTTTAGGGTGAATCTTCAGCCGAAAAAAATTCATCTGTTTCTATCATAATCATTTCGACACAAAGGTGTTTAAATGTAAACCAAATTGCAAATTTGTATCAAATAACTTAGTCGGTAACAATGTTCCAAACAATAAATAGTCATTCATAAATTGGTAGTGTGTGATGAGGTAACTAAAACTAGCCGCCTTTTAATCTACGAAATTTTTCTTCAGACTCAGTTTTTATATACAGGGCAGATGTCTCAGTCTTGCCAGCTCGTTTTGTTCGGAATCCAAGGGTCGATCCATCATCCAGGTTGTTTGCAGCGAACGGTTCTTCGGTAAACGCGTACGGTACTAAATTCAAGGGAGTTCATCGATGCTGACGTATCGATGCCTATCATCGATGCGGATTTTTTGACGAAAACTGAGTTATTAGTTTATATGCAGAGACAGAGGCTCATAGACTCGTTAACCTCGCTGTATACAAATGGTACTTCTTCCTTTCCGATATTACTACTGTATCTAGGATCGACAGGTCAGCGACGGATCAGGGAGTTTTCAACATGATTTCAAATTTTTTAACTGTTATTCAAGAAAACATTAGTATTGACAATAGCAAAACGTTTCTCACAAAATTGAAACGTACGGACCACCGGTTGCACGCAAACCACGACGACTAGTACCGGACCAATTCATCATTGCGAAGACCGAATTCGAAAACATGATGAAACTTGGGATTTGTAGACTTAGTAGCAGTCCTTGTTCCAACCCGTTACACTTAGTAGCTACAAATAATGGAGAGTGGAGGTATCTGATTCGACATCTTTAAGACTTTACACAACAACTAGAGAGCTGCACTATATTCACAACGATAGACCTTGTCCAGGCTTACCACCACACCAAATTCTTATTGAACCGACTAACATTCCAAAAACAGTAATTTCGACACCTTTGGGACTATTTGAATTTTGTAGAATGAGTATCGGCCTATGCAGCACAGTCGTTTCAACGTCTGATGCATTCAGCACTTCGCGAACTTGACTTCTGTTTTGTATATTTGGACGACGTGCTCATTGCCTCTCCAAATTATGACGAACATCTCGACCAGGTGCTACTGTTGACCAGGAATTGTTGAACGACTACCTGAAAGGTTACACTAAGAACAGTCGAGTTACAATACTATGGTCAATTAAAGCTATCAAAGCGTCGATAACTGTAAAATTAAAGATACAGCTGCTACTTTACTTATTCATCCATCATCGTCAGCACCCCTGGTCATCATGGTTGATACAGTGCTTATGATCCTGAACTTCTCACGCCTTATTCGGGCATCAAACACTTTCGACATATTCTCGAAGGCCGTATATTCACGCTTTATCGCGAGCATAAACCACTTGTCTACGCTGTTAACCAGAATCCCGAAAAATCATCTCGTCAATTTCGACACTTAGATTTCATTGGTCAATTCACGACTGATATTCAGCACATCTTTGGACTTGATAGCATTATAGCAGATGCTCGTTCACTTATGATTATGTTATCATCGCAGATGCTCAGATCAATGACGAAGAACTTCAAGAAGTTTTAAGGAGTAACTCTGTTCTCAAATTTCCCGTTTCAGTCACTTCGAAAAAAATAATATATTGCGATATTTTTACACCTAGACCATTCATTCCCCTAAATTTCCGAAAACAAGTTTTCGATGCTTTTCATACTCTTTCTCATCCTGGCGTCAAAGCTTCTATCAATCTTTTGACTTAGAATGGCATCTGGTCATCAATTAAAAAAGACGTTCAAAAGATGGTTCAAAGTTACTCCGCTTAGTATTTATAAATTAACTTCTCAACTAATCAGCGGTATTGTGTCATATTGATTGATAGATATACTCGCTGACCCGAGGCGGTTCCAGTTCCGGATATAATTGCTGCAACCGTTGCTTTCCCTGTCGCATTGGATAGCTCGCTTTGTTGTTCCAGAATTCATCGTCATGGACCAAGGCATGCTGCAATTCGTATCACAACTTTTTCACGAACTGGCTAATTTACCCTGTTTTGAGCGCAGGAGAACAACTTAGTTACAACCCAAAATGTAATTGCATGATCGAGAGATGGCATCGTGTCGTCAAATCTGCCATTATGTGCTACGACCGAACTGATTGGGATAGTGTTCTTCCTTCAAACTTACTAGGACTACGAACGACTTATAGTGACGAACTAAATGCTACTCCAGCCGAACTTGTTTACGACTCGAGTTCCTGGAACATTTTTAGATACTACGAACGATCAAATTTTACAATCAGACTTTATTACTAACTTAAGACAACACTTTGATGGAATTCGACCTGTTCCGTCTTCTCGACATCCTACGGACAAAATTTTCATTAGTAAAGATCTGCTGACTTGCTCGCACGTTTTCTTACGGACTGACGTAGTACGCAGATGGCTGCTACAACCATATACTGGACTGTATTTGATTATCGACCGTACAGAAAAAGTTTACACTTTGGATCAGACTGGACGACACGCCAAAATTCCCATTGACCGTCTCAAACCGTGTTACTCGGACAATCAATCGCAAATTACGGACTCACAGACTGGATAACTATTACCAACTCAAGAACAAAACCTCATTATTTCACCTTACTGACCTAAATTACCTACCGTGGAGCCGAAAGTTCGCAAACATGTTCGTTTCAATCTTTTACCTAAACCTTCAACAACTACAAGGGCGGGTCGTGTATCCAGACCTCCTACCAGATTCTTGCTTAATCGATAGATCTTCGATCTCTCTGGGGGGAGTGTTTGTGGCGTTTTCACATCCTTTTTTCATAAATGCACCATTTAAATTAACTAAAATTGGCTACCACTAGGATGGTAGTTGGGTATAAACCAACTCTTTGTAAAATTTTCGACCACAACAAGCCAGAAAAAACAACAAAAAATAGTTTTGGAGGTTTTCAATTTTTTTAGCGAGTTAGAAAAAAAACATATGAATACTAAAAAATCTTAACTGCTGATATGTGTGAGATAAAATAAATATTTGGTGGTGCTGTTTCAAACAAAACTTTTAGTTGTGTATGGTATGGGGTTTGATACCATACACAACTAAAAGTTTTCTTCATTCTTAATCCTAAATGCTAAAATATCACCGAAGCCTCACTGGATATTTTAAGGACCAGGAAAAATAAACGTCGATTGAAAAATCAATTTATGAATCTCTCGGGCAAAATTAATTCGCAGCTAACCTGTATTCTTGTTCAAGAAAAGATTAATCGCAGTTATCAGAGAATATTAGTTTGGCACAACTAACCTGTACGTCACATTTTTATTTTATCTTTTAGGTTTAATTTAAATCGAAACACAACCAAAAACACTAAAATCAGTCAAACAATTAATTTATCCTATAAGTTTTGCGGTAACCCCAACTACGTTGCTCAACACTGTTTCGAAACTAACTGGATTTGAACCAGAATGAAAATTATTAATTTCTATAAAGCCCGCTGGATACAGAAACAATTCTTAGAAGATTCTCCCATTTTTCGGATTCCTTTCCGGAGGATTACATCGACGCCAATATATAATCGATACTATACAAATCAGCAAATATTGCAGGATTGTATAAACGTTAGTATGATAATTACGGGAGCTACCAGTGTAAGCTAAAGAAATTCAAGCTATTTAGAATATACATAATTTAATTTATTAAACCTGGATTTAAAAAATAATTTAATTTAATTCCACGAACGAAATAAAGTTGCTTATGGTTGAACGAATATCGAAGACATCGATTGACCAGGATATTTCAATCTCACCGGACTGCGTACCGAAAATCAATGGAAAAAACAATAATCTATATTTTCTTGAATTGTCTACTTACTCTATCAATTCTCGACATTGCCTACGCTATTTTCGACATCCACATGTAAATAATTCGAAAATGCGCGTAGACGCACAACACTGGAATTTTATTGATTGCTAGCAGAAACAGTAATTTTCGATATTTCCGACATAATGTCTACATTATCTACATTGTCACACCATTGTTTACATGTATAATATTAATTATCTACGCAGTGTAGACAAGACGACCCAGCACTTGTCGTATGTTGAATGACAGAAACCCAGTGTGGCGGTTGCGAAGGAAGAAATCACTTAATCTACACAGGGAAAACCATGATTCTGCGCCACTTTAATTTAATAACTGTTTTGCAGTCAACTTCAACTCATTTTGTTGTATCCAAATTTTGTTTAAGTGTCTGTGGTAAGTCATGTAACAGATATACAAATATTTTACAAAGTCGCTTCTTTTATGCTACGAAATCATAATACAATCAATAAAATATTTAAAATAATAAAAAAACACTGAACTTACTTGATGCTAAATTTTCCATACTGTTTTCATCCAGTTTGACCAGCTCGTTACGAATCCGTGATTTTCCACCACCGTTTGAATCGGCCACCAAAAGCTTATGCATTTTCGTATTTTGTTGTCAAATTTTCAAATTAAATTTTTTTATCACCAAATTAATTTTTTACACTTATTTCGTAATTAATTTTAATTTATATTTCCATTTTTTCATAATAAATTAGGTTTTGGTTGTTGTTGCTGGTGTCGTTAGTTTACGCTATACACTTCGTATATATAAATAAAAATTAAGATTTATTTGATGCTGTCGTTATAATGTCGTGTACAAAATAAGTCCAGCACAAAAAATAACAATGAAGCTAAAATTAAATTTTAATTTTAATAAGATTTTTCCGGAAATTATAAAACCAAATAGCTTGTAAAAAATTGTGCCTTTTTCATCTTTCTAGCAAAAACTGCAAAAATAAACAAAAGAAGTAATAAATCAACTTCCGTTGAAAAGTTTTACTTTGATATCGTCGTAGTATAAGCTATGTAGCGTTAAACACGATATTATAAAAGCGACCGACGAGCTGTACAAATCTGTGCCACATAATATAAACTGTTTAACATTTTAAATTGCTTTGGATTTTGAAAATCTTAAGTATATAACATCCTAATTTGGGTAATGCAACAAGTTGCCCGATTTAAGACGCTTTAGTTGAATCTAAAAAAATTATCGTCTAATAATTTTTATTTTTATTTTAACCTCACTTGAACTGTCTGACACAAACAAGAAAATGTATAACATTTTTATTGGCACCAATCCAACCGATACGTTTTATGAACTTTATAAATTTAATGATTTGTTAAGCACCGAAATACTTAGTTGCTTTTATGTAACGAACGAATTTAACATAATTATGGGTATGTGCTGCAATTAAAACAAATCAGGCATTTTTATGAGCAGGAGGTATTATAAGTCAATTAGTAAGTCGGTGAAACAACCACAGAAGACGAAAATTACGTACAAAAAAACGAAATGACTGATACCGCGTACGGTAAATAAATTTCCCAACCTAATTTAATATTTCAGTGAATTTCTAGGAAATTTTTGGGAAAATATTTATAAAAACTCCGTATAAACTGGACAAATTCTGAAAAAAAAACACATTATAAGTAACAAAATTGCTTCCAAGAAATATAAATATATATCATAGGAAATGTTGAGAGTCAGCATGAATAAATGTATGTCAATATGTATACAATTATATGTATTGATATATGTATTTATTTTATGCAATCGGAAGAGATATGTATTGAATTTGTAATGTTTGAATTATAAATTAATGAAACATCTGTAGAAGAAATACTTTTAATTGATTGATCTGTAGGCATAATTCTAAGAACGAACATATAAAATAAGGCTCATACGTAATAAGTTTATTTACTCATAAGGTTCACAATTAAACCTATGTTAGGAAATCCATTTTCAATATTCCGGTGAGTACTCTTCGAACAAGGGTTCGTTAAATTTTCGTGTTTTTTATAACAACTCGGAAAAACTTTTTCCCGTTTTGAAATATATTTCGCCCAGATTACTTCAATAATATTACCAATAACTATACCTATAGTTAACATGAATTATGAAAAGCCAACGGTTGCCTCGCCACTGAAAGTTCATTCAAATCAATAATAAAAAGCGCTGTAGGCGGAAAATTAAAAAATTCTAAATCTACGGTTTATTATGAAAAGAAAAAATTATCAAATTTCATTTATGTCCAAACACTTTTGAGAACATCGCTATTGTTCAACATATTCGAACAACGAAACAACTCACAAAAGCGATTTTAACATTTTGTTTTTATTCAATGTTGATCCAGTTTTCTTTTGTTATATGATGCCATTTTATTACCATGTAAGGTTAAACGTACTAACATTTTATAGTCAAATTTGTATCTTTTACAAGAAATATCCTTCGATACAAAATAGTGTACTTGTAAAATCGAGTTAGTTTTAAAATGGTCTTTTGTTTTTCGTAATGTAATTTTCAATTATACTTCACAGCGACACGTTTCGAAGTGGACATATTTGGTAATTATTCTGTGTAAATACGTACAAAAATTGGAAAATTAATTGAAATTTTTAATCGGTATCTAAGTTTCATAAAAATTTTATATCAGAAATAACAAAGATATTTTTGGTGAATATTTTTCAGGTAAAAGATTAATTCTATAGTTGATATACATTCTTATTAAATTTATGTCTTCAGTTTATAAACGTATCAATTTGTTGTTAACTTTTTTTTGTAGGCATAATTTCCTTTTGACTAAAAATACCACTTCAAAAAATATTTATTGGTTATGTTATGGCGAGATCGATGAACATAAAAACCAAATGAGCGGTTCTAAAACTTGAACAGCGTGGCACACGACTTCAAAACTATTGCTTACGATACCTTGCAACTAAATCAATCATCCTAGAAGTATCTAAGAATTACGAGAGCTGACAAAAAGTGTTTTCTGGAATGAAACGCTTAATTTTGCAGAAGAAAGCTAAATTGTGCTGATGAGCTTACCCGATGCTGCCAGAATGGTCAAATTAAATTATCTCCACTTGATAATTATCTCGGGTATTTAGAACATCTTTTGACCAAAGCTTTGTCAGAATGCAAATAGTACAATAGTTCATATGCGTTTGTCTCGACTGTAACATAAAGCCACGATATAATTAAGAACCATCCGCTTGATATTGTCGTGCATTTACGTGCTGATTAGTCTGGATTGATATTTGCTATCCCCATTTAGATAACATAACGTACCCGGTTTTATTTGCTACAGAAAGGATGCTATACAAAAATGTGCCCCTCTAAAAAGAACGAAGAATATTTTTATAATCGTTTGTCAATTATAAAGAAAACGTCCCAGGTGCTAAACGCAGGACTTTTAATATAGAAGAATGTTGTTGGCGCTTATGTTCGCGCAGAGTTAAACGATCTTCAAAGGACCTGAAACAATCAACCAGCATTGAGAGGATGCTATGGCAATTGTTCGAAATTGTGAAAACCCGGATCTTTTTGTCACCATGGCCTACAATTCGAAATGGAAAGAAATCGTCCTTAGGCCAGACTTGGAAGCTGTTCAAGTTAAATAATTAGGTAGAACATTGTGAAACATCTCGTTTTGGGAGATGGCAATTCATGAACAATTGCCACTTGGATTTGAATGATGATTCAAAATTATGACAAAATTGTTGATGCTGAAATTTCTGACCACGAGTTGTGACCTCATCTTTTTGAAATCACCGTTAGAAATATAATATTTTTTCTCGGCCGCCGCAGGGAATTGTTTCTCATAATCAAAGTCATACCATATACCGTTTGCCAATTCATTTTCAAACTGTACCAGCCCAAGAGATGCGGCCACCTCAAGAGGTGCGAAACTTACTGGTTGTTTCAAATTCAACCAAAATTATCAAGATGTCAACCAGTGCGAATTTTGCGATATACCCGTTCACTAGTTTAGGTTATACTCTGCAATATGAGATGGGAGCTAAATCATTTTAGAATGGTAGAACAATTGCAGTTGGTGGATTGGCCAAATGTTGTAAAACGTACCAGGAAACAGCCAAGAAAAATGATGTCTTTTAGATAATTCAGTTTGCCAAAAAATCCAGAAGATGCCAAATCGTACGCTATGGCATCGGATGAAACAGTTTTTTGGTTATATTTGTCCCTTTTCCTCACCATCTGACCCTTTGTTGCTTTGGAATGAAAATATGGAAGACATGGCTAAGATATATACCGAAAACTTCACGAAGGCGATTAGCCTTGCACCAATTGCGAGTCATATGCTTTAAAGGATATTCAATCCGCTTTAAAGATACTAAGATTTACTCTAGAATTTTGCAACCGTATTACCTAGTATTGACTATGCCCCATTCAATTTTGAAAAAGAGAATGAGTGAAGTATATTTCACAAAATTGTTAGTGCAACTGAATATGAAACCATAAAGTGAAAATATTATTTTCTTGTTGGTCCTGTAGGTAGAGGAAAAACTTATTTCTATGAAAACTGATTCATCATTATCGCGCTAGAAAGCGTTTAGTTTTGGCTACGACAACAAGGCTTACTATTCACTTTATACCAATCGACTATACCAATTAGTGAAACATACTTCTCAGGATTGAGCACCCAATCATGTTTTCAATACAATTGACAAATTCCTGCTGGTAGTTTGTCAAAAAAAACGTTTCGTTTCGTGGAAAGGACATGTTAATTGGAGGCGATTTCCGACAATGTTTAAGCAATTGTTCCACATGCAATACGGTCTGTTGTGGTTCAATCAAGTATAGTATTCGCAAAACTGACACAATTGTGAGAAGATTTTTGGTGAGAAGATGTGTTGATCAAAACTATAATAATTGGTTGTTACTAATTGAACGTGGGATAATTGCTTGTGAGAACAACCTATCACCTAACATTATTGAAATTTCAAAGAACATGATTTGTGACCATGATTCTCGTGACAGAAACTTTTGGAAAAACAATTTCTTCAAATGACATCCTTTCTTTGTCGAGAAAAGTAATGTTATGTCCAAAGAAAGTTGATGTGAATAGAATCAAAAATCTAATTATTGGCTTGCTTCCTGAACAAAGTCGAGTGTATTTAAGTACTGATGAAGTCGATACAGAAAATGAAAGTGAGCGTCTTAACTTTCCACTAGCATATTTGATTTCCATCAATGTGGTTGTGTTACCTTAACATATTCTGAATCTTAAAGTTAGAACTATAGTCATGCTACTTCGGAATCTCAAAACTTACACTAGTTGTGCACGTGAAAGATAATGATTGAGGCAGAAGTGCTCACGTGATTGAGGCAGAAGTGCTCACGTAAGATCGATCTTCCAAGTTCAAGCTTCCGGCTCGTAGCTACCTTTTAAACTTAAACTACCACTATTTCCTAAGGCAGCATTTGTATTTGGACACGGACAACTTTGTGTTGCCAGATTCGAGCAAAATTAAATTGAACCTAGGTTTTTTGTAGATTTTTGCCATTTTTAAAAGGTGGTGTAAGAGTTGACAGTTGACAGTTGACAGTTGTAGTTGACAGTTACAAACCTGGCTATAAGCTTCACTAAAATAGGGAAAGTATTTTAATGTGAAAAGCGGGGACGATGCGTGCGGATAAACAGAAATATAATACATTTTAAATCACTTGATTCTGCAACAGACAGATACTCCAATTTTATTTATCTCAAAATAGATGCAAATCAAATCTATCTTATTGATGGTTTCATGTTAAATTTCACAAACATAACAATTAAGAAATATATTTGTGACGTGTTCAGGTATTCTTCCAAACAAGTCTCCTCGAGAAGGGGAGTGCTTACAGTACATCTCTATGTTTAGATAATTAATATTTTTATAAAAATAGTACGAATATGAAACACGGGATTGCTTCTTTTCCACATTCCAATTAGTTGGTGTATTGTAAAATAATTAAACAAACATTTGTTTTATAACAACATTTCAATAATAATTAGCGTTGCCGCTGCCATATTTTCTTAATTACAATTCAATATAGCATCTGAAAAATGATTTATGTCGTAATGTTAGACACTACGAGTTTCGACATACGACAAATGACATCCAGAGGCTTTTTAATTTGAGTTATCATTCTGATCTATTTCTAGAAAATAATCAATGGAATTTGGATGAAACTCGGTTGGCATAACGAACATAAAATTTCGAATGAGGTTGTTGAAAATGGCCAGTTTAAATGGAACTAAAATTGAAGATGAAATACGATTTATAATGAAAATGACCAATTGGAATAACAGAGCAGAAACTCAACAATTTTTTAACCGATTGAAATACTTTCCACATGCAGTAAAAAAACGAGATGTGTTAAGTGTGCACGACTCGACCTTACTGCAAAATGCGTCAACTCAAAAGATGACGTCCTAAAGTACATACATTGCGAGAAAGCTCACCCCGCTAGCTGTAGAGCATGTTTAATTGCAAAAGAAATTCAAAAAATGAGAAACATCCCTAGACAAATAACAAACTTAAAAAGAAATATAATCAACAATCAATTAAAAACTGGTGCTAATGCTAATACTGAATAATTTTTTCAACCCTTCTAAAACACTAAATTCATAGTTTGGAACATTTCCAAGAACACAAACATTGTTTACAAAATAAGAGGTTCTAGAAATAGATAGATTGGACCACCATATACATGACCTACATATATAACCCCGACTTTTATTCTATTTACCGTATCTTTATAAATCAGGATAACTCAGGCACATATAAGGGAACAACAAAACCCCCAAGCGAAGTCGAAGAAATCGTAGATTCCTACCTCCTCGCGGTGCTCACTGCTAAACTCTAACTGGATCAGGTGGTGTTGTGAGAGGAGCAGATAAAATTCTGTTTATAATCTTGAACATTACATGTCACAGAGAGTCATTGACGCCCTAAAACTAATACCAAATCAGTCTCTGTTCTCCAGGTTAGGGGTGGCTGAAGCGAGCATCTTTCTATCAAGCTTCTCAATATACTCTTATACATCTGTTCAAGGCATGACTGGATGTCTTATGATTATCCACCAGTATTTGATTTGATGTCGTTGGATTTCTTTATTTGGGATTTTTTCAAATGAAATGTGTATGCCTATATCCCAAAACAATACCTGAATTGATAGAACAGTTTAAATGCATCGTTGATGAAATTGAGCCGGCACTATGCCAAAATGTCATCGAAAATTTTGTCAAAAGGACCATACATAATTTTTATGTCTACCCTCTTTATTACAATAAAACATCAGAACATCAAATAATCACAGTCTTAATGCGATACCCTATTCCATATGACATGTATGGTCACAATTAGGAAACAAAAATTCACAAAATTTTCCGGCAAAGTTGTCTGATGAGCCTTTTCGATTTTTGTGATCTGAAATTCTTGTTCTGAATTTCCCAATAATGACTCATTTTTGTGTGAATAAATAATTTTAAATATAATGTCGTTGACAGCTTTCCAAATTTTGGTTTCGTTTGCCTCTTATGCACTTTTACATAATTACCGTTTTCCAAACTTTAACCTAACTGATTATTGAATTGATGTGATGGTATAAATGCCATACGGCATTACAGGTACCGCCAAAATTAAGAAACAAAATATTTAACATATTTTTCTGCAAATTTGCCTTACGGTTACCCTTCTGGTTGCTGGTCAACCGACCTCATATATGATTTGGCCAAAACCCGACTTTAAATACGTTTCATTTCTAAGGCTACAAATGCAACTTTTCAGAATTTCGGTGGAAACTGTCTTATATAACCAAAAATTTTCATTCCTGCTTTAATTTCACAAAAGCTATGACAGCCCTGCAACAAATAAAAACCTTCTATGAAAGCTTCCACTTCCGGTATATCTTCACCAAATTTCTCAAGTGGGAGGTTCTTTAAGGAAAAATCTGACGTGTAAAGTTTAATACCGATCAGCAAATTTTATTTTGAATATTTTTTATTAATTAATCATAGAAATGCCTTCATGCCTGTCTCCAGTTACTCGGATTTGCGACGTAAGCATAATGATGGTGACGAAACAAACGAAAAAATAACATTTCCAATTAATCAGAGCTATTAAGAGATTAATTATAATAATTTGATTGTTCGTTAATCCACTTCTATCTAAAATATCGCGTTTTCCAATCGGGACATAACAATTTTGTATTTTAATACGTTGCACCATTTAACGTTTTTCATGATGTGTCAAGGTCAAAACGTCAGTCAGAGTTAACATTTTTATCACAATGAAGTACACGAACGAGCATCGTTTGGAAATTATTAAAAATTACTACCGCAATTCTCATATTTAACTATTTGGATTTTCGAATTATTTTAACTAATAAAAATTTAAATAAAAAAGTTAGATCATATAATTTCAATATAACTTCAGAAAGCAATTTGTTATTAAAATTTCATATTCCGCTTGTTCCAATCGCCAATAGTTTACGATTTAAACAGTCATTGTATACTAAGTAATCAATTGGGAGGACAGCACTAACATTTTATAATTTAAAAATATTCTTCTACAACAAATATCCTTTAATACAAAATAATGTAAATAATTCACTTCTTCTACAAGAAATATCCTCTGACAGAAAATGGCGTACGTGTAAAATTGGCTTAGTTTGAAAAATATCTTTTGTTTTTCGTAATGTCATTACCAAATACAGTTCGTGGTGAAACGTATCGAAGTGGACATCTTTTTTAATTGTTTTGTCTAAATTAATATTAATTTGTGTACATCCGACTGTCCGTTATTCCCGATTACTTAAACACATTGGAATCAAATAATTGTTAGTGACTATTTTACGATATAAAAATTTGTTTCAAGAGAAAATGCATTCTTATTGGAGTTTGCTACTAAACAGTGAAAGTGATATAATTTATAAAATATTAATTAAATCATTAAATTAATTAAATTCATAGTGGACAGACACTAAGTAGTGATAATTTTAATAGTGGCACTAAGCTATAAACATTTTGGCATAAATGACTTTAATAAGTAGCAGTGTACTAAGTAGTGTCCGTACTATTGAACGGAAATAACGGTGTATCCAACCCGTTAACAGGTATTCTCATCTCGTGCATTTCTTTACATGGGATGGGATTTGTGGTCAAATTTATTTCATTAGATATAAGCTGTAAATTTAAATATAAAATTAACAAAAATTTTGTAAAGTGAGCATTTTCTGTTTTGCGTCGTTCTTGTTTGATCAAGCAAAAGTAGGTGCATTATTTAACGATCGCGTGCGTTTCTACTGTAGGGAAGTGATTAGGGTTGAGGTTGAGGTTAAATTTGGAACGTTTTAACAGAATGTTTGCTTTTTGCGCTTTTGTTTTGAAACGCAGAGGGATAATATTACAATGTTTTTGTATCTAAAAAGGTTTGCAATGTGTGTTCATGCATGTGACGATTTTGTCTGGTTCCATTTTGTTTATTCTTTTATGTGCAATATTCTCGTAATGAATTAGTTTTGATATCTATCAATACGAAGTGTCCGATCTTACGCATTCTTTTCGGCTCGAGACGGCTGTCAAACACTGAAAACTATCGATGATGAAGTATGTCAGATCTACAGAGAGGCATGTCTTAAACTGGGCTTACAGAACACTAACAGAAGTATTTCTGACGTGTCGTACATAATAAATCCACAAGCTCTATTACACAATCATATTAACAACTTGCACACCTTCCGATCCTACACTTTTTTGGGAAATGCATGAGAAAGGATACAGTTTTCAGCAGATATTTTTACTTAAGCATGCATGCATAACCCTGAATAACAAAATCGGTTATCAACTTGGGTTGCCAATGGAGACCTATTACGAGAATAATATTACGAAGTTGATCAGTTACGAGTTTTCGCTGAGACTCAAAAAGCCTCTTATAGTAGAGCATATCAAACGGTAATGGCGGAATTATTAGTCTTGGTGCACTCGGAGGCATTGAAAAAACAGTTCTCTTTGATTGGATACTCACCGAAGCTCTAGACAGCAGAACGAAATCAAACTCGCTGTTTCATCATCTGAAATCAACATTACCTTACGTATATTACACAGCAATTTTTTGCGTTCCAGACGTCAACAACATAGGAAACTTGATAATAAAATTTTAAATAACATAAATTATTCGTTAGTACTCGTATATAGACCGACTACTACGCAAACCTCGACTAATCCATTGGAGATTCATTCATTAAATTGTGCAATTTTTATCGAACCCCTATTAAACGGGATAATATTTTTCACTCAGATCTCAGACGATTTTCCCATATATTCTGGAGAGACATTTGAGTGAGTAGTTCCATTTCTATTTGTATAGGCCGCATGCATAAATTGATTAGTATAAGATGTGGAAACCGTTAAATGCTTTCAGTAGTAACACGCTAAATAATTTCTGGTTAAGTATCACTCGGTCGTTCTTATCACCAAGGCCCAAGAAATTTTAAGTGGTTTGAAAGCAGCATAGTCGCACGGTTGTAAAATTCTAGCAGCACGGAATAAATAATTTCAAGATTTATTAAATTCTTAACTAGAATCGTATTGAAATATATTCCTAAAGTATTTAACGGGTGATTTTTTAAGAGCTTGAGAACTTTTTTTAAAAAAAAAACGCATAAAATTTGCAAAATCTCATCGGTTCTTTATTTGAAACGTTAGATTGGTCCATGACATTTACTTTTTGAAGATAATTTCATTTAAATGTTGACCGCGGCTGCGTCTTAGGTGGTCCATTCGGAAAGTCCAATTTTGGGCAACTTTTTCGAGCATTTCGGCCGGAATAGCCCGAATTTCTTCGGAAATGTTGTCTTCCAAAACTGGAATAGTTGCTGGCTTATTTCTGTAGACTTTAGACTTGACGTAGCCCCACAAAAAATAGTCTAAAGGCGTCAAATCGCATGATCTTGGTGCCCAACTTACCGGGCCATTTCTTGAGATGAATTGTTCTCCGAAGTTTTCCCTCAAAATGGCCATAGAATCGCGGGCTGTGTGGCATGTAGCGCCATCTTGTTGAAACCACATGTCAACTAAGTTCAGTTCTTCCATTTTTGGCAACAAAAAGTTTGTTAGCATCGAACGATAGCGATCGCCATTCACCGTAACGTTGCGTCCAACAGCATCTTTGAAAAAATACGGTCCAATGATCCCACCAGCGTACAAACCACACCAAACAGTGCATTTTTCGGGATGCATGGGCAGTTCTTGAACGGCTTCTGGTTGCTCTTCACTCCAAATGCGGCAATTTTGCTTATTTACGTAGCCATTCAACCAGAAATGAGCCTCATCGCTGAACAAAATTTGTCGATAAAAAAGCGGATTTTCTGCCAACTTTTCTAGGGCCCATTCACTGAAAATTCGACGTTGTGGCAGATCGTTCGGCTTCAGTTCTTGCAGGAGCTGTATTTTATACGGTTTTACACCAAGATCTTTGCGTAAAATCTTCCATGTCGTCGAATAACACAAACCCAATTGCTGCGAACGGCGACGAATCGACATTTCACGGTCTTCAGCAACACTCTCAGAAACAGACGCAATATTCTCTTCTGTACGCACTGTACGCATTCGTGTGGTTGGTTTAATGTCCAATAAAGTAAACTGAGTGCGAAACTTGGTCACAATCGCATTAATTGTTTGCTCACTTGGTCGATTATGTAGACCATAAATCGGACGTAAATCGCGAAACACTTTTCGAACCGAACACTGATTTTTGTAATATAATTCAATTATTTGCAAGCGTTGCTCGTTAGTAAGTCTATTCATTATGAAATGTCAAAGCATACTGAGCATCTTTCTCTTTGACACCTTGTCTGAAATCCCGCGTGATCTGTCAAATACTAATGCATGAAAATCCTAACCACAAAAAAATCACCCTTTATTTGGCCATTCAATCACTTTCAAAGATTCTTTTTGTCTAAGTGGCTGGCAGTGACTTCAGGATTTCTTTCGTTGCTCGCTTGTGCGGATAAATTATCATCGGCAATGACCATTGACTCTAAATATGCGCATAACCAGATTTAATTTTTCACTTCTACCCACAACTTCATAGATATTTCGTGAACACAAACGAGCATACATCACCCACTCCAATGAAAGCAACTGGGGTCGAAAGCAATAGTACAGAGTAAATTGTGTGACTAGTGGCTAATCATATAAATGAATAAGTTCATTTATATGATTTTCCTGAATGTGTAAAAGAATGAAACGACAGTCAAATATTACAGAGAACAATTGCACCGATTATGGCCTCGAACTCTGGAACCGAATGAGCCAGATAGTTGACACGGACTGTAATGTTGAAATTAATAATAAATTTCTTCGAAATATAATTTTAACGTGTGAATGAAAAATATTCACATTTTTTTTACTTTTGATCATAACTTTCCCGAATCAAATCAAATTGTATCACATTCAGATTTATAAAAATAAGTAGTTTTTTAAAAACGAACTTTTGACCATAATTTTCTCAAAAGAAACGAAATTTTCTTAAAATTAGAATTGTGCAGCTTATAAATTTTTTGAAAACACATTTCAAACCAAATGTGCGAAATTCATAAATTTTTTGAAAATACACTCTTGACCTTAGCTTTCTCAAATCAAGTTAAATTTTATTAAATGTATAAAATTCAAATACTTTTTGGAAATACAGCTCTAATCATAAGTTTCTCAAATTAAATCAAAATTTATCACAAACTAATTTTTGAAATTCATCAAATTTTAGGAAATACAACTTTCTCAAATTTTTATTAAAATCAGAAATCATAAATTTTTTGGAAAATAATTTTGACAATATCTTTCTCAATTCAAATCAAATTTCATCAAATCAGATGTGTCATGTGTGAAACACTAAATTTTTTGGAAATTTTGAAATTTGCCCAAATCAAATACAATTTAATCAGAGAGTGAGTTTCTTCAATTTTTTGAAAATACAGTTTCGAACATAAAATTAAATCAAATTTCAAATATTTTGAACACGGTTTTAACATAATTTTCTCAAATCTCATTCTTTCAAAATCAGAGTGGTCAAGTTCTATTATTTTTTGATTATACAAGTTCGATCATCTTTCTCAAATCAAATCAAAACCAGATTTTTGATTTCTGATTTCAGTTTTGACCATAATTTTCGTAATTCAAATCTATTATAATTTTAACAAAATCGGATTTAGTTTGTTCAATATTAGAAAAATTAGAAAAACACGTGTAAACTCCCTTCTATGACCAAAGCATATGAAAAGTACTCGGAGACCTTGATCTCTGCGCGATTCTATCGCGTAAAGCAGGCTAGCAGATGATTTGCATCAAACTTTGCCAGTTAGCCTCTGGATATAGGTAACATAGAAATTCCCAAGTGATCCTCCCATTTCATGTGAGATATCGTGCTCACCTGATTTTTTTTTTCAAATGTTATCGTCAATTTAGGACGTTGTAATAAAAGTTTATGCAAACATTTAGAACAACTGTAAAAACATGATTGGCTTTGCGAACGTGCACTCTTTCCTCTCAAAAGTGACGGCGTCAATAAAATAAATAATTAGATTAAATCACAACAAAAACAATACCAGTAGGTGGTTATCTGTGACAATGAAAAGGGCGACTGATGAATTTTGCCCACCTAATATTTTCAGAACGACAGGTCGTTGGTAAGGTAAGCACTCGTGTCTTCGAAGGTCGTCTTAACATATCAGCGCGTCGTGGAATGAACTTCCGGTACGCAGTTTAGCTACTGAAATAGGTATTATCCGTATTATAATATAGATGTCTCTGTTTAACTCTACACATTTTTTACTGCATTTATCTGCAAATACGACAAAAGTACACTAAATTTTTAACATTTCATCAATTGTTTTTATTTGTTGTTAAACAAACGAACATAAAAACTATTTTGGCATGAAAATAAAAAATCATTAAAAACTAATTCTTCGTTAAAATTTTACGAAAATAGACAAACTAATTTTTCATGAAATAATGGATGAATGAAATTTTCGCTGGTCTACAAAATTAACCAGATATGGTTACTCTCATAACCATATATTTATTGATGACTATCACTTGAATTTTTGAATTCCGCACTGGTCTTGGTCATATTACACATATAAAAGATAATCTTTTCTATCATTGACACATGATGGATTATCACCATTTACGATAAGTAATCGAAAAGATTAAAAATGGGGAATCCCGACCTTATAACTTTAGGTTTGATCAACTCTAGATAAATTAACGTGCCAAAGTGTCGAATCATCGCCTCCAAAATAAAATAAATGTAGAATTTAGCAATCTAGATAAATATCTACTCTAACTTGTAAAATTATTAAAGATTGAAGTTTTATAAGATCAAGACCGTTTGAAGAATTTCAAATTATACTTTTTTTAGAGGTAAACTATCTTTCTTATAGTTTTTGATGACGCGACAAAGTCTAAAAATATAATTGCTAAAGTTCAACATTTTAAAATATTGTATAACTATTGCAAAGTCATCTTCAATAAAACTCGAATGAGAGACTTAACAATACATCTTACCAATAAACACGGTATACTGTATATCCTTCCGGTTTGTTTCGCTGTTTTTGTATATTTCAAATTTCAGGTTACGTAAAATTGTTTGGCATTGATTAACTCAATAATAAATCACAGTTTTCGCGCATATCAATTATATTTTATATTTGATAACGCGATATGATACCAAAAACACCACAAATTAAATTAAGCGTACGCTCTTATATTCACCACAAATTATCTTTCACACATACATACGCATTAATTAAGCCACATCAACTTAATCACGTTTTAGAATCACATAGCGACTCAATAAAATAATTCATTCAAAAAAGAAAAATGTTTGTACCAAAAACGAATTAAATCAATTTAAATTTATATTTTCTGCTTCATCTTTAAATAAATTGCCTTCATCATCATCATAATGTGAATATAATAATGTGAACTCAAAGTCATTATTTTATATACTCATATGTACATATGTATATACGTATGTTCGCTGCGTGTATATAAAATTATCGTTCGCCTAATAAGCTTAATAGCAACATTTTACTTAACAGCATAAAATGAAATAAGATGAATTACTCAGTTTAATTTAAGAGATGCTGCTTTGCGCTCGTATTTTTTATCAACATGTCGATATGTGACTCAAGACAACACGGTTACAACACTTGTGATGTTTAGGAGTAAATTAAATATTCATATACCGGTAATTTTCCGTGTAATTTACCAAACAATATTATTACATGCAGGAAGCAAATTTCTGAGAAGTAAAAAGTGCAAATGTTAACTATTGCGTTACCAATCGAAAATATTTTATGATATTTTACATTAATTTTAATGTTGGAGATTACGAGTATATTTATAGTCTATTACTATGGCTATATTAAATTAAATTCGACTCCTACGTACGTATAACAATTTAGGAACGCAAACCAAAGTTAAATTAATTTAATTTGTCCTTTTAGAAAATATTGTATACATTTCCAACCAAAACGGTAATATTATCATCCTTCATCACATTTTTTCAACAAAAAATAACAATAACAATAAATTGCTTAGCGAAAGTTTAAGAAAATAATAAATATCAAAAATAAATTCTCAAAAACATATTGATTTATATCCTCGAATAAGTATCCACGGTTTCATGAACGTTTATCGAAAATGCACGCTAATTATACGATTTGAAATTGTACATAAAGTTGTTTTCAGATTTAATCGTTATTTACAAAACAAACTGAAAAATAAAATTATTGCTTAAATAACATTATAATTGTTTCCTTTGGGAAAACAGCTGCAATCCATAAATGTGCTGGCAAATTTCGAGGAAGATAAATTTAGTCGAATCAATCAAATTTTCGTAATCACCAAACGATTAATTGAAATATTCCTTATACCGTTCTACATGTCAATACATTTCGCTCATTCATTAATTTTTTTTATCAATCCAGTTATGCTCGACATATTGAGCTTTTTGTACAAATTGTGTGTTAAATTATGAAAGTGTTCTCAAACAATCCCGTAATGTCACGGGCACAACTTAGTATATTTTCATTGTCAACGAAAATTTGTACAAAAAGATTGAAACTCAGAATCAAAACTGAGTGAGCCAGAAAGTTAACCTTGACACAGTCTGTGTCAGTCTACTTTAAAATATAGTTTTAATCAAAACTTTCTCAAATCAAAATTACTTTGAGCAAAATTGGATTTGTAAAATTCATACTTTTTACAAAACTGTTTTGATCATAACTTTCTCGAATCAAATCAAACTGTTTCATATTTGGAAGTGCATTTTTGATCATAATTTTCTCAAAACAAAAAAAATTTTCTCCAAATTAGAATTGTGCAATTCATCATTTTTTGGAAACACAGTTATGACTAAAATTTTCTCGAAGTCCATTAATCAAACCAAGTGCGAAGTTTATAAATTTTTGGAAAATACAGTTTAACTATATTTTTAAAACAATTTAAACTTTACACATTCGATTTGATTAGTAAATTTAATTTGAGAAAACTTTAGCCATAACTGTTTCCAAAAAAATGATTTTGTTTTTAAGAAAATTTGAAACAATTTGATTTGATTCGGCAAAGTTATGATCAAAACAATTTGGTAAAAAAAATTGTTAAAATTGGTTTTGATTTGAGAAAGTCTTGATTAAAACTATATTTCAAAGAAAGCTTTTATTAATTGCAATAACCAGCTTTCTTAAATCAGGTCAAATCTTAACAAATCGGATATGCGAAATATTTTTTGGACAGGCCAACATTTTTTTAAAATTGAATCAAATTCCATTAAAATCGGATTTGTGAGATTCATTAATATTTTGAAAATGTAGTTTTGATCATAACTTTCTCAAATCAAGAAAACACAGATTTGTTCGTAAATTTCTCAAATCAAACCAATTTTAATGATAATTGGAATTGTGAAATTCATAATAAAGTTTTAGAAAACCTTCGGTTAAGCTCGAAATTCTGAAGCCTAATAATTGGTCTTCTTTGCAACCGATTTTATGAAAAGTTTGCAACCAAAGTTATAAAACCATAATGACCTTTTTTTTGACATGGGACAAATAAAACTTGGAATATGTCAGTCCAAATACGCAAACATAAAAACCAGTGTAAAGTTATTGAAAACAGCACAAAGATATTTTTGCTGATGCAAAACGATTGCGACGCGGGCGAGTGACATCATGGAAGGCACAAGCACGACGACAAGCTAATGCAGCAGCACAACGTTTGTAACGCGAGTGAGACACAGAGGATTGACAAGCATCAATTAGCTCAACAACGTCTTGCAGAGATAATTTACAACGAAGCTATTCACTTTTTGGAAGAACGCGTGATTGTTCACGTATGCGGACCAGGCCATTCGACTCTGTCACTCCGTCAGTTCGTTATCCCGATTTTTTCCGGTCGCTCTAATCTGACACAATCAACTCAGACGGTTTCATTTGCATCTTTTGGAGCTAAAATCGTAGAGCTACCTGGTCATGGACCTTATTTGTTCAAGATTCATGGACAAGCTTACCACCAACGCCATCAGACAGCCAGTACCGACAATTTGATCAGCCCTACATGATTGATAGCACTCAGGCGACAGAGCGACGACAAAATCATCCAGTTTCAGACACAAAACCAAATTGTTCAAATTTATCGTTCGTGGTTCAACACAATCAAATTTATCGAACCAACGTCAATTCAACATCCCAACGTCTAACAAAGTTGCAACGGTGTTTGTGAATGAAGATGGATAACCACCATTTGAGTGTGATATTCGCATCTATCCGCGAAATCCGGTTGATCTTGCTCAGCAGTTTGTTAACATAAGCCTTTTAAGACTTCTTTGGGATCCAATGACTTGTGCAGTACTCTTCCCGTACAGCGAACCAGGATGGCCGCTAAAATGGGTGCGTGAAGCATATGAAGAAACACGAATGAGATTCGCACAAACTTTGCATGATTGAGTTCAAAGCAGCCCTCACATGTCTGCCAGAAAGTTTACGCAACATCGTTGCTGGACTCACACCTTTCGGTCGAAGCGGTAGATTGAATTACATTAGAGCAAACAAGAAGAGCCTGCATGCAGAACAATATAAAGGACTCGTCTATCACGCCGCAAATTTTGCCAAGAACGAAAATGTTACAGCTGGCATTCCAGTCATTCTCAAAGATTACCTCGTAATATTCGCCAACGATCTACACAATCTAATCGTGAATTGAAGCTTCGAAATTTCCTAAGCTAACTGCTACTCGATTAAGTTTCAAACGTTCGGCCTCTCGCACGCTCACATTTTGGTGACGCTTCGAGATGAAGACAAATTTACAACACCGTAACGCTTAAATCAATACGTATCCGCTGAGATTCCAGACACGAACGAAAGTCCTTGACAGGCGCTGCATGATGCAAACTTCCAAAACCCTTTTCTGAAAAAACCTTGCCCAATGTCGACGGTTATCCGTTGTACCGTCCTCAGAGCAGTGGGGCTCGAGCAACAGTGAGAGACATTGTGATGCACAATCGAAAAGTTGTTCCTTAAAGTCCGTATTTGCTTATCATGTATTGTACAACGCGCACACCAAAGTACATTTACAGGTAAATTTTCAAGGGATTCGACTGCGCCGATGTTGCCACTATTTGATTCGGTTAACCTGAACTTTTTGAATCGAAAATGCATGAACGTTCACATACAGTGATTCGACTTGCCGTTGATCTACCAAACTAACAAAGAATTATTTTCCAAGTGGGACAAGAAGAAGGGGCTCTACTGGCAGCACCCATTTGTTGGGCCATTCTTGAATTATGGTTCGAACTCAACGCAAACAGTAACCATGTACAGCATTATCTTTATACACTGAAGTTACAAACCAAAGTCGTTACATAATGTGCTCTGCCAGCCCGAGAAATGAAAAACGTTTATACTTGCGACTTAGAGGTGCAAAAACTATGAATCCTTACGTAAATACAACGATCTGGTATACGATACATGTGAAGCATCAGCCAGCGCGCGGGAACTTGTTGACTTAGAGGAAAAATTGGAACGCTGCTTGGCAGAAGCCGTCGTGTGGTGCATTCCGAATTCCTCCCGACCGGCCAACCTGTCAACAAGGAATACCAAGGAAGCTATTCGCAAAAAGAGGTCGGAAATATGGGTCGACAACTCTTGGTTTTTGCACCACGATAATACACCTCCTCATACTGCATTGGTTTTACGTGATTTTTTCACCAAAAATTCCACCCATATCGTTCCGCAACCACCGTATTCGACTGATTTAGCCCAGTGTGACTTCTGGCTGTTCAGCAAACTCAAACGACCGCTCTGAGGAAACCGTTTTGAGTCAATTGAAGACATTAAACGTGAATCGCTACGTGCATTGGAGGCTATTCCGGAAATTGACTTTAACAACTGTTTCGAGGATTGGAAAAAAAGACGTTGGCACACGTGTATTGAGGCCGGGGGGGATTACTTTGAGGAGGACGAAATAGATTTGGAGAAATAAATAGAGAATTTTAAAATTATGAACAAAGTCTTACTATTTTTTGCCCACAGTATTATAAAACCAATCATGGCAGTAGATGAGCAGGAAATTATCAGTCGTTGCATCTGTCTCTACGCTCCTTCTGGTTTAGGAAAGACATTTCTCTACACTACTTTACTGGTATTTGTAAGAGGTCGAGGACAAACTACGCTTCCGTTTGTCATGCAGGAATTGCTGGAACGTTGCTAAAAGGTGGCCGAACAGTGCACAGTGGATTTAAACTGCCTGTGCCAATACCCCAGCATCATCGATGCGCTTAAAGTTTGTAGAAGCAGAAGATGTCCAAAAGGCTTCATTCATCAGCTTTGATGAAATCACAATGCTTACTAAAAAACAATTGTGTTACATTGAGCGACTTTTGCGTGAGGTGATAAACAGGGACAAATCCTTCGGTGGAAAGGTATTCATTGCCAGTGAAGACTTTTGACAAATGCTGCCAGTAGTTCCAATAGGAATTCACACTGACATGCCACTTCACTGAGTTAACACTGACGATAAACATGCGCAGCGAAGGCCAGTGTCAACACAACGAATGTCTTCTTCAAATCAGATGGCGTTTCAGTCCAAATGCCGCAGAACATGATGGCGACGAAAAATATTTTTAAATCAGTTTTCGGCAGAGAGATTAATCTATTGACTGCGAACGAGCTATTCAACCGAGACATTGTTGCTGCAACCAATCAAAAGACACTTGAGATGAGTCGTAAGATCATCGGCATGATTGCAGGCCAGGCTAAATTTTCACCGTTTTCAGCAAATTTTTCTGCTGAATACAATTGGGTCGATAACGCCTTCATTTTGCGTATAAATTTTCATCTGACGGATTCACTTTTGCCGTTTGTTTTAAAGTGAAAACAATTTCCGCGTTGGAATTGATCTCGAGATGGCATGAGAAGACTGGTCAGCTTTACATCGCTTCGTCTCGATCGAGAAACGCAAACAATTTAAAGGATTACGAGTACATCATGGAAATCCGTAACAAGAACATTTGCTTTTGTCACACGCAACATAATTTACAAAGAAGTCTTTCAAAAAGCTATACCGGAATAAAGCAATTTAAGTAAATGACGAAATAGAAAATCATTTTATTTCAATCTTCATTTCAGATTCCTTCACCCTATGTTTTCAGGATTAAAAAATCCGGCCGAAGGCATGTTTCGTGAAGTTGGCCACTGTTAATTTATTGTAGGTGAACAAACTACGACTGCTTT
The DNA here is from genome assembly GCA_963691935.1 of Nephrotoma guestfalica. Lineage (NCBI taxonomy): Eukaryota > Metazoa > Arthropoda > Insecta > Diptera > Tipulidae > Nephrotoma > Nephrotoma guestfalica. The sequence continues at coordinate 204,318,622 of OY829914.1, read as the reverse complement.
TGAAATCCACCTCAACTCCATCGAATCTAAAATATTAAATTTAAAGCAAAAATAGCTTCAGTAAAAATGTTGCGAAGCAACCCCAGGATTGGACAACTTAGCAGCCAGGAGCGCATAGTAATTATATTCATCAACGGAATAAGTTGTTCTCAATAGTATAAAGACTCTACCCAAGGTACTCTTTAACTATTTAACTGCGGCTCTATTTCTTGAGTAAAATTATATATTTTCATTTAGTTCATAAATAACTTGTGGATTGTGGGCCTCGACCTTTGCCTCCAAATTACTTCGCAAGATCTAGAAAGTCATTTAATGTTCCCTCTTTGAGAAGTTGTTCCATTAAAAATGCTGTCTCGCAAAATATCAATTGGTTCTGTTGCAGCATGCCATTTCGCACCGTCCTGCTGGAACCACATATTCTGAACATCCATAAAGCGGTTGGTGGAATGTGTCAATTGCTGTGAACGATGCCGAATAGGTGTTTTGGACTCTCATTTGCACCAACACAGCAACAATATTTTATCTCCAATATTCTGTACAAAATCTTCTTACAACTTCTGGCTAACTTTCACCCAATTTAAAATAATTTTTAAATTTAAGTTTCTACTTTCATGTGTCAAATAACATATGGCACTCTAGTACAAAAATATAAATTGCGGAAAAACTTAAATAATTTTAAATCAAAATTTTAAAATTTAAATTTATCTTGGCTAGTTTTAATCCAAATTATTTCAAATCGTATATTTCAAATATATTTCAAATATTTCATGAAATTAAAATAATTAATTTCAGAAATTAAATATTACTCCAATATTAAAGTAAATTAAATTCTTATTCGTTTGTTGGTATTCTGCTACCCCCCCCCCCCTCCCCTCCCTCTATACAATAATTACGCAAATAACCAAGGACGACTCGGAACCTTTACTCATTACGAGTGAATATTTTGCGGCAATAACATAAACTAATAAATCTTTCACAGGTATGCAATCGAAATAGCTCGCTTTACTTAGTTTAAGAATCACGGACGAATAGCAAAATATAAAACCGAGCACAAAAGTAAAAACCTCATTAATCTCAAAGTCTTGTGCTATTTTCCTTCTACATACACACAAGCAATATTCGGAGCAAATATTTTTCTTTTTATTAATTTAATCAACAAGTGGGCGACATCATCGCACAATATTCATTCGCGCACAAACACAAATTATTTATTTATTTATTCAATTTGTTTATTTACTATATTTGACTTGATTTTACCAATAATGGATATAAAATTAGATATTTTTGCTATTTCAACATTTTTTTTTATTATTATTTTGTGTAACAAACAGTAAACATCTCAGACGGTGTGTGACTCAAAGTGGAAATGCAAACAAGAAAATAACTAAATATGTATAACGAACACGCATTGTGTCTGCGATTTCATCGAATTAAATGTATCGAGTTTTTTTTTCGATGAATTGATTTTTAAGAACATAGAGCTTATGCCCGCCCCCGTCATACTCGTATTGTACAACACACGATGTTAAATCGTTTAGGAAGGAAATCAAATTGTCACTTGTGCAAACATAACAACGTACACATATTTGATTTGATTGAAATCGTACATCGTTATGTTTTGTATTATGTATGTTATTTGAAATAATCAGAATAAGTTAATAATACTAAAAAATAATTTAATTAGAGATTATATTTTTTGAAATGTCGATAGACGCGGTAATTTGTTATGTGCACGGGGATGGTGGCGCAAAGGTTGAGTAATTGATTTCAATTTATCAAAATTATATCGGGGAACGTATGTGTGTTTACAAGAGTGTAGCAAATTCATTATTATATACACATTCTATATCTATACCGAATATTGAAAGATTAACGAGTGAAAGAAGGTAGATTATTACGATAAAGCAATGAAATTTTATATCTGCAGGTAATTTTTTTGGAAGTTCATTTGCCTCTGAAATTTTTGTAAGCAGAAAACAAAATCGATGTCTGATACAATATATTTACCATGAATAGACTTCCGATTGTGACAAGCCAAATATTGTTGATTGTTATTGGCTTTCTAGGAGGACGGAGGAGGTGTAACTTTCTTATGCTTTATTCTGTTCTGTTATTCGATAAATTGGAAATTGCATTAAAAATATTTTATATTGTGTTTAAGATCAATAACGCCATCTGTTGCCAATTACAACAATTGTATATGTAGTCAACAAGTTTTTCTGATTTGTGAAGGGTTAATCGTATAAAGTTGTTGTTAAAAACTTCGTACTGTTTCCGAATATAATAGCTCTGGTCAATATTATATATACAATAAGAACATGATTGGGGTGTCGATGTTTGATACATTGGTCATCAAGACTGATAAAGGTGCCATAGGTCCTCATGTTGAATTGTTAGCCCAGGGTGAATAGGCTTACGACAATATTTGCATAAAGTTACGTGCTCTTTAACGCCGCAGATGTACAATTTGCGTAACCATACTGCGGACCTGCGCTTGAATTCAGCATCTATATACATATTTTCGAATGAACGACAATAAAACTGGGGTGGTTACGATCAAGTTCAAGGGACGACATGAGAAACCATGCCGATGAGTCGAGACCAACTTGCCCACTTGACCAACAACGAATTTTGCAATGTATCCCAAGACTGTATAAGTAGCTTATTGTGAGCATGAACAGTCATGAAGTTGCCAACTGATAAATGAGATGAGATCATATATCCTATTCTTTTGTGAAACTTGCTGAAGGCCCCGGACAAGCATTGAGCAATGAGTCTTTTGCAACATTAGTACCTTCTCGACCACTCCAACAACCGATTCGCATGAATATGGCTGCAGTAACGTCACTACAAAACTGTGCCAGCGCTGCTCAGGACCACACCGTACCTACAAATGACCAAACCCTTCCATAACCTTACTATCATTCAGCGCTGAGACGTAGTGAAGAACCTCAGGTGGTGTTTTAATTATTTAACTTTGGGTCATTATCAACAGCAGTGTCAAGCAGATTGGTGCAGCCGTTGTTGTCAGATACATAATAGACTATTATGTAATAATCCATGGGGAAAGGTGGATAGTCGGCGCTAACCACCTTAGATGTCACATCCTGATAAAACTCAACTGGTGCTTGGCTCATCACCATGGCAGCCACAAGAAAGTAAACTTTGATTCTTGTGAATGTAATTTTTCTCTCGAACCAAACAGAAATGACGGCGTATATAATTTTAAAATAAAGCATTTGGATCACTTTAATCCGCCTTAAACCTTGTATTTATAGATGGACCAACTGATTTCTTTTCATTACAATGCATGGTATTTGTCTGACTACGTGAATTCGTACTTTCAAAGTACAACTCTCAGAGAGTAATGTTATTTGCACGTTTGGCGTTCTGAGTAGATTACCACTGATGAGGTCTACTAAAGTAAGAACAATTACTACGTTGAAGTGTGAATTAGTTCTGGATTTATTTTGGAAAATTTAATTCTTATATACAAAATTTAAGGCCCATGTCAGCACTAGAATTACAAAATATATTTTTCGTAACACAAAAAATATTGTACATATGAAAACGCTGTATGAAAACAACAAATTTGGGTGACCGCTTGGGAACATCATAGAAGAAGGTGAATAGAGAGAGCTGCCTGGAATTCAATGAACAAACCATTCATTAATACAAAGTCTAAAGATTACATAAACGAATACTATAAGCAAAAATACGAATATGAAAAATATTTGGCTTTCGGCTATCATACACGGACAAGAATCGGAAATTAGAACATCGGATCTCTAACAAAACATCAAGGCGAGCACTGAAGGTTAGCATAATAAGAGAAACAGATGAAATATTACAAAATCGAAATTCTCAGCCTCAGTGAAGTGAGATGGAAGAACAATGGTGAAGTAAACACAAGCGAAGGAAATTACCTGATATTCGATGGGCGCAATGACACACATCAACAAGGCATGGGCATGCTAACAACAGCTAAAGCAAAGAAGGCACTGATTCAAATGAGAACCAGTAAATCGTAGCAAGTGGAACAGGTAACATCGACCCAACAACCATCAATGGCTAAACAAAGCTAGACTCTATGCGTAGTAATAATGGATAACTACTCATCGATTTCTACTTTACAAACCAGCAGTTCATAGGAGATTTTCACACAAACTCCTCACGAATTTGCAGACATTCATCGTGACCACTAACTGGTAATTTTACAGTTCAAAATTAAGACTGTCGCTGCATAAAACAAATCAAGACAAATCGAAAGAAATTTAACACAGATAGATTAAAGGATGCCGACATAAGAAACGAATTCTGCGAAGCGATCAAACTCACTCTCCAAGCCAATGAAGAAGCAGCCATCAGTATAGATCAACAGCTACCAACACTCTAGGGCACCAACAATACACACGCAAAACCAATATCAGTGATAATACTTGGAACAAAAATGAATAACTTCTACAAATCAAGCTGAAAATGGTAAGGAATAACCAGTAACCCGGAACATGAGCGTACTACATCAACGCGTACAACGTGCAATTGAAAAATTCACCAATATACACAGATGAAATACAATTGAAGAGATGAACAGCATATTTCGGAGAACACATCACCAACAAAATACAAATCTACTATCTAAATAACAACTGGCGATAATGAGAAAACTATCAACACTAATCCACCAACGAAACGGAAAGTTAGCGGTGGCATTGCTAAAATGAAGAACTACACGGCCTCTGGAACGAGCAATATACCAGCTGAAAAGATGGCATATTCACAACTGCAAGAGCTCTAACATCAGTAAAAACAGAAGTGTGGAACTCCGTTAGAACACCGTGAAAATGAAAGGAAGCGGAACGAAAACATAACAAGCTGAAGAAGTCGAGCAGCCTAAGTGAACATCGTGGATTGCCTGATCCACATTTTGCTTTAGCTGGAAAAGGTTATTCATTTTTTTCCATTGATTAGAACTAAACTTTCCAACCCCACTGCCCACACACAGCTCTTGGCAGAAGTTAAGACTCATAAGCAAAGACAATGGTACAATACGTACGGTATACTTACAGTAAGTACCCAAGAAGTTTCGTCAACGAACTTAGACATGTAACGATGGCTATTCATTTTGTCGTATAGGCGAGTTCCTGGCACTGATGATTAAAAAATTAAAATTGGTAAACAAGATATGAGTAATCAATCGGCCATAAGACGCCGAGTGTCATAAACCAATCTCCAACTGTCAAATTTGTATTTGCATTTATTTTAGCTAAATTTATTTAATTCTAAAGTTAAATTGAAGCTAGCCTTGAGAGTTGAGGGTGGAAATTAGTGTGCTCGACTCAAAAATTTCGGGGACCCTTTGCTTGTTGTGATTTTAGTAATGGGTCTACACGTGGATGCATTTAAGTTTAATAAATCTAGCAGTATACTCATAGTCAGGTTCAGGAACCAATTTCTAATTGAAGTGATATTTTCACCATCCCGCCACAGATATTCATGTTTTTCAATTTTGAGATCTTTATTTCTAAGAGTGTTTTGTACGTGCCTATTTAGGTTGTATATTTTATTTCGGAAACTATCTTAAGTTTCTATTAAAAACCCAATTTAATAAAGGATAGTTCATTTTTGGTTTCCTTAAAATCGAACACTCGGGATGTATAAGGTTTTTACCAACTTTTACCTTCACGCTTCTGAAACAGTTTGAATTATTTGAATGTTTAAATATTGTATATCCGCGAAGACATGTGCATTTCGGCTAGTTCTTCCATAATAAAAGGGGCGTGTATTGCAGCATCTATCTTTGATTTGTAGCTTACAATCTAGCCCCGGGACATCCTAGTACAATCCAGGCAAAATACCTATATGTTATAAAATATGTAATAATGTAATATATGTTTACGTTATATTAGAAAACAAATTCAGTTCAATTACGGATTTGGACAATTACTAATTCTGGATGTTCTATAAGGTAGTGGTTAATTGAATAAACAACGACCAAAACCATATTTTCTAAACCAAATTTCTAATGAAATTGTAATTTGTTAACACAATATTTTACCTGCCAAGTGGTGCAGTGGTTAAAACTTTAGCACTTGAACCAACAGGTGCAGAGTATGGTAGACTAGAATTACAATCGATGATGTTAACAAAGATAAAACTATTCGTGTCTCAATTACTAGGTTTTTAGCTAGCTGATGGCCGGATACCTGGTTTTGTACAGAGATTGACAAAATCAAGGATATATGGAATGGTTCACAACTAACAGTCAGTGAACCTCCGAAACCTATTTTGATACACACTTGGATTCCGAGGCCTTGGCGAAGGAATGGATGGTTATCCGTTGCAAACGTGATGCGAATCGCCAATCGTTTATTTACAGGATTGACCGAAAGTCCTTCGAGTAAGTACTTAAGAATATCCATTTTAGCGTAATTTCAAGTTCGTAGTTATTTTCATTATTTTACTTTTTTTTAGCTGGTATAATCAAATGACGTCCATGCCCACTTTTAAACAGATAAACTTGCTTCATAGCAAACTAGCCACTTTTGAGCTTAGGTTGCTGCTTGCTGTAGCGCATAGAGATTTATGTTTAATTCAGGAACCTTCCCTTCTTGATGGTGGTGTTTCTGGATTAAACCCGTTGGCCGAGTCTTTTACAAGAGTTCTGAATACCATAAGGTTGGACCTTGTATTTCTATTTCTCACAATATCAGTGCAACTCTCATTCACTCAAATCTTCGGCCTCGTGCAAAACACTTGTAGTAGTATCAGTTTATCTTCCTTATGACCCTGTTTCATCTCCACCTTCGGAGAGTTCGCCAACCCTGTTGAGAGGAGCATGAATAACCAGGTATCCCTGATGGTAGACTGCTTTTGTCTCTTTTTTTTAACTATCTAAGTACTTCTTTACTTGAAATTCTCAATAAAAAGTGTGAGCTAAGTAAAATGGAAAGTGCCTAATGATATTCTTTCCTCAGACCACAGATGTATCGCTTTTACCATTAACCTTAAAGAACACCTCTTAAACCTTACCGTAATAAGAAGCTAACAACCTAGGAAACTTTCTCTTTTGATCGTCAACCTCTGATAATTTCATTACGCCAGATACGTTCGGCTTACGCAAGCAATCAATTTGGCTTTCGAAAAGTCTTGTCATCTCATTATCAAACAATAGGAAACTTATAAATAGATCCAAAAGATCTAACCTTCAGAATGATTAAGATTTATTCCTAGCAGCGCTAAGAGAATATAAAAGAATTTTAAGATCCGCTCGTAGGGCTTTGTGAAGAAATTGGAAGTCTTAAAGGCTTTATCTAAGGTTGATTCTTGTAGTTGATTGATTGGGTCTTAGTCCACAGGCTAGTCACTTTTGAAGTTTTACGTTGGATGATTTTTTAATTGGCTCTCAACTTTTTCAAGCTTGCATTGCTTTTGGGATTATCCGGGAAACTTAGTGCAGATCGGTCGGATTTCACTGACCCTAAAGCATTTAGAACTATTAACCTTTCTCAAAGAAAGAATTGTCGTGAACTTGTTACAAGAATTGGAAGATTGCTGAACATTAAAGAGTTTCGCGTGAACACGTTCCTAGATATTGCAAGTGTCTTCGATAGCACCTCGATTTGTACCCTTATCTAGGGCTGCACTAATTTTAGCAAACCATCGTTGCATAAATCGGATTTCATGCTTAGGTTTTGCATTGCTGAGGTCGAGCAGGTTTGTCCTTCAGTCTCCGTTAAAGATTTTTGTCCAACGATTTTGTCACCTCTCTTATGGCTCTTGGTGATTGATGACTTGATGACTATTTCAAATAAACACTTAACAACCCTATCTAACTTTAAGCAGCCCGCTCTACAAGTTGTAGAGATATATGTGGTTCGCTGATTAGGGTTTGCTCGGTTATCCATCTTAGACCAGTGTGCTGGTCTCTACTAGATGTAGAAATATTGCCTGTTCCTTCTCGTTTTGGGGAAACAATCACCAGACCAGATACCGTCAAACATCTTGGCAGTCCTAAGACATTAAACTTTTATGGAAGGTGAACCTTGAAACTAAACTTCAAAAAGTCCCCGTCGTTTTTTGACAATTAGTAGTGAATTTGGAAAATCCTGGGTTTGACTCTTAAAATTCCGATGTTTATTTACAAATCGGTGGTCTTACCTATGCTATCTTTCCGCTTTAGCGAAACGTAACAATCTACAGGGGATGGCATGCAAGGCTATTGCCGGTGCTATGCCTTCGATTTCGATCCTCGTTTTGCAGAACATTTCGTGTCTACCACCACTGCAGCCTTTTATTTTGAGTATGTCTTGTTCCGCTGCATTCAGACTAACGTGTATTGAGACGTGGAGCAACCTAGGTTTAATTGCCGGACATAAACAAATTTTGAATCTCCTCAGTTCATCTATACTAGAAATCAATATGGTTAATGAAAAACTGTTACCAGAATTCCTTCTCAGTGGTTTTACCCATCGAAAGACCGTTGGTAGTTCCACGTCTTCAATAACTAGGAGTCTGAGTCGTTAGTTTTCTTGGCAGACGGCTCCCACTCTGAATTAGGTGCGGGGTTTGAAACCGAATGCGCTTCACTTGATTGATTCCCTTGGCAGTCTGAATCAATGTATCGCTACGTCTTAATGCAGTGCAAAATCCTGTGACCACTTCCAATCTGGTTAAGGACTGTAAACATTTTATTAGCTGCCTGAGTTGCAACAATTGTGTCAAGATCATGTGGGTGCCGGCTCACTGTGGTATTGAGAGAAATATAGTGGCTGATTCTTTGGCCAAGATGGGCTCGCGTCTGGTTATCATCGGACCCGAGCTTGTCGCTTCGTTGAGCTTAACCATAAATTAAGAGGGAACCTGAGGTTAACTGAGTACCTCTGATGAAAAAATAACTACGAGTTTTGGTCGGTATTCTTACGAGTCATGGCCGTTTCAAACTCCATTTACAAATAATGAGGTTTGCTCATGATTCCTTGTGTGATGACTGCCTTGAAGAGATCGACGAAAGCATCATTTTTGTTTGAGTTAGTTAGGTCACGGTTTCTTGGCCCCAGAACTTTCGACTGAATGTCGATCAGTGACTGGGTTCCAGCCAACTTTCATAATAATAATAATAATAACAAACATAACTTTGACCTTCGGGAGGTGTATAAAGATCATAACCATTGACCTTGCAGCGCAACGCACAAATAGTATACCGTAGTACATGCTTGAATAGATTATTTATATTTATAAAAAATACAAAAATGGTCTAAGTCGATTAAAAATATTAAATTTTAAACTTCGATTTTATGATTAATAAGAGATTTCTAGGAGAATCTCTTAAAGGTTATCCAATTTTAGAAAATCAATGATATTAGATACATATATGGATTATTATTTTGTGTCCTAAACATAAAAGCTTCTGACACCCCACATTCTTATAATAACAACAAACTTCTAGATAACAATTTGTATCCCAAATACATTTTGAAAATATATTTTCCGACTTTGTACACACAAAATCCCTATTGTATCACATATCACATTTCAAAAATAAAACATTTAAATCCAAGCCACATCAAATTCATAATGTCGTATAGCACATTCAATAAATTCACACACAGTGTCCTGAAGGTCATACATACGCTGAAAAAATACGCAGAGACAAGAAGAAAACACTGAGATAAATTCTAAAATTAATTCCTAAAAATCATTACACCGCGCGCGCGGTACACAACAAGAAACCAAGCATCTTAATTTATATATCTCAGAGTTTTGTGTTTACCAACCACAAAATGTTTTTCAGAACATAATAGACGAAATTAAATACTAGAGAGGTTTAGGTACAATACGTAAGTTTATAATTTTATTTTCATTATTTTGATAAAGGTCAAGATAAAAACATCTTAAATGCACTCAACCGTAAAATTTTTATAAAGATTTCGTTCGCTATAGAGAAGCGAGTTAAAAACCACTAAATCACATAATCAATATTTGATTTGTTATTTTTTATATTTTTTGTTGAACTTATTTCGTATATGTATGCGTACACAAAACTACACCAACAGCATCAATTCAAAATTAACATTAATTAATAATAATAGTTTGTGCTATTCATATGGCGTAAATTATATACAAAACACTAAACAAATCGTTTATCACGCTGTACCCTGGCACACAAAACTACTTTAAAAAATAAATAAAACGCACCATGCCGGGCGTTTGAGTGAAAACTCTAAAATCCACTTTAATTAAAAATTACTTTTTTTTATTTTTTGGCACACACACCAGAATAATTAAATTTTATTATTATTAATTTATTTAATTTTTTATTTGCTTTATTCTTTGCTTTTTAATAATTTTCACTTCGCACGATTTTCCTTTAGATATTAATTTAAATTTTCTTCTTTAAAATGAACAAACGTACAAACAAAAAATTTTATTCTAATTATTAAAAAAATTTCATCGCATAAAATATTAAAAATAGAATATCATGTATACATAAAATTTTATTACACAAATTTTTATAAATATAAATAACCTTTCTAGCCACAAAAAATAACACAAAATTAAAAAAAAACAAAATCTTTATCTTATAATACGCGATTTTATAAGATAAGAAAATATTTATTTTCTATATTATCGATATGAACTACTTTGTGTGCTCGATATTACCGGTCTACACAGTTAAAAGTCGCGATTTCAACTGAATTCTAAAATATTTGTATTCAATTTTATTTCAAAAATTTAGAAAAGCTTTTAGCAGTGCGAGTGTGTTGGTGAGAGAGAATATAAAAAATTTCACTCAATCTTGAGTGAGTTTTATAAACATATATTTTATAATAATGTAACGATATTTTTCTAAAATGTGTACTTTTTTTTACTCAAATTACGTATAGAAATATAAAATTTCACTCAGAATAATAAGAATATATATGAAAACCTTATAACAGTCAGATATATTCTACTCGGAATCTGTTACAGCGAGGAAAATCATAATAATGTTTCTCCGATTTTCTAATGAAAGAGAGTGGAAAAGCGAGAGCACATCATACACACTCAGTAAATCCATAAATAGCTCCACATATTGTTTAGTTTATATTATTATTGTATTAAAGTAGTGTGTATAATAAAAAAATAAATTCCAAACGGAAAGAATTCTTTTGAAATTATCGAAATATAAAAATATTTTATTACATTTTCCATTTTTCCAATGTTTTTTTTTTGTCCATGTGGAAAAACGAATACTGTACACAGTGTTTTGGGAGTAGGTATAGTACTATATACTATACGAGTAAGTTTATATAGAAAGAGTATTTACTACTAGTTGCATGAATTTGTGTACTAACAAAATTTGTTTACAGTTTATGTGGATGGTTTTTCACGAAGTTTTTCATTGAAATTAAGTTTAGGAAGTGTATAATGTAAAGGTGTATTTGTATAGTATTATAGTAAACTTTATGGATGATTTATAATTATTAAGAACTTGGGAAGTTTAAGATTTATGACTATATAGTAAAACTTTCCATATAGGGACGGTAGTATATCTTAGTTAATGTTTTATTTATATACCAAATAGTCTAATATATATCCATCGTGATATATGATGCTGTTTTATATTGTCAAGCACCACACCCCTCTATTGTGTTATTGCTGCCATTAATAATATAGGAATAAAATCGTCAAACTCTCTTACATGAAAGTATTTCATACCGTGACCGATTTATCTTCCGTAATAATTTAGTACAACATCACAACAAATTATGGCTTTTAAAAATTTGCAGATAACTAGAAGAGCACAATAGGCAACAACCGGTAATGGGATAACTTTGTTAAGGAGATGCGACGTGTAGACTTACTTCAATGCTTTATTATTCCTTGACTCAGGATCGACCTAGGATTAAATCCATTGACCTGGTTTGGTGCAATAAGCTTACTAGCCCATCAATCAGTTTATTTTACGTAAGTGAAGCCATTATCAAACCTTTTCATTTACCTTGTAATTGTGTTACGGTTGTTGGCCATTAGGGTGGTCCTTGTTTGTATGGCGCGGAAAAAATGTGGAGATATCTAACGGGCAGAAATGTGAGGTTATGCTAAAAACTTAAATAGAAAAAATCAATCAATCTATTTATTTATTTATTTATTCCTATTCTGAAATCTATTCTGTGATTTACATGTATGATTTCAGAATTTAATTTAAAACAAAAATATTAATAAATCAAATAAAGAACATTAAAACACAAAAATATAAATCAAATCTTGATTTAACAATTAAAAATTTTAAAAACAATTCTTAAGAATATTTTTGAAGTTATCTTTTGATAAATTAAAGTCAAATAGGTCGTCGACGATGTTGAAAGATTTAGACGAAGTATTAATGGGGTTATTTTCGCCATAGTTTGTGGAATGGTGTTCTAGTGCTAAAAACTCATGGTTTCGACGAAATGTTCTGCAAGGCACATGAATTCATATGTTTTCCAAAATGTTTGCAGAATCAATGTGACCAAGCAAAATGTTACCAATGAAAGCCGCACCTAAGAGAAGTCGTCTATTTTCAAGCGTGCATATTTTGTAATCCGTGGATCTTGTTGAGTACGGAGGTAATCGAGCCACATTTTCATGGAATTGTAAATTGTGGTCGTAATTCCAGTCACTTTCCTTTAACAACAAAATCAAGAACTTCTTTTGAGGGCTTTCTATTCTTTCAATGTGCACAGCATAGCATGAATTTCAGACCGGTACAGCGTATGCCAATTGAGATCGAACGTAAGCGAAATAGAGTGAACATAAGGTTTGCATATTTTTAAATTCATCTGTCCATCTTTTAACAAATCCAAACATGGCATTCGCTTTCGCAATACAATTTTCAATATGCGTATTGAAATCGGTACGCGACAACTCGGCGAAACAATACTCGACGACGGACAAGCCAGCGACGGACAACTCGGCGACGCCCAACTCGGCGACGGTCAACTCGGCGACGGTCAACTCGGCGATGACCAACTCGGCAACGGACAACTCGGCGACGGTCAACTTGGCGACGGAAAAAAATTGAAAACAATCAAAAATGGAGATAAAAATGGACTAATTGTGGGATTGCTGATTTTTGGTCGCCACAAAGTGTAAACAAAATATGGTGCAGGTACATCTTCGAGTTGTGCATGTTTAGTTTGTCTGTGTTTAATGAAAAAAAGTGCTTTGTGGAATAGATATAATATTAGCATACAATAAATTCTACTTGCATAATCAAATTGTAAATATTAATATGTTTAATAGCGTAATTGTCAATTTTTGCAGGTGGATTTTGACCAAGTATCAGTATGTCAATTTTAGCGAATCAATTTTTATTCGATAATTGATATTTCAGTAACAATTTTTGCGATTTAGCTAATGAATTCAGTATTTCAAATATAGGTGACCAGCTAGTGCAAATGAATTTAACGGGCCCACGATTGCCTCAATATACGGCGCCAATTGGAACCCAGTGTAATAATAAGCTGAGATGTGAAGGATAGAAGTATTACCACCCGAACTGCGAGAAACATGAACAAATGTAGCGGACATGCACAATTGTACCGAGCGCTTCTTATTCAACGTTGCAGTAATATAACATAATACGATGTCATCCATTATCGATATTGGGCTGATGATAGTGCGCGAATGCTAGATTTTACATATGTATGAATGAAATGTGTGTATGTATATGTATCTGCGTAACCATTCAGAAAAATCATTTATCTTAGGTAGTAAGATAAGTGGTTTTTCTGAATTGCCAATGATATAGCCAAATTTCACTCCATGTTATAGATGTACGATATTCCGCGAAGGTATACGATTATGCTCCGACAATCATAGTTGATAACTTTGCTTAAGATTCTGTAATCCGCTCCTTCATCGTTTCGGTGGACATTCATGACGTACATTTTTTGCATTTTTTTAGTTTATCGAGGAAACCCCATGCACTACGGCGAGCAATATATACCGCCAAAGCTCAATTGTAATTTGCGATGACTAGCTTCAGAAACATTATTTGTTTAATCGCTAGCTACCATTTAGTGTTCGTTGGTAAACTGACCAAATGTTGTATGGAAATAATGGTACACCTCTGGTGCCATTATTCCGCAGGCGCCCGATATATGTATTAGTAAACCACGCTAAAATTGGTTCTAACTCCTCCGGTAAATAATATTCCACGCTTGTAATGGTATGGATAATATCGTCTTCAGGAACAAATACAATACACGTGATCATTTCGCCATGCAATACGAAATCGATATCTGTATTATATCTTCCTAGAAGATGAAAAGATGCCAAGTGTTTCGTAGATTTTTCACTAGGTGAAATAGGTAACCATTAACGTTGATTTCTGGAAATACTGTAAGAATAGCTTCATGAATTGCGAGCTCGTAATCCACATTTATACCTTCTGGATTGAGTAGAGACCAAATCGTGAGCTCTTTTATCCATCAATGGTAAAACTGTACTTCTATTGTTTCTAATCAGTATGACACAAATTTGAGAAAACAGTGGAGGAGAGAGCAAAAAAGCTCCATCCATAATATAATCCATAATAACATTCACATGTTTACTCCACGTTAGTAATATTCCCTGCCAAATATCAGAATACGTTGCGGGTTTGGTTGATCTCTACCTAAATCCCCTAGTAAGAAACGCATAAAATTGGTCGGGCTATACTCGTATCGTGTATATTCATCAGAGTGTCGATTTTGTATCAAAAATGACAGCGCGACGTGAGCAAACCGGAAAACATAGTAGTGTTTTTTTATTTATATTGGTTTGCTTAAGCACATGCGCGTCATTTTGTTTATATCTATTTCTTATTTGATGTGTCAAATGCGGTTTCGTATTGTTAAAAATTTGAAAATGTAAAATCAAAATCACACCGTAAACAATCGGTTCCACTGTACAAAAGCAAGCGAATAGAATAGGTAAGGTAGACGACAGCATCACACATATTCAACCGGTTCATCCGGAAGCATTTATTTTGGTACTTGTAATCGTAAAATTTACAGAAGTCTCAGACGAGAAAAATACACTGTATATGTACACAAAATTATTGCTTACCTCGCCAACTCGCACTGTCCTTTTTGGTACAAAATCGACACTCAGGTATAGTAATAACTTTGCAAGATTCTGGATTAGCTGGTGCTCTTAAATTATTAACTTTCTTTCTTCGGACTTGGTAAAATACCTCGCACAGCAGCAGGCATATCTTCAATTACCCTTGCTCTTATTTGCGCCAAATTTTTCATCGTTGTGTCTGCTAACTGTGTCATGGTTGCATTTATTTTTTGAAGAACGACATTTCCTGCATTTCCCACAGTACAACATGAATGGAACGAATCATCCCTCATATTAGAATATTCAAATTAGATTTGACTGGATTTCCACCAGCAACAGTAGTGGTATAATATCGCACAAATTGGGGTATTTTGCAAACGTTATTTTCAATATACAAACCTCAGCCAAAGATAATGGAAACATAAACCAAGGAAAAAATTTCATTAGTACCGCTAAAAATCGTTTAGTCAAATTTTGATATCGAATTGATAATCAAGGAAGCTGGGAAATTCGTCGATGAAGATAAAACCTATATATGTTCTGATGCAGTAGACTGGCTGATTGTTAATAATGTGAGCAAGCTTGTATGATTAAGTATTTTGGTTCCTTTCTCAATGAAAAAACTGTAATCTAGGTATTAATAATTAAATAAAACGGATTATGAAAATACATTGGACATTTAGATTTTCTGTTTATTCTTTGCTAAAATAATTTATTATTTCTGATTTTGTGGCATACATTACAAGTAACAATTATAGTGAAAATTAACACCTTTACGCTTAAATTCAAATTTAATGATTCCTATTTTTTTTAGTTCCAAAGACACCCAGCAAACGTGGAATTACTTCCAAAAATGGTGCACAAGTAATGAAGAAAAGTACTTCATACTCCAATATTTTGTTATGAATTTAAATTGTATATTTATTTTTTAAGCATTAATAGCAATATTTCCAAACGACATTTGGTCAGTTTACCAACGATCACTAAATGGTAGCTAGCGATAGAACAAATAATTCTTCTGAAGCTAGTCATCACAAATTACAAGTGAGCTTTGGCGGTGATATTGCTCGCCCTAGTGTATGGGTTTTCATCGATAAACTAAAAAAATGCAAAAAATGTACGTCATGAATGTCCACCAAAACGATGAAGGAGCGGATTACAGAATCTTAAGCAAAGTTATCAACTATGATTGTCGGAGCATAATCGTACAACTATAACATGGAGTGAAATTTGGCTATAGCATTGGCAATTCAGAAAAACCACTTATCTTACTACCTAAGATAAATGGTTTTTCTGGATTGTTACGCAGATACATATACATACATACATTTCATTCATACATATGTAAAATCTAGCATCCACGCACTATCATCAGCCCAATATCGATAATGGATGACATCGTATTATGTCATATTACTGCAACGTTGAATAAGAAGGGCTCGTCACAATTGTGCATGTCCGCTACATTTGTTCATGTTTCTCGCACTTCGAGTGGTAATACTTTTATCCTTCACATCTCAGCTTATTATTATACTGGGTTTCAATTGGTGCCGTGTATTAAGGTGATCGTGGGCCCGTTAAATTCATTTGCACTAGCTGGTCACCTATATTTGAAATATTGAATCCATTAGCTAAATCGCAAAAATTGTTACTGTAATATCGACACTACCGTACAGCCCTAGAGCAAGAGGATGAGGTGTAGCAATGAAGTACAGTTTGCTTTTATTTTCATACCGTGAATATATATGAGTGATATTTCTCCGGAGTCTTAAATGAAAACAACATTAGTAAATAAATGTTATCGAGAGCTTTCAACCTTACTTTTTGGAACAGTAACACGCCGAGCTAGAGCAAACTATAAAACAAAATTATTAAATTTATTTTAAAAGAATGTTAAAGTAACCGCCCCCTGATATCTATACATTGACATACCGACACATAAATCGATTAAACAATCAAATTGAACTTATAATTTTTACAGTTACTTTGTTCCCATTAAAACCTTTTATTTTACCCTGCACACTGTTAAGGTGCATTTTAAATTGAATGTCCATCTGCTAGTAATTACGATTGAACCATAATTTTCCCATATTACCCGCAAATTTACCACCTACATTCATAATATTAATTCGTAATACGGTAATTTTCTAATGCATATTATCCCATCCCAGCGTCATCCCAGTATTATTTCCCGTCAATTCCTGTTGAGTTTATAAAAAAAATCAATTTGTATGTCATTATTGTAAATATTGACTTGATTTTCCAATTCTTGTGTCACAGACGACTATGTATGAATAAATATGAAGAGTATTTTGGGTGGGAGGCGGGCTGAAGACTATGCGAAGATACAAAAAGGTCATATATAATTTCTATGTTCGTTCAAACGATAATAAACATAATAATACGTGTATAGTAATCATAATCATAATAATAATAATCTAAAACATCGACAAAGAAGCTTTTGTTGTGCTTTCTCTATGTACTTTATGTTTATATGAAGAAAATGACAAGTGTGATATATAGACGCGGTGGGTGGCTTATATCATCGATATAAATTATATTGTCGTAGCTACCTCTTTTACCATGTAGATGTTATCAAACATTTGCTGAATCGTTTACAAAGCAAAAAATCGTATAAAATCAACATTAATTATATTTCAAGGCTTGAGTACGCCACAACAAGCGTTATACGAAGTGATCTTATGCCCTGTACGTAAGATAGAACATGAAAATATTTATTAAACAACGAAATGGTATAGAAAAGTTTTTGTAGCGATTTTTAAGCACATATTCGGCAAAGTACACAATGAATGCTATTCAACTAGATTTAGGTAAACATCGCTAGAGATATACACGAGAATATTACGATATGTACCATAAGTATTGTTGGGCTGTCTTAACAACATACGACTGTAAGAGCAAATTCTGTCAAATCTGTATTTATACAGTTGTTGAAAATTCGAATTAAAAGTTTTTTGTGTATACGACTTATTCGTTCCATATGCTCAACATGAATCAGTTTTGTATTTTGCAGTAAAGTTTTGTAAAAATGTATGTCAGTTTGAGTTTTGCATTAGTACACATGGGATTTGAAATTATTTGATATATTAATGTAGCAAAATAACTGACATAACAGTAGTAAAAATTAAAATATATTTCGGTACACCTAATATGTCAATTTACAGCCCGAACTATAAACATAAGGGATCGAAGAATTTTTAAAATAGCCAAATGAGTTCGAAATCTTGATGGAAGCAATTATAACTATATCGAAGCAGAAGCTTTACGCGTCTAATATTTAATTATGGATCCATATTTGATTTGATCCGGGTCTTAATTTATCACATCTATGAGGTCAATTTTAGAAGAGATGTAAATACCAATCATAATCAAATCAAAATAGATTTCGATGCTAATTATTTTCTAATTTAATTATCACTCACTAAAAATAGCATTAGAAACGATAAAAATAGTACAGTTTCAAAGTTTTGCACAAATAATTCAAAATTATAGGATTTGGGTGTTACTTTTATGGACATTTCTTATAGCTTTTGATAGCCGATGTGAAGGTGGCCTGAACAGGAGTCCGAAAACAAACAAAAAATTGTGTCTTTCCTAAATCTGTAATATTTTCAGCTTTTATCTCGTAAATTTTTTTACATTAGCATATTAAAATAAAATCAGATTTTACAACCCACAATTAAATGATATAATAAAATTTCATGAATGACTGAACAATATGTATATGCAAATTAAATTATATGCGTTTTGGATTTTCGTGTATATGTTTTTGACCCATCACGCGTGATTAGCGACATTTGTCAAAGTCAAGTGTTCGTTCTTAGTTAGCATTATAGCGTATGAGCAAGAAAATTTGGACAAAATGCGATAGTAAAAACAAAACGCATTTTATTTATTTAGGGGATTCCCAATAATTTTACTTTGTTTTATATTGTGTATATAACAAGCTGTGAAAAAATTAGTCGATTCGAAGCATTAGCCACGAAAATATGACTCGAAACGAATTTGAGCGGCGAAAAGTCGTGTGTAATTTTTTAGAAAAAAATCTAGAGGTAGCAACTTCTGATGTTGTAAAATACTTCTTAAAATTAAATTATAAAAGATCCACAATTTATAATTTAATTAGAAGATTTAAGAATAAAAATGCAGTTCAAAGAAAAGCGGGAAGCGGTCTGAAGTCATCATTATCATTAAACAAAGCAAGAAGGACATTAAAGAGAATTACAGTTGGCCAAGTGGCAAAATCATATCGTTCTTTAGGAATTAAATTCTAGTGCCACAAAAATATTGTTACAAAATGCTTAAACGAAATGAACATCACGCTAAGAAAAAGAAAAATTGTTTCTAAAGTGTCCGAAAAACAAATAAAGGTCCAGAAACAACGTTTAAAAAAAATTGTACGAAATTGTACGAACCTGTTTTAGTTTAAATGGCAACCCAAAGCCTATTTTGACAATGGCATATGTAATATCGACGAGAAGGTGAAGTTCATACCCAAAGAGAAGTTTCCAGACAAAGTTTTACTGTGGTTGGCAATAAGTCAAAACGGAATGTCGGAACCTACATTTTTTAAAGCTGGATTAGCCATTAACAGTGAAAGGTACAAGATCGAATGCTTACCAACAGTTAAAAAATTTATAAGAAACCACCATGCAAACCAACAGACGCGGGTTTGGCCGGATTTAGCATCGGCCTATTACTCCAAAGCAAGCACAGATGAAATGCGGCGCTTGGGTATTCGTTTTGGACCAAAAGATGAAAATCCACCAAATGTGCCTCAGTTGCATCCAATAAAGGATTTTGAGGCAAATCTTAAGCGAAAGTGTATAGCAAATTATATCAGCCAAAAAACATAAATTGCCTTATCACTAAAATTAAAGCGACTCTTAAGTATTTAAATCGCCAATGAAGAGAGTCCCTTTAAATGTACGGAAGGCTCAACGATCCAACGTAAATCAATTTTTACATTAATGTAAAAAAGTAACCAACTTTTGCAAAATGAATTGAAATAAAGTTTCCTAAATTTGAAATATTGAATTTATACAGTTTAAATTTGTATAAATTTTCTTGCTCATACATTACCATTTCATCATGGTAAGATTTTCACAACGTGGACAAATTATTAAATTTTATTATCAAAATTCGTTTCCATTGAAAAATGTGTTTCGTGCACTTCGTTCATTTTATGATCGTCATAATCGACCTACTGAGCAAGCAATTTAAGCCATTGTGTCAAAATTTGTCACTAATTTCTCGTTACTGGACACCAATCCACCAAATCGTATGCGTAGCAATATTTGCAATTGATGAAGCCGACAAAATATCCATCCGTCGCAGGGTACAGCAATATTGGGGTTGTGTTATTCGTCTGTCTGAAGACGTACAAAGCACAGCTCGCGTAATAAATGAAGCCGCACGAAATGCCACAGCGTCGAAGTTTTGATGAACGGGCCTTAGAACATCTTGAGGAAAATCTGTTTTTTTATCGAAAAATTGTGTTCATCGACGAAGCTCATTTTTGGTTAAATGGGTACGTTAATAAGCAAAATGGCCGCATTGTCAATGAATGCACCCAGAAAAAAACACTGTTTGGTAAGGCATATGAAGTTAGCCCAGTTTTCCATCCCAGAAAATAAATAAAATTTCCTCAAGCAATACTACTTCATCTCATCCCAGTTTTTTCTATTGAAGCTTGTATAAGATGGAATTTTTGTTTAAGTTGAGTAAAAACAACACATAACTTTTATAAGTGATATGATTTATAGGTAATAATTGATTGTTTTGATTAAAGATAATGATTGATACTGTTTTAGTAGGTGATTGGTAGTACGCGCTTACAATAACTAAGAAGACGGTACCAGCCATATGGTAGTATTGGCACAAATGGCCCAGTTCCATATGGTCCGATATAAGGACATGAGTAAATAGTGACATTTGCTTAGAAACGTGATTTGCCGGAAACAATTCTTTATGTTTTGAATAATCTATAATACATAGTAACTGTTGCCAGTCGGCCAGTACCAGCCGTATGGTACGATTCGGCCTCCATATGGCCTAATATAAAAACTAATAATTGTTATTCTCCTAGCAATATGAATTGCCGATAAAGAATGATAATTTTTATAGTTGATAATAGCAAGGGCTTACAATAACTAAGAGGACAGTACCTTCCGTATGGTAGTATCGGCGCAAATGGCCAAGTTCCGTATGGGCCCATATAAGGATATGTGAAAATCATGCCATTTTGCTAGAAATATGGTTTGTCGGAAATGATTTTTTATGTTTTGAATAACCCATAATACAAACTAACTGTGATCAGTCGGATAGCACCAGCTTTATGGGCCAATCGGCCAGCTTCCATATGGCCCAATATAAAAATTAATAATTGAAATTATCCTAGCAATATGATTTTCCGGTAGAGATTGATATTGATTTGAGTTGCTAATAGTAAAGACTTACAATGACTAAGAGAGCAGGAATAGCCGTATGGTAGTATTGGCGCAAATGGCCAAGATCCATATGGACCCATATAATAATACCATATATGGTTGGTACTGTCCAACTGGCCACAGTTAGTCCGTTGTATAAGTTATTCAAAACATAAAAAATCATTTCCGACAAATCATACTTCTAGTAAAATGGCAAGATTTTCTCATATCCTTATATGGGCCCATGTGGAACTTGGCCATTTGCGCCGATACTACCATACAGCTGGTACTGTCCTCTTAGTCATTGTAAGTCCTTACTATTACCAACTCAAATCAATATCAATCTCTACCGGCAAATAATATTGCTAGGAGAATGGCAATCATTAATTTTTATATTGAGCCATATGAAAGTGTTAGTCTGTATTATAAGGTATTCAAAACATAAAGAATTGTTTCCGGCAAATCACGTTTCTAAGCGAATGTCACTATTTACTCATGCCCTTATATCGGACCATATGGAACTTGGCCATTTGTGTCAATACTACCTTATGGCTGATACTGCCCTCTTAGTTGTTGTAAGCTCGCACTATTACCAACTAAAACAGTATCAATCGTTATCTTTAATCAAAACAATCAATTATTACAATTATTTAATTATTAAATCATATCACTTAGAAAAACCATTTATCATCATTTATTCATACGTAGAGTACAAAAACAACAATTAAATCCAATAATCTGGGATGGATATTGTGTTGTTTTTACTTAACTTAAAACAAATTCCGTTTTATACAAGTTTAAATAGAAAAAAACTGGGATGAGATGAAATAGTATTGTTAGAGGAATTTTTTTTCTGGGGTGAAAACCTGGGCTAACTTCATATGCCTGTTTGGTGCTGTTTAAGGGCCGATAGAATCATCGGTCCCTATTTTTTCAAAGATGACGATGGCCACAACGTTACCGTCAATGGCATTTCCTATCGTTCGATGATTTCTGACTTTTTTTTGGACAAAATTCATAAACAAAATCTTGTCGATATGTGATTTCAACAAGACGGCACCACATGACGGCGCCAATAAACCAACAACAATTGCAGAATTGGAGGTCAACATAAAACATGTCATTAGCGAGGTACCAACCGAAATGCTCGAAAAATTGGATATCTCTTATGAACCACTTAAAACGTAGCCGTGACCAACACTTACCAGAAATAATCTTTAAGTAAATTCAAATAAAAATTTCATACATTTTTGCAATTTTACTGTGTTTTTTTACAAACAAAACGCTTAAAAATCACCCTTTATATTGATATTGCGTGACATTTAGAAAAAAAAAATACCAAAATATGTTCTTCTGTAGTGGTCTAGGTATCTGTATTCCAAAAAATGTAACCCCATTTATATACGAGTGGAAAAAAGGTTCGTGCCAGACTCAGTATGTAACTATTTTCAACAAAAAGTTTACTATGAAATTTTCTTCTGTGGCAATTTTCACAGGGATTACCTGAGAATTCACCTATTGTCACGAAGTAGTGTAGGCCATCTGGAATCCAAAAATCTAGCCCCAGAAATTTTCTTCTGCGGTGGTTTTAACAATGGTTGCCTGAAACTTCCGCCACTATCGCGAAGTAATGAATTGGAATTCCTTATTTCAATACGTGTCAAACTTCTTATGACACGATTTTCAACACAAAATGTGCAATCTATTAAAAATGTATTCAGTGCGTATTTAGAAAAGTACATTAGGTTAATGTGCCACCTTCCATATTTTTCCCAACGTGGATATGTCATCGTGCATACAACTAATAAAAGAAATGCAATCGCTCTACGGTTCCCCTGCACTTTCGCGTTCTTATTTCCTTAATAATTGCTAGGGTTTCCTTCTTTTGACAGGTAAGCAGTATTATCAGGACGAGAAAGAATCGGATGGCCTCTTCTCTTTGGTTGAAGATTTATGATTAATACTTTCTAGCTGGTCGATCTGAAGTTTGTCTCCAGTATGCACGAAGCAGCTTGAGATTAGTGGGACGAATTTTGGTCTGGACAGTGTCATAATATTAGTTAACGACCGTGACAATTGACGGTCTAATGCGGATGTGATGTTTGCTGCCGAGCATTGAATGCAACTACTTCTTGTAAACGCATTTCCATTTTATCTTTTCGTCTACTCACGCATTCCCTAAAGTCGCCGGTCGCTTCTTAGCTCTATCGTATGAACACATCCAAGAGGTGCCTCTCGAATCCAAACTTACCATGCGTTGCGTTGATTTAAAAAAAGTGGGCTCATGAGTGATACAGGATGTAAGAGTGTATCGGTCCGCAAAATAATTTTGCGGCGATCACTGTTTGGTGATGGTTATGAAGGAGAGGAATGCAGGAAAATTAACTAACCGTTTCAAATGAGAATGTTTAATAAATTAAGGTATGGGATCGGGAGGTACCGGGTCCGAATCCCGATAGGGGCAGGATGCAAAATAAAATTTTCATCAACAGATTGGGATCTGTGATTAAACGGAACACAACTACACCCCCAATCGGCGTGCAAAACTCATGAGCCGGGCCGTCCCATCTTCCATGTCCAGTACTATAGGCTATTATGGAGCTATGCAATGCGCAGATGGTAACTTAAATCGGTCCTATAGCCATACGTCTTCGATTAGGCATTAATGGGTAAAGTAAGACGGCAAAATGGACCGCGAAAGAGCAGGAAGTGCTTCGGTACCCGAAAAGATGGCATGGATCTAAAAAATCACAAAGAAAGAGCATGCACAACCACGTTATTGTTACCAGAAAAATAAAGCTGGCCTTGCAAGGGGAACAGCTAAGCAAATTTTTAGTCCGAATAAGTGTGAATATTGTAGAAGACAAGAAGTTCAAATGAATCAAACAATTATGTTTCACTCCCTATCCCATGTCAACTGACCTTTGAAATCAAAGTGGAAGACTCTTTGTTAACATCGATGCGATACAGTGTGATAAGTTGTGTGTCCCAAGTACTCATAAATGGAGCTTTTTTGTTTTTTTGCTAATATTTTGAGAATTATATATCATTTACGAGAAAAACGAGTATAAACTAAAAGATTCCAAATTAATTTTGCAACTATACTGGTTCAGATCAGTTTTCAAAAATGTTAGTGGAAATAACGATTTTTGGGAAAAAACAGTTTTACAACAAAAATTCGGCCTCCGTGTAGCCCAGATGGATTAATTGATAGGGAATACTTCATAATTAAGCTTAATCGCTGTGATTTTTGGCCGAAACCGATTCGCCGAAATTGGCAGCTTTCATAGAACCTATCCCGTTTTTTGAAAAGTAGTTATATAGAATTTATGAAAAACGACTAAAAACAAAGAGATTGGAAATTAAATTTCAAACAAAATTAGCTCAGACCATTTTTAAAATTTAACCGGAAATGGCGAGTTTTGATAAAAAAAAAAACTTTATCTAACTAAAATTCGGCATCTCTACACTCCAGGTGTATTAAATATTCGGAATGAAACTTCATACTAAACTATTTTCATTAATTTTGAGATCCCTGCAAAAGAATCGATTAAATTGAAAGATTACATTTTTAAACAGCTAGGGTTGACCTTGTTGGTGTTCTGAAAATGATTTTTGATGATACAAGACAGTTTTACCAAAAGTTTGGTAAGTTTTATTTTTCGTTTTAGAAATTAAGTGTGGTGTATTCGAGATCTATGTTCACATTCGTGGTATGCATTCGGGTGTTGGCCACAACATATTTATCCCTCCAATTTTTATCGCAGTTTCTTCCTTCAAACGCACCAATAATGCCGTGTAATATTCGCTGTCTATAATACGGAGACAAAAACCGTTCAACTTTTGCGTTTTTAGTCGCTTCCGACGGCTTTCACCGGCTGCTGTCCACCCTCATATATCGATGAAAAAATCCTGTTTTATACGGTTAAACAGCTCAAAATACCGATCAAAATCATCGATACTTGAGCAAATGCGCCACCCACTTTGACCACATCTTTATCATGGACAAATGTTCATGCAAAATAGTTTAGACACTGCCTTCTGATATTTTGAAGGTGTCGACTATCTCACGCAACTTCACTTTACGGTCGTCCAAAACGTAATTATCTACTTTGTCTATCTTTTCTGGAATAACTGCCGAATCCAGCGATCAGAGCGTTCAGCGTCATCAGTGTTTGTACGGTCACGTTCAAGCACAGCAAACCAAAGTTCGATGGTTGGTTTCGATGGAGCAGAGTAACATTAACCCACTTAAAAAGCCATCCGTAGAAGAGTCCCAGGTTTTCCAATAAGCTATCTTCGAAGTTGGCCTTGGTAACTTGATTTTTAATGTTTCAGTATTATAACGTAAAAATCATTTTAATCGGTCATCATACGTGGAGGTCAGAATAGAAAAATTACTTTTGGATACGAGTTGACTTGATTTACCGTTTCTCTATAGTTAGATTTCCACGTGCTTTTATGGATTCGCTTATATGATAAGCAGGTGCTGGTTACCATTAAAATTTTTAACAGAGCTAGCTCGGTATCTTGGTCGGTACCACGATGAATACTGCCTGCTTTGCTGGTATGTGCATTTAAGTCACCCAACACAATTTTTACTTAGTATTGGGGAATTTTATTAAAACACTTTCGATGTGGTCGTTGATGTACTCATACGTTTATAAATTATGTTCACAAATGACACCTGATGGAAGAGTTGGTGGAAGCTGTCTGGGTGGTTTAATCTGGATTGGTTGTTAGCCCAATGTAAAAGCCCTGTAGAAGGACCATAGTTACGGGGCGCGGTATGAGCACTGGCTAAATTTAAATTCAGAGGCAACACAGCAAGGAATCCTACGGTAATCCCTCTGTTTGTACTCCATTCTGACCCCCCACGATATGGACAGCAGTTATCGTTTTTCTTTAACACAAAATGGAGTGAGATTGGACCAACAACGTACATTACGTTGGTAAATTCCCTGGTGCTCCTCGGTCACGAATTCCTCTAGCTCAATGGGCTCTAATCGACGAGCTTTTCACCTAATAGGTAGACCACTAGCTGGTGCTGCACTTTGTGTTTCAAAATTCGTTCGGAATTTCGATTCATTCGGTTTATTTTTCACCGAATCCTGTTATCCAGATTCAGGAATCTTGTACCGTAGGAATTAAAGTCGGTACCATTGGCAGCTTGTAAGTTGAACTTATTATTTAAATTTTTATTTAAAGTGTTCGGAATCTACAATAATTGGAGGAATTACTGAAACGTCGGCTCTCGTATTGATTAAAACTTTTTGTTTGTTCATGAATTAGGACGACTGCAATTATTCTCACCAGTGTTTACCATCAACAAACAATTGATGTGATTTTAATTTTTTAGTCGAAGACATGTTGTAATTGGTTAAGATGTCTTTGGCTTGGTTTTTGAACTTCCGGTGGTAATAACGTTCATCTTGATTTTTCGAGTAGCATGATTTGGAGTGTTCGCGAATTAACCTGAAACGAGGCGAGGGACTTAGTTTAATTGTCTTCTAATGTGTTTATTGTTAATTAATTCGGAAATTTTGAATAAAACTTGAGATTTTCACTCAATTGTCCAATTTGCCAGTTTGTCTTGGTCGTCTTTATAATCTTTCCCGAATTCATTCATGACACAAATGACTTTTGTTCTTTGTTCCTTTTAATAGAGTCTGCGAACGCATGAGCATATTGAATCCCTCAATTATCATCCTAATGACGATGAACTGTTATTAAATTATCTAGAACAGATGAATCGATTTCGATTAAATAACGCCTATGGTAGTTTGAAGGCCCCACGGGCTATCCATTGAACGGCATTTCTGTGGTAACTGATACCACAGATGGACCTATTAATTTTTGTAATTGACTTGTTTTTACAAGAGAGTTTTTCATCAGAATACGATTGATGATAAAAATGAGCACAATTATGATCGCCAGGCCGACCTATCTTCCATGTTACTACTATATAGACCTTTTATTTGAAACCTATTTATCACCAAATCCCTCAAGACAAATTAAAAACCTTGTAATATGTTTTTGTTGTTTTTGGGGCTGCAAGCCAATATCAAACTATTTTTTTAAGTATAGTCAATTTTGTTGCGTGATTTTGAGTACTGACACCATTTTTTATCAAAACTTTATTAATTGATTGTAGGAAAACAGCGCAAAATTTTGTCCCAATTTAAACGTCCCTTCATTCAAAATTAACTATTTTTCCACAATTAATAAATTTTTGAAAGAATTGAGTCGTTTAAATTGTTTGTTATTTTTCCATCACAAAGTCAACTTGTGACCAAGGAGTGTCCCCCTTGGTAAATTTGAGGAAAAATTGGAATTTTATTTTTGAGGAATTAGATGTCTTATGATTTCCGGTGCGGTATTTCGATTTTAAGTTGAAGGGTTTTTAGAAACTTCACTAGTTCTGGTTTGATTTTAGTCGGTTGTACAAATTCTGTTTTGTACGTTTACTCAGTAGGTGGTTTAATAACTTAATTCAAATTTGCAATCCTTTCTCGTCTCCATAGATCGTGATGCATGGTGAAGATTTATAACTGTTTTACTTCAAAAATTGCATCATATCTAAACCAATAAGATTAATGACACTAGCATTAAGGCGAGATGTGTACTCTCCCGAATTTAATTTACCAAGAGATAAATGCGAGAATGGTAATTGGCCGGAAGTATTTGTAAAGGTGTTAATATCCTATTATCTCCGTATATAATGACTTTATTCGTCTTTTATTATACTTTTTATTCTTCAACTTACTTCTCCGAAATTGATAAGGCTTCTTTGATTATTTAACAGCTAATTACTGGTCCATCAAAATATCACATTTCAAATTTTTTGGCAGCGGCAGCATTGAAATGGAGCAATGCAATTAATGCTGAGAACATTTTTCTCTTTAAAATGAATCTAAAACATTTTTGCAAACGAGATATCGCACATGTGTGGTAATGCTATTCTCTCGCCTCTATGCCATAAACAATTTTGTGTGTTACTGAATTAGATATTGATGAATTGTGTGCCAACTAAAAACAAAACATTTTCACAAAACTAACTTTAAATTAGTTAAAATTTTCATTTTCATTTTGTTTTCTTTCTGTCTTCTATTCGGATGAAGAAACCAAGTTATAATGAAAAGCACAATAAAAGCTTTCAATTTATAAAATTTATAATGTACGATGCAAGACAAAACAGAAACTTTAAATTAATTTAGAAAAGAAAATACTATAAGAGCAGAATAAAATTGGGTTGCCCTTCTAGTCTACCACCCTTTCATTTATACACACACAGGTTTTAATTTGACAAATGATATGATTCATGCTTTGCAACCCAAACTCTACACCATTTTATTATAAGAACTTGTTGCACAAGGCGAACAATTTTTATTTTGCTTTCAGAGGCGGAAAAACAACAAAAGCAGATGAAAATTCATTTTTTGGTGAATTTGTTAAAACCGGCAAGTTATTTTCATTTTGTTATAAATTTTGAAAAATCGAAAAAATATTTAAATTTTGTTCATAAAAGATTACACACTGGAGGGATTTTCGATTTGCCTTTTTGTCGATTTGTCTGGGGTGGTTTGGGTACTAAAGGAAGTAAGGATTACCAAATTGTATGGTAATTTAAATTTGATGTATTTGTAAATACATAAAACAGGATTAAACGATCACCATCTGGTGATTCGAAATTAAGTTTATTCGCATGTTCGTGTTTTTATAGGCGAAATAAGCTTTACGCTTCTTGGAAAGTTTATTTAAATAGTTTTCATAAAGGTCGAGATAATGCGATGTAATGATAATGGAGGAATATAACGCACACATCTTTATATAAGAATTTAAAAGGCTTTCGGTAATTTGTGCTCTAGATAAAATTTTATTTACTAAACGGATATAGACAAAAATAAAAACTTGAAAATTAAATAAAAACTTTAATGGAATTTATTCTTCTATTTAATTTAATTTGCTGGTAGAAGAACAATAATTCGAATGGTTTTAAGTTTTTTTCTCAAGCTAGTAGGAAATGTTTTTGTTCAAAATAATAAAAAAATAATTAAATATCTATTGGTTTTTATTCTATTTCGGTTTAAATTGGATTATCAAATATTCTTTTCAGTTGAACTAGTTCAAATTTAACAAAAAATTGCATTGGAAGCGGAGTTTCATAGTAAAGATTGTACACCTTTTGTGGGCAACTTCAAAATTTGTAAAAATTTAATTCAGTTAAGAATAGCCTTCTCAGTAAGATATTGATGACTTCATAATTTTGCCGATTTTGGTCAAACAAAGGAGACCACATATCTCTTCGAAATCTTCATCTGTCATGTGGTGAAATTTGGTTTTGGCGGAAATATTTTATCCTTACGTAATATAGGTATAAAGATAAAATTTAGCAACAAGCAGGTACTCTGACTGTCCGAATTTAATGGGGAAAGTTTGCTAACCAACACATTTTTCTATCTCTGATTTGGAAATATTGAGGGGAGGAGAATGTCTGTTTCAATAAAAGAGGCTTTCACGTTATATTTAAAAATCTCGAAAAAAATTAAGCAACACGAACTCGTACATGTACTTTACCTATTTAAAAGTGTATTTCCTTCGGAAAATCTGCGAGCCCTGACACCTCCACAAAATACGACTACAAAATCCAACTTTTTTCATTTAACTCTGACAATCAAGTAGACGAGAGTCGTGAACAATATTCTATCTAACATAGAAAAACTAACTTTTCAGAATTAGGCGAATTAAGGAGAAAATGCTAAATACGATGACAGAATTACAATCTATAGAAGAGATGAACGATGTCGATGAGAAACCTTATTCACAAGCAAACATTGAAAACTAATTATTTCTTCTCAGAATTGGAATTTGGATTTGAACTGAGCAATAAAACCGTAAATCTTTACTTTGCTGAAACAATCTGATTGTTGATAAAACCAACAAAAAATTAATAAATTGGCAATCAGAGTAACGGAACCTCAGAATCTATATATGTATATTCTTCCGAGATTGTTATTTTCTAAGTTGGGATGGTTCTGGATGCCGCACAAATGCGGACAGTGGCGTTTCGTTCTAGTGCATCTAGTGCTATTCACATAACGTAAGATATCTCGCAAAATACAGCTTTCGATATCAGAGCGGCTGTCCATAGTGTATTTGCCCAAATGATCATGTTTTCTGTCAGTTAGCGGAGGACAAGAACATAGGAAGTGAACAAGGGTCTCTTTCCCTCCTCGTCCTTGCAGCTTCTGCAGAAATCATTTGCATCCAGACCCGAAAAAGCAGTGTCCGGTAAGTACCCTTACAGTTATATCTAAGACACGCTTCCTTGGTGTGATCAAGATCTTAAACCGCTCCAAGATCAGCTCAGGTCATACTTGCTTCGCTATCCTGCCAGTCGGACTGGCGAGCCACCTAGCATTTGCCAAAGCAATTGCTTTCCTATGACTTGCTGCTTTCAGCCCAGACATAGGCGTTGCTACACATTCTATCCCTGGTTCCAGTTGGAAAGTCGTACCGTACCTTGCTGATTCGTCTGCCCTGCAATTTCCCTCAACGTCAGAGTGGCCCGGAACCCAGACAAACTGGATATTGAAGTATTCACTCATCTCCTGAAGAGATGTGTGACAATCCAACGCCACCCT
The DNA here is from genome assembly GCA_963691935.1 of Nephrotoma guestfalica. Classification (NCBI taxonomy): domain Eukaryota; kingdom Metazoa; phylum Arthropoda; class Insecta; order Diptera; family Tipulidae; genus Nephrotoma; species Nephrotoma guestfalica. The sequence goes on along the minus strand of OY829914.1, from coordinate 204,287,457 downwards.
AGACGCCAGGGAAACTGAATCCAGTGAACGAACAGTGAACAATTTTGACTTGTTTTTGTTGTAATACACTAAAATTAAAAAATTTCAATTGACCCGGAACTCAAGGAAAAGCCCAAATGTGGTCGCATGTAATAGTTTTAGGAAGGGAAGCTTAATAGTTATTCCAACACAGTGAAAGTACAATTAGGCATATTGGACCGGAATCTAAAATAATAGGAATAAAAATAAAATGCAAAGAAAAGAGAAAACATTACGAAGGATTTGGTAGAAGAAAACCGCACACCTCATTATAAATGAGCTTTTGACGCTCAAAATGGGGTGCGCAGGTTGTAAAATTTTTGTAACGTTTAATTAAATAAATAAATAAATCGAGAAAAAAAAAACGAATGGCCACCCGACTGTCCACACAGATATAGTGATTTCAGTCAACGACATTACATTAATCAGGTAGACGAAAAGATAGACTCACAGCACACAGCTCCCACTCGCTACCATCGAGCTTGGAGCCATCGGTGAAGAATTTAACTCTTCCGGTCTCCATAATGAGATCGTTCTTCCAATCCTCCCTAGAGGGGAGAATCACCTTAAAACGCTTGCAAAATAACAATAGAGGTGTTATATGTATAATCCAAATTTACCAGGTCATCCTTTTTGCAGGCACTTTCACCCCTAAATCGCTAATAGCCGGGTGCCGTATAGACCGCCATTTGCTTACCGATAATATTCAACGGGAGAATGTACAGCATAACCTCTAAGGCACTAGTGGGGGTCGTTTTCAACGCCCCACTAATGAGCAAGCAAGCTGCCCTCTGCACCTTCAGAGCTGGCCACCATAGATTCCGATAGCATTTTTGCAAGAATTGAGTGCCACAGTGGCCTTCTTCACTCTTTCTATCATGTTAGGTTTCCAACTGACCTTACTGTCGAGAAAGTTCCCCAGGAATCTCGCCCTATCAGTAAGGACCAGCATAGTACCATTTAAACTTGGTGGAACCATTACCGAAATTTTATATCTCCTAGTGAAAAGGATCAGCTCTGTTTTAGATGGGTTAATCCACAATTCACATATGCTGGTCCAACCCACAGTGATTGATAACACATTCTGCATCACATCCCTAATTGAACATAGGTGTTTCCCCGAGACAGCTATCGCTAAGTCATCGGCATAAGCAACCACGCCTATTCCTTCTCCTTCCAGTTCCAATAGTAGTCCATTGATTACTACATTTCAAAGAAGCAAGGAGCAACCCGCATTCTTACGGCGACTTCCCTCATCCCCCATATAACCCGTCTGCTACCTAGCAGATGATTAATTAGCCTGGTTACAGGGTATTCAATCTCAAGTGGCAACAATCCTTCCCTAATTGCCTCCATCTTCGTGTTGTTGAAAGCGCCCTCGATATCGAGAAACGCCACCAACGAGTATTCTTGAAAATTTAGTGAATTCTCAATTTCCCGAACCAAGGTATGTAATGCCGTGTACACGGACTTATCCTTATGGTACGCATGTTGAGACTGTGCCTAGTTTCTGGGTACAATTCTCGAACGAATATAGACATCCAGCAACCTTTCCATGGTTTTCACCAGAAAAGATGACAGATAGATTGGTCTTAAGTCCTTAAGGTTGCTGTATGACCTTCTACTCGCTTTCGGGATGAAGATCACCCTAGCCTCCCTGCATTTTTTTAGTATGTACCCCAGCTTTAGACACCCTTTGAAGATAACCTCCAGCCAGGGTAGTAAGACCTCCGAGTTCTTCTGAATTTCTGCTGGCACAATCCCATCCGAACCAGCTGACTTAAAGAGCTTAAAACTTTTAATAGCCCATTTTATTTTCCGTGTATTCAGAATATACTCCGTGTACACAACAATTGGATGCCGCAAAGGCCTCGCAATCGATACATTCTCACTACCCGGGAAGTGAGGTTCCATCAAAAGATCAAGAGTCTCTTCACTAGAAACCGTCCATTCGACATGCGGTTTTTTTCAGATAGCCTGGAATAGCTGGACTAGTAGAGAGAATCTTTCTTAGGCACGAAGTATCCGAGGCCCCTTCCATTCTATCACAGAAAAGCCTCCACGAATTCCTTTGTGTCTTCCTTGTTTCCCTTTTGTATACTTCTTTTGTTGAGGTATTCCTTATAGAAGTCCCAGTTTTGATTTTCTCTTAACCTTTTCGCTCTTTTAAAAGTAGACCCACAGACTCTCCGGGGGTCCATCAAACAGGTTTTCGCTTTTTCCTCAGCTTAGTTAGTGGGCAAGCTTTCCTCATAAAGGTATTGCAAGCCCTAGTAAGATATCCACCATTGAATCCAGATCACTATCCGTGTCGGGGAGTCCTCGGACTCTAGATGGAATCCTGCCCTCCAATAGCTCACACCCTAGGATACTCCCACCTACCTCCTTTCCCGTCCCAAACAAGTGCCTCCAGTAAATCTGGCGGCACTGGCTTCTTCCGGTCCATAAATGCGGCTGCAAGTCAGAATCTCCTCCCCTACGTCTCTACACAGATCACAGTGATGTCCCCATTGCAAAACTGTGGAAGTAGAAAAACATTTATATTATTTTCCACCAGTATACATGATCTGCTCTTTTCCGTCCCACAAGCATCAAAATCGTGTACTCCTTTACTCGCATACCACAGATCATGTTGTTTTTGATCCAAGGTTCTTGGATCAAAACTATCTCCTCCCCTGACTTAGCAAGTGTGAGAAGTAGCGCCGCCGAAGTAGCCTTGGAGTAATGTAGATTTATTTGCACAAACCTGATCATTGGTAACAGTATTTACTCACCTTATCGCGACAGCCGTGCTACGTCGGTTAATTGGACCCGACGGAGTCGATGGTATCCTCCGTCTCACTCCCACCGCAGTCCCTAAACTTAAGGAGGTCCACATCTCCCCCCTCAGAGTTCGATGTGTCCCGCTTCCCCCATGCTTAGAGATAGTCGATCTCTAAATGCCCTAGTTAATCCCTCACTTCGGTTCGCCACTAGCTGCGATATTTCCTCTGAAAAGGTACCACTTGTCGAGCTTCCCTCGACCGACTGGACCTCTTGCTCGTCCTTCTCGGGCAGCTTGGTTCTCGGTTTTACTCCGACTTCATCCTTCCTAAACACCTTAAGGGTGACTGAGCCCAAGCCCAAGTTTGTAATCCCTTTAGTTTTTGACAGTGGACCAGGGATTCCTTATTGATTATCATAATTGTCAATCTGAAATTTCATAAGTAAGAAACTTTAAAATTTTGGTGTTCAATGCGCGTGACTTGTGAAACTTGTATATGCATAAACAGTGATATTGGGGTAACAAAACCAACATAATTCGGAGGTGCAATGACAACTCACGTCAAGCAAGCGTCGCTAGCCATGTGTAGTGAAGAGGTACTCGAGGGAGGGTATGATAACCGCGATTAAGCGGATGACCGGTACCTCGTTGCAGTATAAATTTGAAAACCACACGCAAAGCATTCGGTCGCCACAAATCTGCCTTGAATCGAGGTTCCAGGTTCACTGCCATAAACAGATGACTAATTCGCGGAAACTGCACATCCCGTGAGCATCACCAACGAAAATTACGAGGAAGCATGGCGCAATCTGCAAGACCGATACAACCACCGTTGATTCATCATCGAAAGGGAATCGCATGGGATTAGCGAGATTACCAGCTGCAGTCACGATCAGTTGGAATCTATGCAAACGAGGCGCCCACGCTACGTTCAATTACCGAGTACGTATTATACTCCCAAACCGATTCAACATTTTCCATCTCGGTCACAACCCTCGTCGTCGAGAAGATCACAGGCACGCTGCCATGCCTACCAATTGACACGCATCAACGGTCACACTTAAAGCAATTGAAACTTGTCGATCCCCGTTACCATTAAATATTTTACTCGGAGCCGACGTCATTATGATGCTTCAGAAGGATGGTTGCATCAGCGGCGTTACGGGTTCACCATTCGCACATAATACGAAAATCGATTACATCCTCTTTTGCAAAGTGGAGCACAGGACAACTAATCAATCGTCTAGTTTAACGCTCTCTATCGAGGACTACACGCTGAGGTCATTTTGGGAAATCGAGGATGTTCGTTCATCTCGAGAGTTAACGCAAGATGAGTCAGAATGTAAATGGCACTGCGAATCGACAAACTATGGCAATGAAGAAGGTGGATAAATCGTCTCGAGAACCCCTAACGAGAACTCACCACTTCTTGGAAAGTCACAAGATAATGCAGATGACTACAATATATGGAACACCGGTTTTTCAAGAACACTCTACTACGTTCTGAGTACAACAAGTTCATGTTGCAGGATAATCTGGAATCGGGTCATATGGAGGAAGTGTCAGAAGATCACAACAACTCACCGGACCAGGTACTATCTTTCTCATCACGGTGTGATGCATCATACACAACATGATACACCGGCATAACACTTAACCAGAAACTTCGCATTGGTCCCAAGCTTCAACAGATCGTCTTCGAAATACTAACCTGTTTTCACAAACATCAATTTGTTTTCGTTTCAGACATCAAGCAGATGTATTGGCAGATCTGGGTGGCGCCCGAATACAAAAATTATCAGCGGATCGTATGGCGACCTTCTCCAGATGTTAGTGCACCGTCACGTACAGCACTGCCAGTGCTCCGTATCTCGCAATTCACACCATCCATCAAGCACAAGACGAAAAGATGTAATACCAAATTGAATTAAAGTCGCATTCAGTGACTTCTGCTTCGGCGACCTGATATCGGCCCAGAACCACGTCGTGGATTTAATTGAGGTTCAGAAGCAAATGGTGGAACAACTCAGATGTGGCGGCTTCGAACTGCGGAAGTGGCCCCGAAACAGTCAGCAGCTTCTCAATGAGATACCAATCGAATTCTACGAACATCAGGGTCAAGTCGAGCTAAATTGGGACGATTCAGTCAAATCACTCAGACTACATTGATCTCCTTCGGGCGATTGTTTTGGATTCAACATCAGCACGTCATTGGATGTTCGTTCACGAACCAAACTTACAATACTGTAGCAGGCATCAAAGATATTTGGTATCTCCTACCATAATTATCACGAAAAACATACAACAAAAATTGCGGGTACTCGTCATATCGTGAAATGAAGCAGTCCCAAAATCAATCGCTCTAAGATGGCTCACTAATCGAGATAGTTTAAAATCATTGGAGGCTCTCAGAATCGATCGCTGGATAAATTATTCCTCTGAGAACTGAAAACGGTCTGCCTGCCACGTCTGAAGCTTTGTGCCAAAGTACTATTCGCCACACTCATGTACATCATCGTTCAGTCACTCGGCGTACCACAGGTTCAAATATACGCATAAACCGACTCGCAAGTGGTTCTTGGTTGGCTACGCAGCTCGCCGCGTAGTCGCTGAAAGTTGTTTGTGGCCAACCGAGTTTCGCAATTCTTGGACTACATTCAACCTATACCGAATGAAATTATATCGATACCAAGCGTAATTCCGCAGATTGCGCGTCTTGTGGTGTCGACCCTTCATTACTACACAGCCATCCGCTGTGGTGAACAGATCCTGTTTGGCAACGAGAAGATCCAAATCAATAGCCACGCCAAGCGAGCGAACGAAAAATCAAATCAATGATCGCAATGCATGCAGAAACCGTGACGTCTCACAATGACTTATAATACCTACTCGCTCGATATTCGTGCTCGAAAAAATATTTCACGGCCTTTTACAGACGTTTCATTCAACAGCAACATCTCAACACAACAACACACTAGAGGCTTCATCACCGTGCCCGACCTCAATTGAAACACATTATGAGGAGATATCAAGAGCCCACTTTGATTTCTGAGCCCCTTCGTCGGCAGAGACGGCATAATCGTCCGGGTCGGAGAGTAGCCCAACGAATCAAACGTGTCATCATACACTTCTCATCGTATTATTCCTGCGTAACCGTTTCTACACAGTGGCGTGGACAAAATACCAACATCGGACAACACCTTTTTGAAGCTGTAAAAATCGGCACAGCCATGTGAAAAACTTTTTTCTTACTTGAACCTCTGAATAAAATCAGCTTTCATCTTCTCACATTTTTCTGTTCTCATTTATAACAGTTCTCTCATCACCGAACTTTGATTATCATTCAGTTCACGTATGTATCTCGCTATGGCATGTTAGCTGGTCAATTAAAACAACAATATTATAATTTAATGAATTAATGAATAAATAACTAATCAAGGTGAGGTTACCAAGACGTTGAAGTTTGATTTCGAACTAATGAAAATGTCTCATAAAAAGTTAAATACAATAAAATTCGAGGTTGTGAAGGGGTTGACAATTGCGTAGTGAATCATAATAATTCGCTAGTGCACTGTGCTTATATTTTGAATGTATTAGTATTATCAATATTTGTATAGTTTGGTCACTGCAGTCTGATGAGGCGACCGAGTGTTTCTATATGAAGAATTCAATGTTTCATTAGTTTGAAACCAAATTTCCAACGTCTAGGTAACCCCACCTTGATGTAAAAACACTATCTGGCTATTCCCAGAATAAGCCAAAAACAATTTCAGGACTATTAATAAAATCCATAGGACTTCTGTTTTGTGACAAGCAAAAATAAACGCAAGCAAAATCTGAAAGAATCATTTTATTTCTGATCAGTGAATTTCACTCGAGTTGTTTATAAAAGTTCAAGTTAACAGTGTATAATCTGACATTTGCTTATTCTATTAGGGCTAGCTTTACAAATACTTAAAAAACTCGCCCAAACAAATATTTTAATAAAAACAACGATACCATAATCTGCATAGTAATATGTACTAAGTACCAACTGTAACGAAATATAATTGATATGTTAAGTAACAATATTGGATTTAAAACTTACATGAAAACGGTTTGTCTGGCTTTCGGTAAATCTTTCTCTTTCTCCTTGGCAATAAATTTGCGAACACCTAGAAAAATTAGAGGGTAAGCGTTTTGCATTGTAAAATCATCAATATTAGTATCAAAAATTTCGTTGTCCTCTTGACTTAAATAGTTTCGAACATTTTGAAAGTTAACCGTTTCAAAAGTCATTACTTTTAAGTAAGGGAATACTTGAGCAAGGCCATAATTTATTCTACGTTGAATTTTTAACATTCTGTAAATAGGTATTGCGAATTTTAAAAATTATTACGATTGATGTGTATATTATTAATGCTTACATAGGTTTTCGCCTAAATAGCCAGATTATCCCATCGAGTAGGGCTGATGGTAAAATTTGATAAAAAAATGTTCGAATGTAATAGTAATACGCACACTTAGTGGTCGTGCAGTTTGGACTCCAAACAGAATAATTTAATGGATATTTAAAATGTATTAGTTTTCCTAAAAGTGAAATAAATTTGATTGACAAACGCTTAATTATATGAGTGACATAATTTACCCAATTTGTGGGATTTCTCCGCGGGTATTAAATTTTTATTTATCATATTTGCAGTATAGTATTCAATGTGGTCCACCCTTTCAAAAATCAACGGTTTAACAAAATTATAAATCATTATAATACTGATATTAACATACTTTTTTGTGCCATGAATCCACGCTGTAGCTATAATGGTATTGGCGACAATGTCGACGGGTATTATCTGAAGTTGGGCTGCCTTATCTGTAAAAGTTGTTCGCAAAACTCCACGCGATGAAGCATAAAACCAACCATTAAGTCCATGTAAACCTTCGGTATAGCCAGGCATCGGATGCTTAATTGCCGAACATACTTAAAAGACATAATGTTTATAAATTGAAAATTTATTGTAAAACAAATTGTTTACCAACAGATGGTCGTACGACACAAATTGGAAAATGATCACGATATTTATAAACAATATCTTCCGATAAATGTTTCGAAAATGAGTACGTGTTCGGGAACTCTTTTAAAAGTCTAAAATTAAACACTAATTATAAAAATTCGAAAAGCTAATTGTACAAAAAATAAGTTTTACTTTGGTTGAAGAGCAACCATAGTTTGGTCATCAAATTGTTCGAAAGCTTTCAAGAGAGTGGACACGTCCATTTCGCCATCGTAATGTCGTTCGGCGGTGACGTTTTGGTGTGATTGTGAGTAGGCAGTAGATACGAATACAAAAATTTGCAATCTCTTAATCTGTTTCGCTATTTCCAAGAAACGATAAGTTCCAATTGTATTGGCATTAAATATATCACGTAATGGTAAATCAAATTTTACATCAGCTCCTGAGTGCACAACAATGTCAACATTATCAAAAATTTCTGTTAAATTATTCACACTTAGTCCCAAATTTTCTTGTCTTAAATCGCCTTGGAAACATATAATTTTTTGCAACTGTTCTGGTTTATTCTCTCGCAGATAATCAAATGCCTTAAATATTATTTCACTTGTTAAGTAAATAGCAGGAAGTATCACAAAATATCAATAGATCGCTTACCGTTTGCTTCAAAAATGCTTGACACCGGACATCAAAATTTTCCTTTCCCCGAATTATTAAATACACACAATTCACATTGTCACAGTGACGCAATATTCCTTCTACTACACCTTTTCCAACAAACCCGGTGGCACCCGTTACTAACACATTTTTATTGGCGTACCAGTTTTTTATTTCCGATCCAGACATTTTACTACGAGTACAGCAAAGTAAATGATTCCGCAATGATAAGACATCAACTATTACAAACCAAGAAATGAAATGTCATTCAATTTATACAAAAAAAACTCCGTATTCGGTTTATTTAAATTAGACCAAATATTATTTAATTATTCATTATGCATTATATAGTCTGGAGGTTATCAAATCGCTAGGTTAACCAAATAAATAAAATTAGGTTTTTGTGCGAAAATATTTCACAGTGACAATAGATACTTACTAATTAATTCGGGAGTACTAATTGTTAAACCAAATTTTTACAGGGAAGGGTAAAAATTTTAATAAAAAATTAAGGGGAAATCGTGAAAATTGACTATATTCGAATCGTTTATATTCGAAAAGAGTATTGAAAATAATAACTTTCACTACCAAACTAATAAATAAGTCTTAAATGTAAATAAAATTAAATTTTCAAATTTATTAGACTAATGCGTAAATATTTAAATCAATTTGCCCATGGCCAATAATATTTTGTTAAAGAGACGTGCCTCTGGGTATTATGTACGGAAAATTGCTTAAAGATAATAATCTTTGGAAGAACAACTTCTTAAATTGAATCCCTGAAAGCTACAGTACATATACAGTGCTCTAAACCTGCACCTACCAAATTAGCCCGCCTCAACGAAAACTGTATTATAATTTGTTACACATTTATTACAACAAATCCCGATTTTATTACAGTTACCGTTTTCGAGGAACGAGTGGACGGTTTAGCTTACAATTAAACCTGCACCGCCAAAATTGTAACTTTTGATGTAGCTATGATATCGGGATGATTCTTGGACCAGAATTTATTACAAATTAATTACGTTGAATAAGTAAGTTCAAGACCACCCTTATAACTTGCTTAAGGGTAAATTTCACCCCAAAACGATTATATATTTCAACAACGTCAATTTAACCAACTTTAATAAAACAATTTACACTAGACTGCAACCAGATTTTGGAAAAAATGTTGCAAGAAGTCTTGTCGGGAGTAGGTCAGCCTTATCCAGGTGTGTAATAAATTATTTTTGTGTCAGGATACGCGGAATTGACCCCAAACGGTGGAGGCTTCAAATAAGTAATTTAAGAGTCGATTTTACCACCTTTTATAATTTATTACACCAGATATTGATTCAAATGTTACTTATTGGACATTGTGGTGAGCAGGTCAACCTTATCCAGTTGTGTAATAAATTATTTTTGTGTCAGATTAGACGGAATTGGCTCCGAACGTTAAAAACTTCAAATTTTTAATTTAATTTTTATTTGATTTTCCTAAATTTATTATTTTAATACACCAGACAGCCACCAGATATGGAGTCTAATGTTATTCTGTACGTTACTACGACAGTAGTAAAAATAATAAATTATTTTTGAGTCAGGTTACATGGAATATGCTCCAAACGGTAAAGGTTGGACATTTTTAATTTTTAGATCGATTTTACCACATTTAATAATTTATTACACCAGACCGCCACAAGATATGGAGTAAAATGTTATTCCTTGGACATTGTGGAAGGCAGGTCAACCATATCCAGTTGTGTAATAAATTATTTTTGTGTCAGGATTCGAATTTCGAGTATTTCCCATGAAAACGTGATGTTTTTTATTTCAAACGTATTGCAGAATCGAATGCGTGTGTTCTAAGAAGGAGAAATTGAAAAAATTGAATTTCGTCGATTACAACGCCATCTATCATGAACCGAACAAAATATTTCATTCAAATCATACGTACTTTTAGTCGTAGAATCCGTATCTGCAATAAAAAATATGGCTTCCTATCTTAGTTTAGAAGTTACCCCCGCCCCAACTACAAAGCGGTGGTGGGGGACTATTTTTTTGCACTAATGTATTTCCCCCGCGGTATGATTAAATTTTGATTATGGACATTTTTTCCGTAGAGTGGCTATTTTTCGAGATATTTGATCGTCTCAGTTTAAAAGAAACACCCGGTATATATATACAATATACCGGGTGATTTTTTTAAGCTGATACTTTCAAATTTGTCGGACAATAAGCACTCTACGAAAAAAATGTTCCTTACCAAAATTTAATCATTTAATCATCACCCCTCCACTCCTTATACTAGGTGGGGCGAGGAGTAACTTTGAAATTAAAATAGGAACTGCTTTTTATTGCAGATTTGGATTCTACGGCTTAAACTACGTAGGATTTCTTAGAAACATTTTTTTTCGATTCATAACAAATGGCGCTGTAATAACGATATTAAATTTTTTCGATTTCTCCTCTCAATAGAATAGGAGGAGAAGCATAGGATACCTATGAATACGATTCCGCAATACGTTTGAATTAAAATTAACACGTTTTCAATGTTAATACTCGAAATTAGTCTTAAACAAATTATATTTCTTAAATTTTTAATTACTGATAAATCACTTGTCAAGAAACTACTAATATTATAACCCAGGAACATGCGATTAAATCTCCTTTCAAATAAATGAATTTTTGTGTTTTGTTTTAAAAAAATCTGAATAACTGGGAAATTGTTACCCGTAGAAATATCATTAACTAAACGTAAACATATTGTAGAATCGTATGCATAGGTTCTCAGTAAGAGAAATCGGGAAAACTTTAATAAATAAAGAAATCCTACGTACTTTAAGCCGTAGAGTCCGAACCTGAAATAAAAATATGGGTTCCTATTTTAATTTCAAAGTTATCCGCACCCCACCTACAAGAACGGGAGGGGTAAATATTGATAATGGACATTTTTTTCGTAGAGTGCTTACTTTCCGAGATATTTGAAAGTTTCAGCTTAAAACAATCACCCGGTATAAAACATAAAAATTGCTTATTTCCCTTTCTTTATTTTTATAATACTTCACACTTAATAATACACTTTTCTAATTTTCTAATTTTATGGACGATTGAAAAATGAATGTAGTAGTCATCCGATGTATTCGCTGAGTGAACAGTTTCTAAATCGCTGTTGTCCGTATTTTCTTCTGTAGGTGCAGATTCACGTAAAGTGTTATCTAATATTTCGTTGACATTTACTTCTTTGACTGCGAGTATTCTGCTTAGAGCGTCCGCTACCACATTAGCCTTTCTTTCCTTATAGACTACTTTATAGTCATAATTTTCCAGTTCTAACCTTCATCTTGTATCAATTTTAAATTTTGAAATTTATTTCCGTTGATTTAATAAATGTCAGAGGTTTGTGAGTGACTCGAATTTCATTCCTATGCAAAAAAAACTATCCCTGAATTTATTACAACAGCTCACACCAACAAAAATCGATCATAATGCATCAGTGCAAGAAATAGATTTATTACAACAGCCCCATACAATTGTTATAAATTCGATGCATTATGATCGATTTTTGTGAGTGTGGGCTATTGTAATAAATTCAGGGGTACCTATTTCTTGCATATTAAGGAAGTTTGATGAATTGTGATCAATTTTTGTGGATGTGGGCTGATGTAATAAATTCAGCGGTACCTATTTCTTAGGTAAGAAGGTAGCTCGATATATATTATCAATTTGCCCCTCGATATACATTATCAATTTTTATGGGTGTGGGCTGTTGTGATAAATTTAAGAGGTATGGCGTTTACAGAGAAATATTGTTTTAAAGAGCTTCACTTTTTAGGGGCAGATTTTGGCAATTCAACTATTCCACAATATTGTAGTTTATTTTGTAAAAAAAGTGTAGTATCACCCTCAGAACGATACAATGATTTTAAACGGTTGCTTCCATTTGGGAGTTGAGTTTTCTAGAACTTTAATTACGGCATTTTATTGTAATTAATTTGTAAAAAAAAATCCAGTACCATCCCCAGCACATGGTCATGGGTACTTTTACCGGCCATATAATTGCTAGTACCTCTTGTTCATTTGCTGCGCAATTTATTTCGGTACTGTTCAATATTCTTGAGGCAAAAGCAATTGGCGCAAAGTACAATGCGTCTGTCGTAAACATACTTGGAGAAGTCGCGGTATGCTAAAATTTGGTCAGTTGATATAATTTTTTTTACAATTTCTGAATCGGTAAATTCCATTGGGATGTGCTTTATGAGGTACTTCATCATATGTTTAGTTCTTTTTGAATGGTCTTTAATGAATATGTCATAATCCTCAGATAATCTCGGCGTTTTGGGTAAAGGCCAATCTAGTATCTTTTGTACTTTGTCAGTATTGGGTTTTACTCCATCCTGTGATCTAATTCTTTAAGCAGTAAGATAATTTGTAAACGTGTAAATGAAAATCTATCTTATCCTTTTGCAATATTCTCCTAGATAAACTTTAAAACAACTAGGGCCCATAACTACCGTTCTCGTTTAAATGTCAACATTAATTTTTTGGTTACAAGTTATTCTAAATAGCATCTATTCACAAACAATAGTTCAAGTTGTTATGGATTATGGGTAATTTTACACTCTATTAAAGTTAGCTGAAAATGTTCAGCCGAAAAATGTCGATAATTAGATTCAAACTAATAAAACGAAAATGACAGCCGATAGTTGTCGGTAACATGTTCATCGAAAACTCCAGCCGACCAATGCCGATAATGCAGATACAAGTTTTATGTCAGAAATCAATTAATTATATTAGAAATTTTTATTTTGTTGTTCCTAAAAAACCAAGTACAAAAATTAAAATAAGAATTTTTAATTCGAAACATTTAAAACAAATTACCCAATGCAAATTTTTATCAGTGCTTTATTAGATGTTTGGGGAGGTAAAATGGGAAATACATCTATAGTGAAATGTCCAGAAAATATTTCAAATGAAGTGTCTTCTATTGAATATCATTTTAAAAACGTCAAGTCAATTTTCATGTTGGTTGAGTCCGGGAAAACTCGATTGAATATATTGCACACACAAAATTTGAAATTTTCTAAAAATTGACCGTTTAAAGTGTCATGGTTGGAAATAGATTCAAATTATAGGTCTTAGTGATGTTCATACATGGAAAAAGCTTCAGGTCAATTTTCATGTTGGGAGTTGTTACCTTCATAGTGTGTGTGATACCGGTAGCTCAGTTCGTGAGGTGTCTAGTGCGTGGGTCTTTATACACTACTTTAAGGCAACAATAATACCTAAGAATAACCACCATTCTCGATTCTACGTAACTATGGAATATTTACATGTATCGCGACATGAATACACAAAAAAACATATTTACAAAATCAAATAAATTAAATTAATTAATAAAATAAAGAAAATAATAATAAAAGAATAATAAAATGATTATTTACAATGATATCGTAGAACAGTTGATCCAATATGCAATTTAGTTAAAATAGTACAGCATGCCTTCTCAAAATCAGCAATCTCAGTCAAATCAAATTTCCACAGAAATGTATTTGTTTATTTTTTTTTTTTAAATTGTTTTTGTATTTTATTAATTCTTAATTTTATAATTTTTTAAATTGCTTTATATATTTACATTATCAAAACTAATAGTTTAAGATATAATTTAATAATGTTGTATTCAGTTTTTTTTGATGTGCCCCAAAACTTTGGCACATTTATTTACACTTATACATTTTTGTATGAAAATTGTATCACGTAATCCATATACGTTCATTTGTTCTTATACGAGTAAGATGTAACACACAAAAAATACCACAAATTTATTTAATGTATTTTAAATTTAAAAATCAAATATTTATAAACAATGTTTATCACCATCTACAATTCAATACATTTTGATTTTTCATATACATATTTCACAAATCTATCTTTTTAAACAAAAAAAAAATTCACTAATTAGATTTTCCGCAGACATCTAAAACTTTCCAACCGAACTCAACAAAAGTTTTTTCAATCTCCCCAAAAAAACAAAAACCGAAAAAGCTTTGGTAACTAACTTTAAAAAAAATGATTGACCGAAAACCAGATTTAAAATAAATTTTGGATTATAAACAAGTGGAAACTAAGTGCAATATGTAAATTGCAACATTCGTGGGGACGTACCACACACCCTGGATTCTCATCAAGCCGGGCAAACAAAAAAAAAATAACCGTTATATACATATATCGTTCATGTTCGAATGTCTTTAATATGGTAAACCCCGAGATTCTTACTATCATCATTCACCAGTTCATACGCTGCATTTCCTAATTTCCAAACAACCACACATTTAACCTATTTAGGAGCAAGTTTAGCCGAAAATTTATTCACTGCACTACTTTGAACATAATTTTTTACAAAAACATCGTGACCGACTTCTAGAATTCTATTTTTATTCCTTAGGTTGTAATTATGACAGGATCTTTTATACGCATCTTCTAAATGTTTTAGAACTAGCCATTGATTTACACTTAGACAATTTGATTTAGATTCCGCAGAAATAATACCCTCTTTCTCAACATTTAACAATTTTAACAATGCATATTCCTTCCCGTTAGTGATCATATGCTGTCCGAACATTAAAAAATGAGGTGAATATTTCATAGAATCATGTACAACATTTCTGAGTGCTCAAGTAATTTCCGGGGTATGTTGATCCCACGTTTCGTGATTTTCCGCAACATATGCTCGTACGATTCACACGCTCCGACGCATTCGCCTGAGGACAATAGCGGGGAACAAGAGAATGCTTAACATTAAATTTTGATAGGAAATTTTGAAATAATTTTGAAGTAAATTGTGCTCCATTATCGAGTTTTCCCGTACTCCCAACATGAAAATTGACCTGAAATTATTTCCACGTGTGAGCATTATTAAGACCTATCATTTGAATCTATTTCCAGCCATGACACTTTAAACGGTCAATTTTGAGAAATTTTCAAATTTTGTGCTCAGTAGGACATCTACTATACTACTATACTATGTCTATCTACTATACACAGTTTTTGCCATGTCGACCAAAACCCTCACGTAATTTACGAAATGTTGTTGTTTACATATTTTCATGACTCCATGATGATAAATGGCATATTTATGACTTTTCGTATGTCAAAGAATTAGAAAAGAATTAACATTCTTTTTAAGTACTAAAATTCATCAATTGAAAATGGGACCAACAAATGGCCCACTCTGTATTTTGATTTATATTGTATATGCTGAACCCTGTAAAGATTATTCTTTATTCTAAGTACAAAATCACATTATTCTGTAATTATTATTTACGACATGTTTTTGAAATCAAATCAAATCTGTGTTAAGCAGATCTTAAATTTAGTGTATTTCATTGTTGAAGACGAAATGCCCTATTTAGCACTTTCTGCTCGTGTGAGTTAACACTATCTAAGTATAATAGTTGGATCTTGAAATCCGGAATATTTTCTGTAATCCCGGGATTGTCGTGCTATAATTTTTGAATTTCGAGTAAACTACAAAAAACTATGCATTTCAAGCAACGTTTTTGGTTTTTATTTTCACTATTTGGTCCCAACCCGTGGCGTAAGGTGACCACTCTGCAATTCACTTGCATGCACTACCAATCCAATCTATTGATCTTTTGTTTCATTTGATGAATTAATTGAAGTAGACGTTTACGTCGATTGTTTATGTTGCCGGTCCATTAATTCCTCATAGGTTTGCAGATTGATGATATGGAATAACTTAAAATTTCCATTGATTATCCGTTCATTCCTCTGCTTTAAGGTTACTATTGGGGCATCGTACTCATAAATGTTTAAAGTTGATGTTAGGTTCAATATCCATGACCTAGAAATTGTGATAATTATTGCGTTACGTTTTTAATCTGGGCTTTATGGATTCGTTTTCCCGATATTGTGATAATTGTAACATTATTATCCTCATCTACCGTTTCTTTTTGAAACTTCGGTTTGTTTTTGGCTTGGATTTGTTTAATTGCTATGAAGATCGTATAACCAGGCTCGTACGTTTTAGGTTTTGATCTTTTTGTATTCTCCCTTGCACTTTTGATTTCCTGAGACTTTTTGATGAGTCGAACGATTACCTCTTTATTTATCTTGGTTTTGAAATCGGTTAGACTTTAGTAGTTTATCCGCTGTATCCTGCGGAAGAATATATTGCTGGGCTTCTGTTGGATGACTGGAGGTATAGAGTTATTGTAGTGATCTACCGCTATATTGATCAATTCATTCACTGTCAATTCTTTGTGTTCCTTCCGTAGACATCCAAAAATCCAAATTACCGTACAGTGAACTAACTTAAAAGTCCCATTTACCACGCTTCTTTGTGTCGGTGTTAGGTAAACCTTGACTCCCAAGGTTTGTAGGTAATCAGTAATAATGAGACTTATGAAGCTTCTCTCATTGTCCATTACAAGCATTCTAGGTACGGTGAAATAGTGCAATGCGTTATTAGTTTGTCTTTTACGTGTGTAATGGATTTAGATTTGATGGGAAAACATTTCGCAAGCTTTGAGAATTTACCCACACACGAAATGATCTTCTCATTCTCATTCTATATTTCCATTAGTATGTGGAGTATTTCCGCTGGGTACATCGGGATGGATGTTTCTTGGTCTTGCATATGATTTGGACGTCTATCATACTTATTGATGTTTCTGATGATGCAGGCGTGCTTATACTTTTTACTAGACCGACTACTCGAGGGAAATAATACTTTTCCAAAATTTGTTTCCTATTTTCCATAAGATTTTGGTGTGCCCTTTTGTGTTTTTCCTTTATAATTATAAATTTATTTTATTCATTGGTGATGTCTGTAATCATTAATTGGATTAGGCGAATTTTATAGCTAGAGAAGTGTTCTATAAAAACTTCTTGTAGAATTTGTATCAATTCTTCAGGAATTTTAATTCCATTGAGCGTATTTGGGTTTAATTTTTTGGCATAGGTTGCTGCTTACAATTGTTTTGTCTAGCTCTGGTAGGCTAATGTAGTGTATGTGGTATAATGAGTGCGGTTCTTTCGTGAACATAAGTATCCTGGCCTTTTTGAAATATGATTTGATTCTCAAATGAGTTGATTTGTGCATCGCAGTATTGTATCAGGCCCGTAGAATCCTCTACGTAGAATTGTTCTATCAGTGGACAAGGTGTTTGCTTCGTGGAGAGGTGACCATCTTGGATTTCTAAATTATTTTTTCTTCTATTTGAGTCCAGTGTCACGATGTTATTTTTCCGATTAATAACTGCACCGAGCTCTTTTAGTGTGTAATCGCCAATTATACCTTCGAATATTTTTAATCCCGGCAGAACAAAAAATTCTATGTTTGTGCTAATCACGATACTTTTAAAAAATTGTACGCTACTTTCGGCTGATTTCAATTTGACCCCCTGCCGATCTAATTTTGAATGTGGTATTGGTGGGAATCGTGTTTTTGCCTAATTGCGGGTGGATGAAATTTTTATAGGCACTCGTATCAATCATCAATCTAAGGGTATCGCCGTTCCTCATCGGGTATTTTATGTATGATATGCCAGGGGGACACCTATCATAAAATTTAGTTCTGCATTCTCATCAGTCGAGTCGAATAAGAGGACTTCAGGTTCTTCGATGTCTCTGTGGAATGTGGTAAACACTTTGCTGTTTCCGCGGTTCACTGTAATGCGATTTTCCTCCTGTTTAAACGCTGTATGGCTTTGTTTGGGCTTTTTGCATCGGACGATTTATGTAGTTTATTTGTCTGCAAAGCGACGGATCAATATCCATTGGCTTTTGTGACTTGGGATGTATTGGATTGGGTTGTGCTTTGATTTTCTGAGTACAGATTATGTTCGAAAAATGAGACTTGAGAGTTGGGAGCTATGCTGCTGTTTCTCTAACCTAATAGTTCAGAACACTTTCCTTCTAGAACCCTATAATATTTTCCTTATTTTGGGTATTCCCCTTCCTGTCTCACCAGGAAATAACGGCCGTTAGCAATTTATAGCAATTTAAAATATTGTTTTGGTAAATTTCGTTGGAGCTTGAATTCCAGACCACGGTGCCTAACCTTATCAAATGCTTGTGCTTACCAAATACTTATCAAATACTTGGGCTTATCAAATACTTAGGAAGCTAGCAACTGGCGCACATTCTTAATCTCCTTTATAAGTAGTTTAAGTTTGTTGAACAAGTTGTTTAGGATTGTTTTGTAGTCTTACGCGCTCTTGTTTAATCGTTAACCAACTATCTCACTTCAACTGGACAGTATTTACTTTTTTGTGATATTTCTTGTTGATGATCACCAGGCCGCTTTTTGTATACATTCAATGATGCTTTTCAGTTCTTCTTCTATCATGTAAGCGTTCGAGATCTGCACCTGTAAATTGACGCTTTATTCGATTAGCTACAGAAAGTATTCCCAGTTTGTGTTATTTGTTAGTCTTACACAGCTTGCTTTCTTTATTACCCTTATTGTCATTAAAACTGCAGAATGGTCTGACGACAACCCTTCTTCATGTTCTACTGCGCAGTAATTTTCGGAGATACCTCTTGATATATAAAGAATTCCATAAGATCAGGAATTTTATTTGGGCCCGTAGGCCAGTAAGTTACCTTTCTACTGGGATGAACCTAATATGTTAATCTCCTGCTTGCTTCAAATAGCTATCTTCGTTTGGGAGTAGTTCTACAGAACCGGTCAAAAGTCACCATGGGGTTTTTAAAATTTAATAACTTTTTCGTTTATATATTTTTAAAATTTTTTTTTTTAGATAAAGTATGGAGTAAATGACCCCCGTTTTCAGCTTCGCAATGATGGGCTCGTTTTAGAGCATTTTCCATAACATCTTTCAAAATTTCTGGTTGTAGCGTTCGAATTTCTGCAACAATGTTGGCCTTGAGTTCAAGGATTGTCTCGAGCTTGTTCACATATACTTGCTCCTGCAAATAACCCCAAATAAAATAGTCGAGTGCTGACAAATCTGTCGAACGCGCTGGCCAATTAATTTCCGATTTTCTGGGAAATTATTCGCTCTCTAAAAATTTGCCATAAAAGTGCCATTGTGTCTCGGGCAGTGTGGTCAGTGGCTCCATCCTGCTGAAACCACATCTCAGGTCTGTTTTCAAGAGCAGGATGTTAAAAATGTTCTATCATAAACCGATACCGCTCTCCATTTACTTCCACCTTTATTTTCGAAGAAGTAAGGCCCAATGATATTTTTAGATGTAATGCCACATCATACTGTACACTTAATGGGGTGCAATTGGCGTTGATGAATGGATCTTGGATTTTCAGAACCCCAGAACCTGCAATTCTGCTTATTAACAAAGCCATTCAAATGAAAATGAGCTTTATCACTCATAATCAGATTTTCAATAAAGTTGATTTCATTTCTGGCCAACTGTTGAAATTTAACTGCAAAATTTAGACGTTGCCGATGATCTCTTGGTTTTAATTCTTGCACTAATTG
Source organism: Nephrotoma guestfalica (assembly GCA_963691935.1). Lineage (NCBI taxonomy): Eukaryota > Metazoa > Arthropoda > Insecta > Diptera > Tipulidae > Nephrotoma > Nephrotoma guestfalica. The sequence goes on along the minus strand of OY829914.1, from coordinate 204,267,562 downwards.
CACCTTATATGGGAATAACACTAAATCATTTTTTAAAATGCGCCGCAGTGACGTACGAGACATTCCTAGCTGAGCAGAATGGCTTCTGGTAGATGTTTCTGGTGTTTCGTTAACACTTTGCTCTACACGTTCAATATTTTCTGCAGTGCGAATTAAGCGTGGTCTACCGGATCGAGGCAAATCTCTTACGGTGCCATGTTGGTGGTGACGATCAACTAAACATCATTGATTTCCTTTTATGTCTATTACCGACTGAGCAGGATTATACTATTATTGGAGTGCATGTTGACACATTCTTCAGACTCGTTAGTTAAAGGAAGGCGGCATACTTTGGTAAAATTCCTCTTCAACGTGTTGTTTTTATATATTTGAGTGTACCTCTATCCTGACTAGTTTATCTTATCCCGGATGTAGTTGGATGACTCTGGCTAGTAGCCAATGCGTAGGGGTTAATTGTCCACCTTTGAGGATTATTAGCTCCCCACCTGGAGATTAGGTTGTTCTTGTAACCATTTTGGCCTACGTTGTAGTCGTGAGAGATAATCCGTGCACCATTTTTTCCAAAAGCTTTGACCAAGTTTGGTTAGCAAATTCCATCTTATGACGATAATGATACCCTCGATGCTATGCTGGGGTGTTGCTAAAATAGCTCTCCCTATCAAAAAATGTGTCGGACTTAAAAATCTGTCTTGATCTGAGTCGTTTGAAAGAGGAGCTAATGGCCTAGAGTTCAAACATGCTTCTATTTGAGCTAGAAGTGTTACGCGCTCCTCGAAGATTAAAGTGTAAACTCCTACTAGTTTTCGGACATGTTGTTTTAACTTCGGCCTCCCATAATGCTCCAAAATGAAGTCTTCCCGGGGGCAACAAAGGCCACTCAGTTCCCAACTGTGCTATTTTTTTCTTGACTCCACCTTCCTATTGTTTTCCCTGCCTCTGTTCCAACGATATTAATCCTCGTTAGACAAATTCCTCTCCTCGAAATGGATCCATATAAAAATGGCAATGCAGGGCTCTGTTGTTTTACTACAGTGGCCTTCCCACAATTTTATACTAATTGGGTCGTCATAGTCGACTTCGCCGTTTGTGAACGGTGGGGCTGATGTTACTCGCTCCTTTCGTAACACACCGGTTACCTGAGTTGATAACAAATTTCTTTGCTCTGATTCTTGGCATGAATATTCATTTTTGCAACTGATATTTATGACTGGCCTAGATCAATCCATGGCCTGCTGCGTTTAGGATTATCGTACAAAATCAGTTTTCATCACCCGTAATGATTTTATGGAAAAAATTCTTTCTTTTGTACCGAGAAAACAAAATCATATAGATGTCAACTCTTGGGTTTTTGATTTCATCGGTCAGTTTATGATGAACCCGTTTCCCTTCTTTCTGTATATTTCCCATTTCATGCAATCGAAGTGATATTGCTTGTTGAGTAACTCCTAACTTTTCTACAAGCTCTTTTTGAGTTAGACACGGATTTTCATCCAGTAAAATTTTAAGTTCTTCGTCTTCAAATTGTTTTACTGCACCTGGACGTGGATCATCCTCAAGACTGAAACTTCCATCACGAAATTTTGCAAACTTTTTTACTGTTGAGCGACTCACAGAATGTTCACTCAAAATCGAATTAATCAATTCCATAGCTTTCATAGCATTTTCCATAATAAATGTTGCTTATCGACATCCATCTCTTAAAATTGATGCACACGAAATGACAGCTTGTAAATGACTGAAACTTATGACTTTAACGGTTTGGATACGTTAAGTATATTTTAATGCAACCAACTTCAAAGCCGAGTCTCTACATGCCCGCCTAATACTTTCTTATATTGTATTTTTCGATTTTTAACAATCGTCGATAAACGTGACATTATAGTGAGTACAAGCTCACCTCGACAATAAACACACACAAAATTCCACCACAAATACAACAAACCTCGACCTTGAGTGACGATGAAAATCAATGCATATAATTTCCAGCTGGCCTATATGTAAGCCTAAACCGGGCTATAATTTAAACTAGGATTAATTTCTATTCTCCAATAGACTGCCTCATCCGTAATGTTCTTGGTTCATATTTAATTATCTCACCATATTTAAGAACGAAACATATCACAACAGCTGCTATAGAATCAAAATGACAATTTCCGTGAATGTTTTGACCATAGATGGGCGCGTAAATTACGAAATGTAATTTACATGGTTTTTACACGTAAATTGTATGTAAAATGAATACACTTATATTTTACATGCTGTAAAGTAAATAATGAAAAAAATATTACTTTTTCGTTACAATTGCGCTATATATTACCAAATCTAATAATTATCGGAAAATTGACTATGTAATCGACCATTTTTCTTATCCGTCAAAAACAACAATGCGACGAATGAATAATAATAATAATATACATTTAATTCAACCACTAAGTCATACAAATTTAAAATTTTATCATAATAATAATTGTGATTTGTCCTGAAATTTTAGATATCTACAAATTGAATGAGTTTATCGATGAGTTGGCTTATACTCACTGCGTTTACTTAGCAATTATTATGTAGTCAAAGGTAAACAATAGGAGAAAGTGGAACTTCCGAAAAGGTTTGATGTAAATAACTCATCAGTTTCGACGAATGGTGTGCTCATAATCAACGCGCAACCAAAAGTTGTAACAGATTCCATGCTCATTTTAGTCATGGTAATGGAATCGATTGCAGACTCACCCTTGGTTGATACACGCAGCTTTTTCAGCCGGTTAGCTTTCAGTGGCTGGGGTGTTTTGTGGACCGAAGGAAAGTTTGGTTTTGCTCCAGTTGTTCTTTATTGCTTTCAAGGTCGTTTGCTTTCGAGAAATGGAATATCGATGACATCACCAGTGGGGAAAAAATTAGGCGGACATTTCGTTCAAATTAATAAATACAAAAATGAATTTGCTAAATTATTTAAGAAAAAATCAAAGCAAAATGTAGAAAACGCTTTTTACATATAAAATGCCCAACTGTGGTTTTAACTTTTAACTGCACTGTTAAATTAATTTATGCACAGAAGAAATACTTGTCAGTTCAGTGAGCAAAGTTTGATCAAAATGTCAGTAGATGCCAGCAAAATATATATTATTCGAAATTTTGCCATTTTATAAAGATATCACTTTTCATTCTTAATTTTGTTTTAACGTTATTTAATGTTTAACAACTTTAATACAGTGTAGCTGATACCAATTTTTTCCGACTAAACAATTAATGTTAGTTCGTAACAGTTGTTAATAGATGGTGTAAAACACAACACACTAAAATCTTATTCTATTTCGCAAATTTAATTTGAGATAATAAACAATTTAACAAGTATAATCTAAATATTAGGCAAGGTATGTGCCTCTTAACATGCCTAACATTTAGATTACTTAATTTTTTAAATTATTAATTATCAAGTATAAGTTGGCTACTGGCATGAGTTACAAGTAGTTGTTGACATTATTTACAAGAAGAGAGAAGTTTTCGACGTTGTCGACGAGTTGTTTACGCGATCACGTAGAAATTAGTAGATGACACGTAAACGCCCTTCTCTGTCCTCGATTGTTCTCGAATATTGATTATCATTCAAGTCATGTGTGGATCTCGCCATGGCATGTTAGCTGGCCAATTAAAATAACAGTATTATAACTTAATGGATTCATAAATAATTTGATTGTTTGAATTATTTTAGAACGGACTTTTGTTTTGCGACAAGCAAAAGTAAACGCAATCTGAATGAATCAATTTATTTCTAATCAGTGAATTTCACTCAAGTTGTTTATAAAAGTTCAAGTTAACAGTGTATAATCTGACATTTGCTTATTCTATTAGGGTTAGCTTTACAAATACTTAAAAAACTCGCCCAAACAAATATTTTAATAAAAACAACGATACCATAATCTGCATAGTAATATGTACTAAGTACCAACTGTAACGAAATATAATTGATATGTTAAGTAACTGTGTAACAATATTGGATTTAAAACTTACATGAAAACGGTTTGTCTGGCTTTCGGTAAATCTTCCTCTTTCTCCTTGGCAATAAATTTGCGAATACCTAGCAAAATTAGACGCATAGCTTTATTCATTGTAAAATCATCAATATTTGTGTTAAAAATTTCGTTGTCCTCTTGGCTTAGATAGTTTCGAACATTTTGAAAGTTAACCGTTTCAAAAGTCATTACTTTTAAGTAAGGGAATACTTGAGCAAGTCCATGATTTATTTTACGTTGAATTTTTAACATTCTGTAAATAGGTATTGCGAATTTTAAAAATTATTACGATTGCTGTGTATATTATTAATGCTTACATAGGTTTTCGCCTAAATATCCAGATTAACCCATCGAGTAGGGCTGATAGTAAAATTTGATAAAAGAATGTTCGAATATAATAGTAATACGCACACTTAGTGGTCGTGCAGTTTGGACTCCAAACAGAATAATTTAATGGATATTTAACATGTATTGGTTTTCCTAAAAGTGAAATAAATTTGTTTGACAAACGATTAACTATATAAGTTACATAATTTACCGACTTTGTAGAGTTCATCCATGGACAATAAATTTGTATTTATCATATTTGCAGTATAGTATTCAATGTGGTCCACCCTTTCAAAAATCGACGGTTTTATAAAATTATAAATCATTATAATACTGATATTAACATACTTTTTTGTGCCATGAATCCAGGATGTAGCTATAATGGTATTGGCGACAACGTCGACGGGTATTATCTGAAGTTGGGCTGCCTTATCTGTAACAGTTGTTCGCAAAACTCCACGCAATGAAGCATAAAACCAACCATTAAGTCCATGTAAACCTTCGGTATAGCCAAGCATCGGATGCTTAATTGCCGAACATACTTAAAATACATAATGTTTATAAATTGAAAATTTATTGTAAAACAAATTGTTTACCAACAGATGGTCGTACGACACAAATTGGAAAATGATCACGATATTTATAAACAATATCTTCCGATAAATGTTTCGAAAATGAGTACGTGTTCGGGAACTCTTTTAAAAGTCTAAAATTAAACACTAATAATAAAAATTCGAAAAGCTAATTGTACAAAAAATAAGTTTTACTTTGGTTGAAGAGCAACCATAGTTTGGTCATCAAATTGTTCGAAAGCTTTCAAGAGGGTAGACACGTCCATTTCGCCATCGTAATGTCGTTCGACGGTGACGTTTTGGTGGGATTGTGAGTAGGCAGTAGACACGAATACAAAAATTTGCAATCTCTTAATCTGTTTCGCTATTTCCAAGAAACGATAAGTTCCAATTGTATTGGTATTAAATATATCACGTAATGGTAAATCAAATTTTACATCAGCTCCTGAGTGCACGACAATGTCAACGTTATTCAAAATTTCTGTTAAATTAGTCCAACTCAGTCCCAAATTTTCTTGTGTTAAATCGCCTTGGAAACATTTAATTTTTTGCAACTGTTCTGGTCTATTTTCTCGCAAATAATCAAATGCCTTAAATATTATTTCACTTGTTAAATAAATAGCACGAAGTATCATAAAAAATCAATAGATTGCTTACCGTTTGCTTCAAAAATGCTTGACACCGGGCATCAAAATTTTCCTTTCCCCGAATTATTAAATACACACAATTGACATTGTCACAGTGACGCAATATTCTTTCGACTAAAACTTTTCCAACAAACCCGGTGGCACCCGTTACTAACACATTTTTATTGACGTACCAATTTTTTATTTCCGATCCAGACATTTTACTACGAGTAAATTTAAACAAGTGATTCCGCAATGATAATAAATGCAATATTACAAACCGAGAATTGAAATGTAATGCAATTTATACAAAAAAAATGCACCGTATTCGTTGTATTTAAATTAGACAAATTATTATTGAGTTATGCATTATGCATTAATTAGTTTAGAGGTTATCAAATCGCTAGGCTAATAAAATTAGGTTTTTGTGTGACAATATTTCGCAGTGACAATGGATATGCTTACTTATCAATTCAGGAGTATTAATGGTTAAACCAAATTTTTACAGGAAATTGTAAAATTTCTAATGTAGTAAAAATCGTGAAAATTTCATTATATTCGAACAGAGTATTGAAAATAATACAATAAATTTCACTGCAAAACTAATAAATAAGTCATAAATGTAAATTATAAATGTAAATAAAATAAAATTTTCAAATTTATTAGAATAATGTGTAAAAAATTTAATTTAATTCGTCCATGGCCAACAATATTTCGTTAAATAGACGTGTCGTGGGGTATTATGTATCTGTACGGAAAATTGCTTAAAGGAGTTAATATATGCCAGAACTTCTTAAGTTGTATCCCTGTTAAGCTCGTACCCACTTTGTAAAATATGAAAACCAATTTGTACAGAATTATGAGCCATTTAAAATAGATTTTTATTACCTTTCTTGCCCAACGTTGATGTTTGCGATCACATATTTTGTACTATAATTTATAAAAGAACTCTTTTAATATTTAAAAACTTTACAATAAAAAATAATAGAGAACGCAAAGCTGTGCCGTAGTTATCCGCCAACCTGTCACATGAAACTGGAAGTACAAAATAAAAACCAGTACGTATAAATATGGGCATGTCATCACTTTTCACACAGTTGGGTATTTCACATGTAAAAAAATGTTGTTTACATTTTACATATGAAACGTATACACTTAAAAACCGTAAAAACTCAAAATTAAATAAAACTGTCGAATGTTTATTACAAAAGTGTGTTTACAATTATTATTAACATCATAAATTACAATCAAAAAGTTTAATTAAATTGTTAATCTTAATTATTTTCCACTTTTGGTTACCTACATTTAGAAAACAAAATCATTTATCCTTTTACAATGTCATCTGTTTTCGTTTTGGATAAGCTCTAAAATATGATAAAATAAAAGTCTACTGACATCTAGGTACAATTGAATAGAACTTATTTGGAAAAAAAATTAAAAATGTATTTTATTCTTTCTATATAGTCGTCATTATCTGTCAAAACAAATTGTCAGCCGAAGCCAAAGAATTATTTAATCGAAAGATAATATTATTGCATTTAATTAAACTTAAATTAAACTGTAAAACTTTAAAATTATAAATATTTTTCAGTTTGTACGAATGGCACGGGAGTTTGTTTGCTCAAAGGGTTGAATGATATACTTCGTTGAGTAAAAATAGACACGAGCGTCATTAGGTTACTTTCATATTTGGTTGAAATGGAAGCGTGTCTCATCCACAAAACCACGTATCAGTTCGATTTGGATGAAAAGGAAAACAAGGATAGGTGTGTTTAATGGAGTAGTATTAGTTCTAATGAAATAATAGAACGGTGAACTTAAGGATAATTTGTCTTCGAGGATGGATTATTCAACCGTTAAATTTTTGTTTCTGACAATAATTATTAGATTTGGCAAAAGATGGCGCAACTGTAACGAAAAAGTAATATCTTATGGCTCCCCGAATTAAAAAAGGATGACTTAAAAATGGTGTTTTTTCTGACGCTTGCTTTAAGCGTTTTTATTTCATTTTAAAATTGACTTAAAATCTGTAATGAAAATGAAATAAATAAACTGACTTTATTAATGCATATCATAAGTCATTTTGAAAATTATTTAAGAAGTGTTTTTGGCATCAAATGTGTCTTTTTAAGTCATTTAGAAAATGAAATAAAATACTCGTATGTATTTAAAATCGAAATAAAACGAAAAATGTACTAATATACGGTTGAATAATCGCCCTTAGTTGTTTCACAAATTTCATTTGTGAATTATTATTTGTGTATTAATTATGAATAAAAATATGCATTTTTTAATTCATTTTGAAATTTGCAATTGTTTTTGCACATTGTCATTAATGAAAGCATTAGTTGAAAATTTTGAATAAGCAAATTTAAATTTAAATTTAGTACATTTTCTTAAAAACATGAAATTACGCATGCATTTCTGTGTGTATTAAAAAAACAAATGTAAATTTTATGTTTATGATGTGAAATAAAATATGCCTTTTTTAAGTCAGTTTGAAATTAAATTTGTTTTTGTAGAACACCTTTGTTAAGTCAGAAAATTTGTTAAAAATATGATTTAGAAAAGGTCCAATTTTTTCATATAAAAACAAAAAATTTAAATCAACTTTATTAACTTCAGCCTTTTTTAATTCAGCGAGCCGTATCTTATTTATTATTTACTTTATACTATGTAAGAAATAAGTGTAAACATTTTACATGTAAAAACCATGTAAATTACATTTCGTAATTTACGCGCCCAACTGTGTATTTTCACACAGTATGCGTTTTGCCTGTTCGCATACTTTAAAATTGTACATTACTTCTTCCCTGTGTTTACGTTTTATGCTAATCTAATCGTTTATCTAATTGGTTCACGTGATTAGCGGTGCGCAAACCAAAACGCAAAAAAAACAAAAAAATATGATATAAAATGTCAGATGAATAGGCTAAACTTTAAAATTATGAAATAAAAGTTTTTAAATTTGGATTAAAAATAGTCTGAAACTGTAGTTGGATAAATTGTGATTATGTCATTGAAAATCCATAGAAAAAACTAAGTATGTAGGGAAATATAAACAAAATTAAACTTGCCTGCAAAAATCTCATGTAGTCGAATTTTTTTACTAAGGAAAAGTATAACTCAACGATATTTTTTTATGTTAAAATTTATAAAAATAAAACAAAAACGTGATTTCTGTTTCTGATTTAGAAAGAAAACTATTTTGAATATTTTTGTGTCTTTGATATTTTGTAGTACGGAATTTAGTATGGAATTATAACTATTTTTCCACACAGTGTAAAAATTGCATACTGGGTATGGGCACTCCAAACGCGTAAACATAAACTTAAGAGCTCGTTTAGTTAAGTCAACGAAAATGGCTCAAACCCGAAATTTGTGGAAAGCTTCTTCGTTAATGTCAAAGCCATTCCAAAAAAACATGTAAATAATGAAAAGTGTAGTCTCATTCCGAAAAAGGTAGCATATTTAGAAAAAATATTTTAAAACTGTAAAATGAAACATATATTTAGCCTTTGCTATCATATACTACTGTGGACAAAAAGTAATAAGACTTTTTAATTAAAATTTCGCGCGGAAAACCATTCGTCGAAATATTTTTTTTCTATGTTGGTATGACTTTCAGTGACATCTGTGCCAAATGTCACATCAAAATAATCATTAGTGTTTAGTATACGCTTGCCTTGCGATTTTTACACTGAGTGAAATTATTCAACAAAGAAGTTACATTAAATTTTGTCTGCGGAATCAATTTTTTGGTGCCGAAATGTTCAGAATGTTGCAAAAGGCCTTCGGTGATAATTGTATGTCGCGAGCAAGTGTTTTTGATTGGTACAAATTGTTCAAAGAGGATCGAGAACGTGTTGACGACGAACCACGCCGACTGATGATCAACACGTTAATAAAATCAAGGAATTGGTGCACGAGAATCGACGATTAACAGTCAGAGATCTTACTGGCATCGTTGAAATATCGGAAGGATCAGTGAAACCCATTTTGAAAAATCATTTGAGCCTAAGAACAGTGAAAGCACGATTGGTTCCAAAATCACTCAATTTTTTGGAAAAACAGCGTCGCGTTGACGTCTGTGAAACAATGCTTTCCGACTACCAGGATGTCATGAAACGTATTATAACTGGCGATGAGTCTTGCATCTATGCTTACGATCCGGAAACAGACGATCAATCGGCCGAATATCGAATTCCTCCCGACCGGCGAAACTGTCAACAAATAATACTATTTGAGTGTTATGCGTCGTTTGTGCGAATCTATTTGTAAAAAGAGGCCGGAATTATGGGTCGACAACTCTTGGTTTTTGCACCACGATCATGTACCTTCTCATACTGCATTGGTTTTACGTGATTTTTTCGCTAAAAATGCCACCTATATCGTTCCGCAACCACCGTGTTCGCCTGATTTAGCTCCGTGTGACTTCTGGCTGTAGAGCAAACTCAAATGACCGCTCCAGGGAAAACGTTTTGAGTCAATTGAAGATATTAAACGTGAATCGCTACGCGCATTTGAGGCTATTCCAGAAATTGACTTTAACAACTGTTTCGAGGATTGGAGAAAACGTTGGCACAAGTGTATTGAGCCCGGGGGGGGGGGGGGGGGGGGGGGATTACTTTGACGGCGAAGAAATAGATTTGGAGAAATAAATAAAGAATTTTAAAATTATGAACAAAGTATTAATTATTAATTAATTACCACGTTGATAAAACAAAAGTTTGCGATCGAATTTCACGTCTTTATTCTTTCGGGCTCTCAACTAAATCGAACGTGCTCTAAAAATAGTAAAATAGTTGAACATGAGAAGGGGCACCACAGTACTCCCCTTTTTAGGGATATCGTTGGATACTTGAACTTTCCACTTATAGGTTGATTAGTTGATGGCGATGCTTATGAAATATTTAAGGCAACTGTTGATTGTTATTCGTTTGCTGATTCGGTATTTGCGGCATATCATTTATACTTGGTTTACAATTCACAGCTAAATGCTGGTTTTAGTCGGTCTACAGACACTCTGGCGATGCGGTTGTTCATGTTGATTGTATAAACTTTCGGCGTTCTTTTAAGTACCAGGAAGAGGCCTTCATACGATGGCGATACGGATGGTCTGATTGCGTCCGACAGAACGATGATGTGGCTACAAGTATGTAGCTCCTAATTCGTGTAAGGGGTCGGTTTGATGTGAAATAATGTAAGCCACAGATTTAGATTTGCCATTAATCTGCGTAAGCTAACTAATGCTTCGTTTTGATTCTCGCTTGATTTTTGTATGTCAAAGAATTCATTTGGAATACGTAATTAAAAAATACCCGTAAACCAAACACTATAATTAGCAAGTTGTTAACCCATGCATCATGTCTCAATGCTGTGATTAGTGATTTGAGCGTTCTATGCCACCTCTCTATTGGTACATTTGATTGCGGATGATAAGGCGTCATTCGAATCCGATCAGCTCCAAAGATGTTATAAAGTTCTCGCATCAGATTGGCTGTGATATATTCAAGGCATCTAGAATCATTCTGTTGATATATCATTTAATGGAATCGCTTCTGGCCAGCGAGTAAAACGTTCGATTACGGTAAACAACAACGATAGCCACATTGTAATGGAAATGGTCAAAGAGATCTATGCTTGTATTTGTTTATCGATATTTTCGTATGACGACGTCATTGGAGCGTTTGCATAGTACACAACTTCGGACGAAAATTGTAGCATCTTTTCGTACGTTTCGCCACATGTATCATATGTGTTGACGGAATTTCCGTGCTATAGACGGTCGAATTTTTGAAGTCGATGTATCGCACCAAATCATCTCGTTAGATCCTGATACATAATTTTTTTAAATTAGAGAAGCTCAATCAATCGTAATCAAATGTCTCGATTTGTTGGATCCATGATATATTCGTATTTTCGTAAATCTGGCGTGGCGTCGATAATTCCGTGCACTTGTGTTAGCATTGGCGGGTCGAGAGCTGCTAAACCCGCATTATTCCGCCACGATGCCAGATGCTGAAAACGAGAAATCCAACCATTTCTACAACATTGCTGTAATTTCGCAAATAACGAGTGGTAGATGAACACTATTTTCGATAAAGAATATTTTGTTTATTTGTACTCGCACATGTGCTGTGTACGATGTTAAATGTTCGCCCGTGTTAATCAAAAATATACAGCACGAAGTTTTAGGTTACACAATTTTTTCTGGAACACACTGTACACACGTGTTAATACAATTTTCAGGTTACACGAGTTTTTACACTCGAATTAAAAACGCGAAAAAATATTTTTATACTACTAATTAAATTTATAGACGTCGGGGTCACCAATTTAGCCTTTGCTAACATATGTTTGATAAATTATTATTTATTTATTAATATACGAATTAATGACCACGTGAATTTAATAAAACAAAAGATTGCGATCGAACTTTACGTCTTTACTCTCTCGAGCTCTCATCTAAATCTGACGTGCTCTAAAAGTAGTAAAATGGTTGAACATAAATAACAAAGAATACAATGAATGAACAGAAATAATAAAATGACTTCTACGTTAAAAATCCTTTAATATTTGTAGTACCATCATAACAAAATTTAATTCTTTATTTTTTATATGATAAAAGAGGGCACCACATTAATTTCGAAAAAATTATTCGAACTAAACTAAACCAAGTGTCACTTCCCACTTGGACAAAAATCCAAGCAGATAAAGAGCATTAACGTACACAATTATTTATAGTGAATTTGTTATATAGAATTTAGTAGAATACATCAACTTGAGCCAATGAAATATATAATCTGTCGGCTTAGATCTGTTTAAACTTTTCTTTTAAATTTTCTTTTCTGTTCAATTTTTTGTACAATTTCCAAAGTGCCACTGTGTACTAAAATTTGTTTACGAACGAAATCCGTTTGTTTAGATGAATATGACAATTTATCCGGAACAAATTCTCGATTTTGATTATGAAAAGCGGGATTTAATAGTTTTGTTTTAAGACTTACAATGTAGGAATGCTTAAAATAATTGACGGATCTAAATCAAGGAGTATGGGAATTATATCATGGACGTTTGAAGAAATTTTGGATTTTGGTCGAACTAAACGGAACTAAACCATTTCATCAACCAGTTTCTTTAAATTTGGAAGTTCTAGATTTCGGTCATGCTAAAGAGAACCAGGATGTTTCTCCCGATTTTTTTTATGTTGAATAAATTTCTTTTCAAATCAATAAGATCGATCGATTTCGAATTTTACAACTTTATTCTAAAATCGTTGTAGAATCCAAATCCGCATCTAAATAACAAAGTTGACAATAATTCGTTAAGAATTGGCCAAACTTTCTACGGAATCATCGAATTCCAGAACTTCATTAAATGGTTAATTTAAATTTGGGTTGAACATTTGCCAGAACCAGCATTCCAACATCGAAATTCCAAACTAGTATTTATGGGCATGATTGTAGGGGAACGGTTTGGCACTCCAAAAAACTCTACTCTGTTTGTAGAAACACACCAACTGGTATTCAATCTGGTAAAAAAAGAGCATCATGTTGTGTATTAATTTATTAGAATAATTAAATTGAATAAATTAAAATTTTGCGTTATGTTCTAACTGTGATGACGAAACTTTTTTGTAAAGTAAATAAATTTTGAAATTTTCACAATTGGAAGTTTGGTTTTTATGTAATAGTAATTTGTAAACCGTAATTTTATTTTTTTTCTGTTAAGTGTGATTTTTGATTTATTTTTGGAATAGCGAACCGTTCCCATTAAAGGGATCAATCTTTCAACATATGAGAGGCGTCCTTTCATATTTCGAAGTGAGAAATTTTCAATTAAGTTTTAATTAACGATTAGAACCGTTTCAGTAGCTTTTTATTAATGACTGCTCCAAAAACAAGTTTGTAAGTATATAAAGGTATGTTTGTAGGGGAACGGTTCACTATTGCAGAAAAATCCAACCCTATTTTGTAGAACAACGGGAATCATGTTTATGTATTAATTTGTAAGAACAATTAACATAAATTTAAATAATTAAATAATAAAAATTACGGAAGTTTGTTAGACGTTCCCGGAACGGTTCGCTATTTCAAAAAAAAAACATCTAACTGACAAAAATTCCAAAAGCACAATTAACGATACACATAAAATCCTATTTTGCAAATTATCGTAAAATAAAAATTCAAAATTGCAATGGGGAAAATTCCAATGTTTTTATATTTTAAAGAAATTCCAATTTAAAAAATCTCATTATTTTAGCAGTTTAATATTAAATGCAACGTTTTTTGGAATGCCGTTCCTTTCCCTACGAACATATCTATACATTCTTACAGACTTGTTTACGGGAACAATCTCATATCGCTTAATCGTAGATTTCTTAATTATAAATTATAATAAAAATTTGTCAGTCAAATTTCATCTAAAATAAATAAATTTTGGAATCTACACTATTGAAGTTTTGATGTTTATATTATGGTAATTTGTAAAATGGGATTTAAATTTTTTTGTAAAGTGTAAAACGGGTCGGTCATCTAAAAAAATTAATGTCAACTGGCCTAAATTTTACATTTTACAAAATATCATAACATAAAAATCAAAATTCAAAATTCCAATTGAAAAAATTACAAAATTTATTTTTTTTAGATAAAAAATTTCATTATTTCATGCTGCAAACTAGCATTTCGCAAAAATTCTAATGGATTTATTTCAGTTAATTAAATTTAATTTTAATTGTTCTTAAAAATTATTACTCAAACATGCTTCCCATTGTTTGCCAGATTGATTTTTTTTTTGTTGGATTATTTTGGAATACCAAACCGTTCCCCTATAAACATACCACTAACAAACGTGTGTATAGTACAGTCATTAATAAGTAAGTACTGTAATGGTTTTATCAAATTACGAGATACCGTTGAATAAACCTTAATCGCAAATTTCCTAATCATAAATTATAATAAAATTTCCGAAAAAAATTCCATTTTATGCCGATGGAATTTTTTTGGAATTTTATTTTTTGGAATTGTTTTTACTGGAATTTTAGTTTCTGGAATTTTGGTTTCTGGAATTTTGAAATTTCGTTTTTGAACTTTTGGATTTGGCAAATCGTACTAAACACAAATCCTCATTCAAAATTCAAGTTGAAATCTCTAACCAATTCTGCATACCATATTTGATAATTATTCATTTTTATTCTCTTATTGCAGGAGCTATCCTGACAGTGTTTTCTAGTTTTGTGAGTCTTTGGATTGATCTGTCCGAGCTCTGACTTGTTTCTGCTCTTGTTCATCCATTCCATCTAAAAAAATTGCAATATTTGACTATAGCGGTCAGAGCCATTATTTGTTTGTGTTCCACTTTTAGCAACTTCGGAATATTGGAAGTCTGTCTTTGATATGTAGGTTTGATTTCCGTTTCCTTTGGGTTTCTCGGCTCTATACTTTTATCTTTTACTATTTCCTTCTGATTTCGCATCTTCGGAAGTTATTTTCCATTTTTTTGTCGTGAGATTTAATTTTAAATTTAAATAAAAAGTGAGAATATAGGGATTTTCGTGTGATAATTTTTATTTATTTTCGTTTATGTGTTTTTTATTTTGGACTAGTTTCGAGAGTTCTCTCTTCGTCAGGTATTTCTCTATTCGTAGTAGAACGACACCAAAAAATTTTTTTTATTTACATTTAAAATTACTTCTGAAGTTCTTTGGCAACTACACAGCTTCTATAGTCTGCAGAACTTCGTTCACACACTTTGTGGGACTTTCTCTGAGATTTTTAAATTTTTTTGTAAGATGTTAAGCTGTGCACTTACAGCATCTCTCTCTTGGTCTCTATATAAATAGTTATGAGTGTGTCCATATGACTGGCATCCTTTGCTTGTGAAATCACAACCTATAGGGCAGAGGGTTTTTATCTGTTCCCTTCAAAATTTTAGGAATTTTTTTAATTTTAAGATTTTTCAGAAGTCTTCTTTTATTTCCGCTGGCTAAAGCAGAATGGACGCAACTTTTTAGCTATAACTTATATTGGTCGAGACTGTTTGTCCTCGTACGAGTACCATGTGTGACCCTTCTCATTAAGAGAAAGAGTAAGTTTTCTGTAGCTATCTACGTCTGGAACATTTACTTCGAGGTTTCTACTGTTTAGCAATTATGTTTGATATTGTATCTAAGTTGAATCCATGAAATTTATTATATTCTTACAGTTTTTAATTTTATTTACAATTACTGGTGGCGGTTTTGTTTGCGGTTCCTTTTTACTTTCATCAGTGTTTTTGTAAGTTTTGTCAGATCGTTGAGATTTTCATTTTTTTAATAATAATAATAATAATAATAATAATGTTTTATTACAAATGTATAAGCCTTAGCTTTTGTACATTAACATATTTACAGTTTAATAAAATAAATGAATGAAAAAAATAACAATAATAATTATGTAACATATTAAAAACTATGGTAATAATATATACAGAAATATATACAACAATAAATGATACGAAATGTTTACAAATATGTACAATTTAACAATAGCAAAAATTATTTGTCCGTTATTAAATTAAATATAACTTTTTTTAAATTATTAACAGAGGTTATATTTTTTACCGCAGATGGTAAACTGTTCCAAGTGACATAAACATTAGTTCTGTTAACAGGTAAATTAATATTTTTTGTTCGTAATGACTGAGAGAAATTTAATTTATCATACAAGTACAATGGACATCCTGTTTTAATTATTCGAAAGATAAATAGAGCATTCCTATAACGATAAAACTGAAATAAGTCACAACTAAGAATCGAATGTTTAAATTCAGAAACGTGATCAACTTTCTTTAGGTCATGAACATAAAGTACACAATTGTTAAAAGTAACCTGAAGCAAAAGTTTTGACGAACTGTCATAATTTGAAAATATTGCATCCCAATATGAGAAAATTGGTATAACCAAACTTTTGACCAAGTATATCCGTAAGTCAACTGGACAATAAACTATAATTAACTCGCTGACACAACGAACTTACATGATCATTCCAAGTCAACTTTGAATTCATGATTAGACCTAGATTATTAACATTTGGAACAAATAAAATAGTATCATTGTTTAAAAAGAGTTCAGGTACAATACTATGGGAGCCATTTTTCGAGAAAGATAATGCTTTACTTTTACTCGTAGTTGGATTTATGGTAAGTGCATTATTTTTGGACCATAGCGAAACATTGTTAAGATCGTCATTCAGATATATCACATATATATTCGACAAGTGACCGCCAATATATAATTGCAAATCATCAGTATAAAAATGATAATGACAATTTAAAATATGCCAGGGTAGATCATTAATGTACGAGAGAAAAAAGCAAAGGACCCAAAATTGATCCTTGAGGAACACCAACAAAATCATCGCGTAGGTTGGAAATATCATCACCATGTTTTACAAATTGTTTGCGATTATTGAAATATGAATGTAGCAATAAAACAGCAGAATTAGAGAACTTATAATACAACTGAAGCTTTTCAAGCAGTTGTGTATGATTAACACAGTCAAAAGCCTTAAAGAAGTCCAATATAGTACTAAAATCGCAAATGTGCTTCGCTTAACCATAATAGCAGAAATATCATCAACTATATGAATAAGTGCGGTTGTAGTACTATGACCAGATTTGAATCCCGATTGAAATTTACAAAGAAAATCGAAACAATTAAGATGTTCAAGCATTTGGATTTGCATAATTTTTTCCAAAACTTTAGAAAGGGCAGGCAAAATACTGATCGGACGAATGTCAGAAACAGTAGAAAATAACATCCTTCTTAGGAAGAGGAATTTTCAGGAAGCCACTTTCCATAAATTAGGAAATACTGATTTCGTTCGGATTCGTTTCGGAAACACTGATTAACAATGATCACATGTGGCAAAAACAAATCAATAAAAAATTTTAATATTTTGAAGTCAACCATATCATATGCCATTGAATCTGATTTAATAGATTTAATGGAATTCAGTACCATCAGCTCATCAACACAATCAAATGCAAATGAATAACCATTGGAACTACTCTAATCAGAATTAGGTAAAGGCAAAACACATAAAGATTCACTAAAGTATAAGGTATAAGTACCGTCTAATATGTCATTAGCAGAAAAAGTAATAATTCCTTCAGTAGACGAACATGAAGTACCAAGCAATTTTAAGTTGTTCGATGTTGATTTAGGATTATGCATATTCCCAAAATAAAACTTATTTTTCACTTGATTGATGGACGCATTAGCTTTATTTCTAAAAAAAATTAAACAATTCCAAATCAATTACTAAATTGCATTGGCAGGTACCGCTAATTGACCAAAAGAAATAATATTACATTTATCGGGCACATATAAAATAATTAAATCTAATAAAGTGCTGTCTAATCTAGTTGGATTAAAAGGTAAATAGCACAAGTTATGTAACCTCAACAAATCACTTAGCTTATTATTTATCAACATGTTAAAATTAAAATCTCCACAACACCACACCTTCCTTATATTGTATTCTAAAAAAAACAATTCAATATTATTAACATCATCGGCACAAGCTGGAGGAGGATTATAAATAATAATTATAAGGATTTTACCAATACTTTCCGTAAGCTCCAATACTAAAATTTCTACTTTACCAAAGGCACCGGAGAATATTTTTTTGATGTTTAATGCAGATCGATAATAAATGGCAACTCCACCCCATCGCGTATTGTTAATTCGGTCAAAACGGATAATATTATAATTATTGATACGAAGCGACTTGTTTAAAATTTTGCAGCTTAGAAGAGTTTCTGTTAACGCAAGGAAGTCAAATTTGTACTCATTTAATAAAATTGTAACGTCATCAAAATGTTTTACTAAACTTCGAACATTTAAGTGGCCGAACTTTAAACATGAATTCATATTTACCTGCGGATTGTCACTTGGGACAGCTATACCTCTACATGAAAGGTAATTTAATATATCAATGTGTTAATTGCAGCAGGAATCCAAAACTTTGTATGATGGGATAATCTCGTTCGAAAATTTACATTTTTAAATTCCCGAATATTTACTCCAATTGGCCAAATATCATACTCAATTTGAAACATGTATATTGTAAGGAGCCAAAATGTCTTCCTTTAGGCACTAATTTAAATACCTTACAGTTATAAGTATCCAAACATGTTTTTACCATTAACAAAATATCATTGTCGGTTGTATCGGTATTGAATTTCGATACTTGTAACCAAAGCATCGGTATAATCGTTTTAACGGCAAAATTTTCATTATAGCACTTAGTACCACAAATCGGTTTATTTATTACACCAGAAGTAGAACTATTGTCTTCACTTGAAGATTTAATAACAGGTAAAATGCTATTTGGAAGGTCAGATGTAACAGCACCTATATATGGTTGATTCGCTGCTGTAAACTCAGCAGATGATAAACCCAAAGACAAAGTCGATTTTCTCAACCTCGTAACTGTGGAAGATGGTTTGGATGCAGCCAATTCAAAAAATGGTTTTTCTAACAAACTCGTATTAGAAGATACGGCAACATCAAATAGAGGTAAGCTAACCCTGCAGAAATATCACGTGATGAGCACAAAGGTATTGTCAAGGTATCCAACGGCAAAGCAGCAGGGTTTTCATATGGTGCCGTATTTAGCGAAGGTGGCCATTGCAGATCCGGTACGTGTTGTTTTATATGTATATTTGATGAAACAGAAGGTAGTCCAATCTGAGAAATACGTTCTAAAATTATTTTAATTTGTTCTTTGATTTTCATGACTTCATCCGACAATTTATGAAAAGTTGTTAGTTGAGCATTATCAGCCAACATTTTGTGATGCTCAACCAAACGCAATATTTTATTTTTGATTAGGTCTCTACATTCATCAAAAAACCACATAAAATTTGCACATTTCCGAATTAGGTTGCAAACTGCACGGTCAATAGCCGCACAACCATAATGAAATGAATTGCAACAAAAACCAGGCCAGGAAATTTTCTCATTCTTCTTTATTTCAATACCACATTTTCCACATTCCATAGCTATCTCTTACACTAACTATTTACAGGCACCAAAATGAACAAAAATAAACTACTAATCCAACAAAAACGAAGATATGTACACTGTTAGTAAACTCCCAAAAATGAGACTAACGACCAATATTTAAACTATATACAATTATTTAAACACTATATATTACAGTTGCTTAGTATTATGCTTGTTAAAAATATTTTACAACTATTATAATTAAACTATTTAATATTTTAAAAATAACTTCACAATATAAAATAATTTTCGATGCACAAAAAAAACACGTCCGGCTAAGCTTACTAACTATTCACAGCTCATTTTTTGCCAATGTTCAGGAGAACAATCGGTGCTTTAGATTTTGGGTTTTTCTCTCGTTTCTCTGTAGCATCCAGCCGACTTCTCTATTAAATTCGTCTAAACCCACCATATTCTTTCTTGCTGTTTACTACTTTGGCAACATTGATCTTATGTTTCTGGTGAGCGTTTCCCATTTCTTGAATAGTTGCTTCTAATTGTTTAACGCTTTCTTTAATAATCAATCTTTATGTTCTTTCTAGATGCAGAGTCTTATATTGGAAGCGTCCGTTACTCCGCTCAGAATTCATGAAGCTGGCCTTATTTGAAAAGGGTGAAATTTCCAAAATAAAACCTGATATTCCATCTGGGGTAATGTTTCCTTTCGTATTTTATTTCCTTCATATCCTTCAGTATTTGTGGAAACTGACCAGCCTTCCTCGATTCGTCACCTTAGAAACGCGCTCTCTAGCGATTACACACTCAGCCGAGCTTGGCCGATATAAAAGACCGTATAATTTATGTTGTCACTGCGCAATGATTTCCGAAACCGACGGTCAATGCTGCTTGACTGAACAATGAATGTACAATTAATTAGTTCTGACATCAATGTCGATGGTCGCTAGTTATGGGTTAAATACGACTTTGGGAAAATATGCTATACAAATTAGATATTTGGCATACTCTATGTTACAACGGCTTAAAGTACTTAGGGTTTCTTTGAAACATTTTTTTCGATTTATGACAGATGGCGCTGAAAAAACGATACTAAATTTTCCAAATAATGTTTTTTGTATTTTGTTTTAAAAATATCTGAATAACTGGGAAATTGTTCCCTGTAGAAATGTAAGTAGTAGTTTTCTGTTCCCTTCGAGATGCTTGATTAACGTGAGTCCCCTCGTCTCTCACGTACCATGCTACTTGATTTACATGGGTCTCCTCGCCTCATCATCTTTTAATTAAACTAAGTGCTCAAAATGATGGCCTTATACTTCAGTGCACTTATTAATCCACATTTCAAATGAATGTACACAACTGAGAAGCGTGTCAATTTAATTTAACAGCGTTAGGGGTTCCTATTTTAATTTCAAAGTTACCCACATACAAGAAGGAGAGAAGGGTACTAATTTTAGCACTAATGTATGTAGAGTGCTTATTTTCCGAGATATTTGAAAGTTTCAGCTTAAAAATATCACCCGGTATAGTGAAAAAATTATTTTCGCTGTTAGCTCCAATTAAGTAGTTCCCCTACTCGAAAACAGATGTCACCAAACAATTTAATTTCAATTATGGATTTATGCCGATAAAAATTGGTGTAACATTTCAAAATAATAACGGGTTTAATCATTTAAAGTATAACAATTGATCGGTTAAAGGTATAAATAAATTTAATTTTGTTTAAAATGTTGCTTTAAAAACAAACAACAATCGTCGTGTCAAATTTCAAAATTTAGAAGCTTATTTATGTGACTGCCATCTTCATTTTAATGATTCAACCATTTTATGAAAAATATTTCATTTTATGAACCAAACAACTATAAGTTCAGAATTTAATCCTGAAAAAACATTGAATGATAATTATTTATTAATTAAATAATTTAAGACATTCTAGTTACATAAAAGTTATAAATTTGTATAACAAAAAAAATAATGAATGCTTAATTACGCTTTTAGTGTTCGTTAATAGATGACACAAATGTCACATAAAATTTATGTTTATAATGCAATTTCGAACAATTTTTCAAAACAAACCATTCAAATATTTTATTCATTTTAATTTTATTCTACTCATCCCGCTTACTCTACCGTGCCAAAACGTAATATTAAAACGAGATCAGTATATATCGTGAATTTATTGTGACGCGACAGCTGTCATAAAATGTATATAGAGAAGGTTAAGTTCAGTCAGCAAACAGAATATAAACACAAATACAACAAAATACCACCTATCTCAATTTAATAGTTTGATTTTTATTTTTCTGTAATTACGTTATTGTTTTTGTTATGTGCGAATAATTAACGCTGTTTAATAATATTTAACAGTCAGGCAGTGGTGGTGACGCTTTTTTCTAAGCAAATTTAATTTATTTAGTTCCAAACAATTACTATCAACACGGTAAAATTCGTTTGGTTCAATAAACGTACATAATAAATTTATAGTCGTAAACTTTACATATATAAAGTTAATTAAGAAGTAACAGTGAATGCGCTTGTGTTGTTGTTTGTCTATTTGTCGTGATTTTTTTTTTGTGCAACAAAATATTTAAAAAAAATTGTGTGCGGTGTGTTGCGTCTAGCTTTAAGTTTAGGTGAGTGCAATTTGACATTTTAATTTAATTTAATTTTGCGACGTTAATTTTGTGTATTAAATCTTGTGTTAGTTTATTTTTACAATTAATTAAATTATAAATTATGTGATTTTATTTAAATATATGAAGAGTAAGAAATGATATTCATCGAATGTTGCGGATGGCAGCATTGCTGCGCAACCTATATAACATGTTTGTTGCAGATTTACCGGGCAATAATATTTTTGACAATCGATATAATGTCGATAATGCAGCGTTTGTCTTATTTTGTTTTGGTATTCTGCCGGCTATTTCAATTCGTAGTCCCTTATTTTTAAATATTTAGTTGTAAACATAAACAATCTTGCTGCAGCTAAAATATAAGGATTCATTTTATTGACCCCCCAGACGGACACATTTATTTTTTTTGTGGGTTATGCAAACAAAAAAATTTCCATTAAATGTTTTTTAATAAAGGGGAGAATTTGATAAAGTATTGGAGATAACCATGACAACGAAAGGGAAGATTATTCTCTCCCCAGTCCAGTACCCGTGTAGTATTGATAAACATAAATCGTTACGTACGATTACTATTTATGTTTCATTGTAATTGTCAGTCTCACAGATGCGTCAACCGCCCTTCCTTCATCGGAAGATTTACTCACCGAGTAATAGGTGAAGCGACATGAAATCATTGTTCTTGTTATCGTAGATTATAATAAAAATGTGTGATGCCTTAGATCTTTTTTTTGGCTGGACGAATCTTTACCAGCCGTCTAGCGCATTGTTTTACAAATACCTCGAGTGTTTGTAATGTTATGCCTGTGTATAAGAATTTATCAACAGTTTTGACGGTTTTTGGATCCATGTGTGTTTTAATGTTCGTATTCAAACTAATAGCCTTTGTCTTCCCGATATTAATTTTGAGGCCAAGTTCATGTGCCGAATCTGCTATCATCTGTGTTTATGTGATAGTAGTATTATCATGCACGTAGTCTAGATCATTGACTCGACAAATTAGATTCTATCAGATACCATTCCGGGCTATATAATTTAGTTTGCGCCTCACAGTGTTCAGTACAATTAGGAACAATAGTGGCTCTCTCCTGCTTCCGGTATTAAGCCTTATTTGCAGTATCGCTGCATGTTTCTCTGATTTAAGTTCGATTATTTTCTTCCGACTGTCTTTTTCGCATAGAGTGCTCCTTAGATTTCGCTTCTGTTAATGTAATCGATTCCGATGAACTTACTAATTGAATGATCTGTACAGATCAGTCCAGGCTCGAAGCGTCCTAGTTTGTTCATGACTGTTGGTGCTAGGTGATATGCGTTCGAAAATAATCATCCTAGTTAATCTTTCATTATGCTGTTGCGGAGAGAGACCTATTACATTCTTCCAGTTTGTGTTTCTTCGAAATAGTGAAATTTTACCAGTGTGGGTCCGTGTTAAAGTATTTCGATTTTCAAACCAATTTTAATTTTACATATACAAGTTTTCCCGTGAATTTTATTTTGTATGGTGGATAAACCACTCAAAAATAAAAAACTAAGAAAAATTTAAATTTAGTTTGGTAATTTAAGAATATTAAACATCGGTTTCAATCTGTCGAACGGAAACATATACATTTCGACCGTTTTGGATGATTTGAAAACGTTCCCTGAAACGACGAATGACTAAATGGTTCTTCGTACGGAGTTGAATACGAACCAAACAAACTCGTAATTATTAAGAGAATTGGGAATACAAATAAGACAACTATGAATCTGGTCAACTGAAGAGTTTTAACTGCTTTGGTCTGTGAATATTTGAAGGGGTGGTACGTATCGTAAAACATATTGCTCGGTGGAAGTTGACAGGTTGAAATACGCAGGTTCACTTTTTGCGTGTGGTTCAATTGTTTTATCAATGTTAAAGTGTCAAATGTATAACGATAAAACAAAATTTCCCTGCTGATACCTTTACAGTGTACATTTTTATTTTCTTTTGGATTCACAAATACCAAATCATGTTCTAATCGAATTTATCGTTCGAATCGAATCGCCGTTCGAAACTGGTTATTCTCTTCTGGCAAAGATTCTTGCTAATTTTCAACAACACATCAGAGATTTCTAGAGCATGCGAATTATCGCCAAGTCATCTCTCATGTTCACTGTCACATGCAATCTTTAAATCTTGTACCATACAAAGGATCGATTCAGCGAGGCATTTATTCGTCAGCCTTGGTACGTTTATGGTGTGTACATGACATGAAATAAAAAGCAGCACACTCGCCCCCGCACTCAAAACCAATCAAATTTCGTGAAATGCGTTTTGCCCCGCCTACAAGTTCCGCATTCGAGTTGAAATATTTTTAACTTTGTTGTTTTAATACATTCAGTACGATGCCATGGTATTTTTCCGAACTAACTCCCGATGTCATGTCCGCAGTCTTAGTCGCTACTGGTATTGTTTGTCTGAAAACACCACAAACGAGAACTCTGATTTTATGGATAAACTTGGTTATTTCTTCGAATGACCTGTATGGTTCGGTTTACAGCTTCCACGGCTTTCCTTGAAACATCTTTGCCTTGTCACTATTGCGTGTATAGGAGTTTCATTGCTGTCTAAGTCTATAGGAATCTTGAACATTGCGTCGTCATCAGGTAGTACAGTGGCATTAGTCCCAAAAGCAGCTGCTGCAAGGGCTATTTTTCTTAGTCTTTTCACAACTGCCAGAATAGCTGTAGTAAGAAAGGTTTTCCAGTCCCAACAGTAGCATCCAGAAACAATATTTTTCCTTTATTTTGATTCACAGTTTAGAGAACGGGATCAAAGATCTGCCTTTGTTCAGACATGCGCGATTACTCACGATTCCCGTATAACTAATCAAGCAGTTATTGTGGGGTCGGCAATCTGTACTCACTTAATAAATTATCACCAATGAAGATGACGACCTCTTGGAGTAAAGAAAGACTGCTTTTTACAACGTGCTCGTTGGTTTCCTCAATAACATTTTCCGAATTACGACTTATAGCCCGTAAGAAATTTCCTGACAAATTATGCTGAAATTTGTCGCATAACTGCAGTGGGTTCGAAAGTCTGCAGAACACCAACATGCAGCAAACAAATTTCGGTACAGTCTGCAAGCTGCGTAAAACATGAGGTACTTTACGTGACCGACTGTCCTTAAGAACGTAAACGAAGTGGGATCCCTGCCGTGAGATGTAATAGGCGCTGCACGGTACATAGTACATCCTACCCAAAGCATTGTCTTTAAAAATTCCTCGGATCCCTTCCAATGGGCAATCGCGTCAGTTTCGATTAAATACAGCTTTTTGCTTATTGTACGTTTAGTAGAACGGTACTTCATCAGACATTAAAGAGTTTTTGCAAATTGATATCAACATAATTTAATGGGCATTTTCCAAATGAACGTCCAGATGCATGACTGTTAGATGCCTATTATGCACAGAGAAGACCAGAATCCGCCAAACTACTTCTGTCGTACCTATATAGTGACCATATGGGTATTCGGTCACTGGGTTTTGGCCAACGCTCCATTATGCTGATTTCAGATGTACTTAATTTACTAGACGCTGGCACAGGACTCTACGTTGATATGGGTTTGGAATGTTCTAGAAAGGACTGGTGAATATGGTACAGTCTAGCTAAAAAAAATTCGGTATTCATCCTCAGCGGGTTATCGATAGCGATATGATTGGTACCCATCTTTATCTCTGATTGTCTCGCTGACAAACTTTTTCGGAAACCTTTTTGAGCACCGTCTATCTTTCATGCATGGCAATTTTGTATTTAATAAGCCACAGTCAGTGATCCACAAAAGGCAATACATGTTTTCGCCATTCGATTGAATACATGGAGCAGCGGAGTGCCCTAAATACTTTCACTTTTGTAATAAGATTCATGAGGAATTTCAACTTTAAATAGAACACCCGAGAGATCAAGTCATGCCTGTTGTGCGATTTCTTACTTTAAACAAGCTCGCAAATATATTCAGGCTACTTAAGACTTATGCTAATGATAATAAATAAAGGTACTTGTCTTGCGTGAATGCGTGCATATAACGAGAACTTCCTGTAAGGGTAAACGTAGAAACAAGAATTATCTTTCTGCCTAAGTGTTGTCCATCTAAGTTCATATTGTTTTTCCACTCGGAGCTGTGTTTGATGGGTTCGAATAAATACCAAGTGATTTGTTTCAGTTTTTGCAGATTAGACAAGTGCATGGTACCGACGCAAATAGGGATTTTCATTGAAACGAAGCTGAATTGAATAACTATAAAATTGCATAACCGATATTTTCTTATTATAATTCTGAATACCTGTAGCAAGATTAACACCGTACACTGCAAAATTATAGCCATCCTCTGCGCGAGAAAATATGAATGGGTATTACGACATGCCTCGCTAATCCGTTGAAGACGATCATAATGCATGCGCAAAACAATATCCCTTGTATTACGTACCTGATCGACCAGTAACACGAGTACTTCATTGGCTGTTGGTGCATTATATCGTCCTGGATGAGGTGCAGTCAATCTTTTGTCAGTGCTAATAACAAACTTATAATTATTGCTCTCATCATCAGACACATCATACTACAGAGTAGTTTTGAAGTTGTTAACATAGGGATTAACACCATGCAGAATTCTGCAAAAGGGGCCAGTCTGCAAAAATGTTGGGTGGACAATATTAGCAAAAATATGCTATGGCCGCGCTCATATGTGTGGAAATGGCAGAGAAATTCATTTATATGTGTAAATTAACTACGTCTTATATGTAGAATCGTAAACGATGGAACTGTTTCAGATTCCTTTGGAATAACATCTGATTTCATGCTTCTTGATCGAAGACCGAGCGATTTCAAGGACAGTTTGACACCATCACTAAAACAAAACTTGTATCAACACCCAGGAGCGTCATCATAATTTTCGATCATAATTTTGGTAGCGTAGAATACTTCAAATAGCTCGGGTCAGTATAAAAGCCCGAAGTGCTGCCGAAGATCGAGTTTTCTATGCCCAATCAAGGATATTCCGATCCAAACATCTGTCGTAGTCGTGTAAGCTCACACTTTATAAAGCACACATTAGACCTGTGCTGGCTTTCGGAAACGAGAACTGGTCTCTGACCTCTAACGGCTGTAGAATGTTATCTACTTTCGAAAGGAAGGTAATTCGTACCATCTTTGGTCCAATTAAAGTTTGGAAAATGAATCTCGTATTCGTATGAACCATGAGATAAAATGAATTTTCAGAGACAGCGATATCATTGGTTTGGTCCTCACAACAAAAAATGATAAAAAAATGTTACAGCAACAACCAGCCGGTGTACGTCGTAAATGAAGATCCTGACTGCGCTGGCGAAACGACTTCGAACAAGACCTACGGATCGATGAATCGATGGGATATAGAGAGAGAGAGGGAGAGAGGAATATCATGATAATTTTTATTGGAGACAAAGACCAAGCGTCTAAGGAATAAACCTAAATTTGATCAAAATCTATCTGGTATAGCTTTTGCGTATTGCGCGCACATCGACGGTCTTAAGAAGATATCATTTTATTTATGTAGATGAGATTTCAACAGCGTTAAGATGAATGCTGTTGTAACTTACCGTTTTCAGCTAGCTCATTCTTGTTGATCGAGTAATGTTTATGTATAAGACAAGCTTGAGAAGAGATGCATTAAAACCCGGTTTCAAATCATTTGTGAGGTTTTGATGGTGTAACTTTTGATGTTTTTATGGTAGATATCAAAGTCGTGTTAATCATCGGCACTCAGCATTTCGTTAATCTGATGCAGGTTTGATAAGCTTCTCTACCTATGAGCAATGTTGTAAAGCAACTTACATTAATATCCTTCTAACAGCTGGGTGTCATTTCACTAAGTGTAGAATACGAGTATGTCATAGTTGTGTTCACAATGGGATTTATGGTTATTTATCATAGTTCATTAATGATTTTCCCGGTACAATAATAAATTAAGTACCAGAAAATGACTAAATTTTCCAAATTGAAAACCGATAAATTATATCAGATTTTGGAAAAACATCTGAAATTAATTAAAAATTAACTAGAATAAACTCAACTGATGATAACGAATATCAAATAATTAATAATCATTTAGGAATTTCAAATGATAATTATAAATATTAGATAAACCGTGCATCAATAAACTCGATTTAGAAACGATATGTTCAAATTAAGTTGTCCGTAATCCGAATATCTTTTTCTACTGTAATATGGTCATATTTTTACTTCCGAAAGGAGCAGATGTACAAGTAACGTACATATGTTCAAAATTTTGTTTTATGGATTTACCATTTAATGTTTGTTTATATAAAATAAATCATCAACTTGATGGCAAACACTTGGAAAAAAGTTAAAATATTGAGTGCACACAAAGTTTAAAAGAGCACGAGTTTAAACATATTTTCATCAATTACACATTGAATACCATTTTCGAATAAAAAGCAATCGATGCGAGGTAGAATAATTATCTTAGGTACCGCCCACGCCAATATCAATAACAAACTCGAGGAAATGATAAATTTTACTAAATCCGGATGTTTGATTGTGCCGATAAACAATATTTACCACCTCGTGAATCATTTATCATAATTGAAATGTACACGAATCTTTGTAAATTTGTCTGTATAAGCACAACCCACTTCAAGTGAATTCAGCCAAGTTGTCTGGATTATAAATATTATACCTGTCAAATAAATTGGTTTTTTAGTTACTGTCTTCGAATATAACTAGTACATTATAGTGACTTCAAACATATTCTACACAACAAAAATTCACGAATCTGGTGATCATTTATCAAAATCATAAAATGAAGCAAATATTTTGTAAAACACATTCGCTGATATTATAATTTGGCAGGTTACATCACCCAACATTAAGAACTCGTTATATGCAATTTTTAAATACATTTTTTTTAATTAGATACGTAACCAGTCAACGTGTTAAGAAAATACCTGTTGCCAAATAATTTAATCAACAACAATGAATTATGCTCTTATATTTTTTAAGTGGATCAATGTCCGTATAGTGTATTTCAAGATGAGTACGCCCGGTTCACAAATTCGCTCATCACAAATCTTTGTAACGTAGTAAACAGGCCGCACACATATATTAAAGGCAAAGAATTTGTGACATTATCTAATTACAATATTTAGTCATGTTCAACTTTATCAATTACAAAATTAGTGTTCGTGTCAATATAACAATTCAAGAAGTGTGTTCGTATTTTATTTATTTAACAAGTGATTGATAACGAGTGACATTCACGTTACAAGTATATACGAGTATGTTTGTCGGAATAATTAAATTTTGATTGTAATTTCGCACTGTATACGTAATCGGGAAACTTGGAATATTTAATTTTCAAGATAAGTCATTCAACTATTTTGATTTGCATTATGGGCTAAATCATAATATTTGCTTAGTAGAATATTAGTCATAGTAAATAAACTTACGTGTATGTATAAAATAGTTCACACCTTCTCAATGTTTGTTTACATTTATTTCGTAACGACAAATAATTTTTGCAGATTATTTCTGAGAATAATCTTACTTTTTCGTAAAAATTTGAGTTTAGTTCCAATAGCAAACCAAAATTTTCGTAGTAAATCGATATCGTTTTAAAACATTTTTTGTGAATTTATTTGATTCATGCACTAAGGATGTGGTGTAGGTAGATAAAAACACCGCCCGAATGGCACAGTCGTTAAAGCTCTGGCGTTTGAATCGAAAGGCACCGGGTTCGAATCCCGGTAGGGGCAGGATGCAAAATTGAATTGAATTGACTATGAATCTCTGTGTGGACCGACTCATCTTCCATACCAATAAAGGCTGGCATGGAGCTATGCAATGTGCAGATGGGTCATAAAATCGAACCTATAGCCAGCCATACGTCCTCGATTTTATTTCCAATTAGAAAGCATTACGGCTTAAAAAATCCCCTGTAATCAAAAATCCTCACCAGAATCAGCTTGATTATTAATAAACACATGACACAAATCGACAACTCCAAGCCTAATCAAACCAAAATAAAAATATAATAATCTATTACTCAAACGCTGAATAATTGGATGAAGGAATGTCACTAAAATAGCCAATCTCCGAAATCAAACCGTAGAAGGAACCATTTTTACAAATAATCATAGTAAAATGCACCAATAGTAAAAATTCTAGAGTAAAAAATCAAACAAACTGCAACACCTAAAGTTACCTCCGAAACGACCCCAATAGACGGCACGAATCCTCTCACTATGAAACCTCTACTATTCACCAAGCGATCTCCCGTGAACACCACCAATCAACAAAACCCATGCTTCACAAAGCCGTGACGAATCCATGACATCACAAACGAACCATGGCAATCCTACTCGAAAATTTCAGCGTACGACCGATCATCCCAAAACTCCAAAAATGATTCAGCTCCCGCCAAATCGTCGGCAAACTTCAACAAAAACATCCGCAACATTCAGTAAAGAAACCAATTTGGACATACAAATCCAACCCTCAGACAAGGGTTCCATATAAAACCGCAAATCCACCTACTTATACTAACAATTGAGAACTACATCAAGTCCTAAACAAAACAACTCAAAACAGCCAAAAATACCTTATAACTAACTACAGGTAATGACAGAACACATGTGAATACAACCCGCTGCAAGTTGAGAAAACTGCGAAAATAAAAAATAGATTAAAACAAAGAAAACTCGAATAATTATGGGAAACATTGTCTTTTTTCCTAAGTTGGTCTCCTAATCGGGCGATGCTCAATTACTCTCTCTAGATACCCTGTTTATAGTGGGAACCTTGTAGAATAAATCTAGCGAATAGGGCGCATGAGGAAAGATTCGAACTTCAATTATTTTATTTTGTCGATCGCGATAACGAATGTGTGAACTGGTGTTCGCATAATAAAGGGTGTTTTTTAGAGGTTCACAATTTTAAATTAAAATAGAACAAAGAAAATCATTTTGAATATCAGTGAAACCAGCTTTATTGGATAGATAATTGTATGCCACTAATGCCTGAATATGATTTCGGTCATTTGGCCGCCGCGGCTGGCGCGTACATGGCGTAATCTTGAGGCCCAATTTTCAATCACTCTTCGCAGCAATTGCCACCGTATCGCTAATAACTCGCCGAATGTTGTGTTCCAAGTGTTCAATCGTCTCTGGTTTATCGGCGTAGACAAGTGGCTTAACATACCCCTAAAAAAAATAATCTAATGGAGTTAGATCACACGATCTCGGTGGCCAATTAACACATATCAGCAAGATATATGCCAATTGGGGTACAAACAAATTGAAAATCATGTCTCTATACCGTTCACCGTTGACTGTAACATTCCGCCCATCATCGTTTTTGAAGGCATATGGACCAATGATTCCGCCGGCCCATAAAGCGCGCCAAACAGTGATTTTCTCTGGATGTAATGGTGTTTGGCAAAGGCTTGTGGATTATCTTTACTCCAAATCCGACAAGTCTGTTTATTAACGTACCCATTTAGCTAAAAGTGAGCTTCATCGCTACTCAAAATTTTGTTTGGAAAATTAACATCAATATCAATTTGTGCTTCAGCCTATTGGCGGAATTGGCGGCGTGTGCGATGGTCGAATAGCTTTAATTACTGCTCAAGTTGAATTTTGTAAGCACGTAAACCCAGATCTGTAGATAAAATCTTCCATAAAGTGGATGGACACATCTCCAGTTGCTGAGAACGACATCGAATTGATTGATTTGGGTTTTCCTCAATGCTACGCTGTACAGCGTCTATCGCTTGTTCGGTACGCACTGTTTGACGTCTTACTGAATGCGTATTATCATTTAGAGTATACATGGTGCAAAATGATCCATATAGTTAACGGAATCACCCGCTCTGATGGACGATCATGACGACCGTAAAATGGACGTAATGCACGATGATTTCGTAAACAGAACCATTATTTTGGTGAGAAATTTCAACAATTTGCAAGCGTTGCTCTGGCGTAAGTATTCATTATGAAATGGCAAATCAAACTAATGACAAAGCAAATGTCAGCTATCAAATCGGTTGTCAAACAAAACAGTGCTGCCAACTTAAAAATGTGAATTTCTGAAAAAACACCCTTTACTCGCCGTTGATTGTGTTTCCTTTTTGAAGATAATGAATGAAAATTATTTCACGCACATCCCAAAAAACTGACGCCGTAACCTTGCCAGCAAATGAAACTGTCTTCGCCTTCTTTGGAACCGATTCTTCTCCTTCAGTCCATTGTTTTGACAGCTTCTTCGTCCCAAGTGTGACGTAATGGACCCATGTTTCATCAAAGATTAAGAGTCGTAGCAGAAACTAGGCTACATTGCTATAACACATCACTGAAAACTTGATTGAAACATCCTCACGGCACTTTTTCAAATGTCTACTTCGACATTTCTGGGATAATCTCATTTGGTCGACAACTACGATTTTATTGTTTTATTTTATTGTTATAAACGAAGAAGATGAGTCCCCCAGAGTAGAATATTGCTCCATTTGATATCGGTTTTTAATGAAAGTATTTCAAATTCTCTGAGAGCACTCACTATTGATGGATGTCAAACACTCAATACTAAACAACGTAACGTCTTAAAACTTTAATCTTAAGATTTATAAGCTTTGTACTTTCGATGATAGTAATTCTTTTCAAATAATTGCCAGCTAGGCGTCAATTTGAGTACTTCTGGGACTATTCTCGTTAACTTACATAAATGATAATAAAAGACCAACATAAACTTTTTAACCAAAAATGTAGCTACATTTTTTGATACAAATTGATGAAAAGTGCAACTATTAAAAATGTGTAGCCAGACCAGCATCGTCTACCAATGTACTAATTACATCTATGCTTTTAAGTTTTGCTTTGCAGAATTTGTACAAGGAGACCTGATAGTTCTGCACCACCATGTTCCGGAACGAATTGCTCTAAGCTTCTGGGGCTTGATAAATCAATGCTTTTAATGTATTCGTTACGGCACGACACATGGTGCACACGCAACAACTGATTTGATACCCACTTATAAAACTTTCGGGGTTTATAATCTCTAGTACATTTGCTGGTGTAATCGTTAGACTGCCGCGTCTGCTTAGATGTTTTAACACGTTTTCGAGGCAAACATTTGTCGTACTAGTTATTGTTTTGGTCATAACCAGCTCTATTCTGTCTATATCATCATCGCAGATGATACGTTTAATTGGTTAGGTATCCTTTGCAATTTTATTTCCAACGGACTGGCCAATCTCAGCCAATTAGCATGCTTGAGTAAGAACCTCGGAATTTTATTGTTTATCTCATTTGTGTGTGATAAGGAAGCCGCTTCAACAGTGAACATCACTTGTGGTCCAGTTTTCTTTCACTGATCAGTTGGTTACAAAAAAGAAGTTACTTCGTGCAATAAATTCTTCATTGACGGTTCCCTATCATTGGTGCCACTATTGTGCCATAATCGTGACTTCATTAAAATCACTCGTGATTATGATTGGATGGCTTTTATGCCATTCAAAATAATTTGTAGTTTGTTTTCATATATCATTGGATCGTCTGAAGCAGATGCTGACTTCAACGCATAAGCAATGCGATTCGTAGTACTGTGAATAATTTTGATCCACTCCAGATCACCATTGAGGATGCCAATTGCTGCTTGTGTATTATCATCGTCTCCGGTGATAATACGTACCAATGTAGCCAAGCAACCTACTCTATATTTTATCGGGTAGGATTCTTGCAAACAAAGGGGGTTATGTTGTTTTGACCAATTTTGTTTTTGTTCTGATCATTGCCTGATCTCGTGTCCGACCACTTTTGCATTTTGCATATTTAGCTGTATAATCATTTAGCTGTATTTGGAAATGCTCGATGAGTTAGTTTTCATAAACTGACTTTCTCATCATTAGGTCCATAATGTCATTTTATATGCGGTAAACTCTTTACTCCGTGATGCAGCAGCCCCTTTTGCGCCCCTTTTGCAAAAGTTTGCAATGTTCCCAAATGCATGACCTTTGATGCATCTTGTGACCTAAATAAAATCTTGCACTTTGCAGTTTTTTATTAAGATATTTCGTGTAGCCGGTGTACCCAATTGGCCGTCGTGGCATCTTTTGGCCCTGTTTTGATATTGTCTTTAAAATCCTCATTTTTTTATTGTTGCACTGTTCTGATTGATAATCTCTGCCTTAAGGTCATCAATTGAAACATCTCTATCTACATCGTCGATGTTCATGCGATGCAACTTTTTAGTTGGTAGCGTTGCTACCAAACCAACTACCGACAAGTTCTTATTATTCAGAAAGAATACGAAGTTTTCCGATTTCGCAGTTTCGATCAGCACTGCTTTTTTACAGATGTCGCTGACCTTTTTTATTGGAATTTTACTTTCTGCCGGATATTATATCACGCAACTTACTCCTCACTTCGCTACTGCTAGCAAAGGTAGACTCCTCGCCATCTACTGGTTTTACAGTGATAATGCTTGACTGTTGCCTCTGAGGCTTTGGGATGTTTTTAAAACATGTTTTAATTGCAGGTGTCTCTGGTTTTCTTGGCGACTCAACTAACTCTTTTCGTTTTGCTAGACAACCTTTAAGATCGGTTAGCTCTAGGCACATTGTGTGGCCAGTGTCACGAATTAAGCTTAAGCACTCAAAAATCTTGTTTCTGTCTGCAACAGTTATTTTGTCAAGAGCTCGTATCTCACTCTCTAAAGTGGAGAGTGCCTCAGTCAATGTTTGGGCTCTTTTGTGCGTTGCCTCGTTATTGCTTTCAGTACGTACTCGTTTTTTGCGCTTTGTTATTTGGAAATGGAGGTCCTGACCCGGAGGCCATTTTACCCCGTTCCCAGTTGGGCAGTCCTATCTTTTTCTAAAATTGAATTTTCGCTTATCATAATAATATGATTCGTTTTTTAAGTAGTAGCCGACACTAATATTTATCTCTCGAAGGATCACCCGGCATTTAGTGGAAGCTAGCCAATTACGGTTAGCCTATAGTAATTAATTTAGTTCTTAATAGCTTTCTTACGATAATTAACGGATACCGCCGGTTCAAGTCCAATGAATTCCAGAACTGAGCCTGCTTTAGTTAAAGGAATCCACTTAACCCCGACACTATTTCTAGAGCAAAGAAGGATAATAAAATGTGTACAATCCTTGACCAGTTTCGTAGTGGTCGAAGGATCCCGTAAATAATATCTTCATCTGAAATAACGAGATTAGCCGCATCAGTCACACAATGTGTGAGTGCTATCAGCTCAGCTTGGAAAACCGTACATTTGAGGCCTATGTGATCGTCGGCGAAAAACACTAGCGACTCAAATACCCATAGTTATTGAAGTTTTAAGTCATGCATGAAACTCTCCATGTACATTTAACCCGCTGAAAAAGAATTATCGAAAGAAAATTCTGGTAGTAATTCCTCATTCCTCATTTCCTTAATGATTTCTTTTATAGTTGAACTATGTAAAATTAAGATTTGTTTATGCCCTGCAATCAAACCGAGAGTATTCTACGTGCGAATCTACCGCAGTCGACAGGCAGCGAGGCAAGCAGGGCCTAGGATGAACGATTGCAGTAGAGACAGAAACAAGATTGTCTGCAATGCAAGTATAGGAGTGTTGTAAACTGTTAAGTTTCGCAATAACGAAGTTTGATTTAACCAACGGCCACCAAACAACAGAAGCGTAAGATAGCATGAGCGGGACCAGAGAATTGTAAATAAACCTCAGCATGTATGGGAAGTCAGGCCCCAAAATTTCCGAAATGCTCTTCTACGTTTTTTGAAATTTGCTTTCAAGGTGAATTTTGCAGGAAAGCTTACTGTATAAAATTACACCAAGATGTTGTACTGTATCAGACATGATGATCGTCTCCCCAGAAAGAGGAGGAGCAAACAGTTCGCCAATATTACTACGTCTAGTAAAACCGTTCATGAACGTTAACTTCAACTCAAATCAGACATTCAACCAAACCGACCCACTTTCACACATTCCCTATTCTGGCTGCATTATCAATAAAGGGATCGAGTCATTCGTTCAAAAATATCATTTTGATTTGCATTATTATTTTCTATCGAAGGTACCGATGGAGGGATAAAAGCCAGGGCCAAAGGCGGATTAATATCCTGTTTCGAATATGCTAAATACGGAGTATTGCGGTATTTTATTATTACCAAAGGTAGAAGAACTAAAAAATTTGGTGTTTCTTGCAGTGCAATCATAATTTAATTTAAGGCACTATACCGATCAGATAATCTCATATCACTATCTATGAATCAATATAAAATGTTGGTCGATAAAACGGTTAGCCAATTACATCATTTAATATTAATAAAATTATTATTTTACTACTAACTGGACTTTGGTGTTTATGATAGGAAGTACTATTTAGCACCACAAAATGAATCCACTTTATTTTTTTTGCTTATTTAATTTTTAATGACCAAACCGACCTAATAGAACAAACCAACAAGATACTTAATAGACTTAAGAGTTTGGAACAAGACGTACGAATACATCTATAAATTTGTTTATTATTGCTACTACTGTATTCAGTTTTCGAAATAATTATACACAGCTGCAAATCTTATAAATATTAGTTAATATTGATACAGCGAAAGACTTAATCATTGGTTGAAAGTTTGCAGGAATATTCTTAATTCGATTCAATAAAATCTACAATATTTTTTTATGTTTATAACGGAAACAATTAGAATTATTGTATATCGTAAGTTGTAAAGTAAATTTGAAATTAAATTGTTGAATGACAAAATCAAGGCAGGTTTTCGAGAATAATTATCTCAGGATCTCATTTTCAGAAATTCGGTCTCAAACACAGAGTTTTTATTACAGCTCCAAGTATTGATTTTCTTAAAATAATTTAAAGACAATGTTCTGTCAAAAACAAACTTTCTCAAATTCACAAACAAAAATTCTCAAATGGTTTCTCAAATCAGTAAAAATTATTCTCAAGTGGAGAATATAACTGCCAAACCGAAAATTCCGTTCTCTGTAAATTAAATGAACAAATATAAAATATATGTGTTTGTATTGTGTGTTAATTATTAATTGCAAACGTGACCTAGGCTCATGATCAATGGCACATTATGTAAGTAACTCAGATTCATTAAATCACAACAAGTAGCAGTTGTACTAAAATATATAAAAACTGTCTACTCTCTTAAAATTTATTACCATTTTACCTACAGTGCAACATTGTAGAGGTATGTGGTAAAGGGCAATATAATAAAAAAACACACTGTGACTAACGCAATGGTGCCATAAATAGTGACATTAGGAAAATTTGTGTATAGCACTATAAAACATAATTAATACATTAGAAGTTATATATTGAAGGACAGAAACATTTTCGGTTCTGATTTTTTGCTTTTATTACAAAAATATATTTTATGCTGCTGAGCCATATATATGTCAGTAAATATATTAAAATATTAAATTTTTCTATTTTAGATTCTAAAAATAATTTTTATTTCGATTTGTTTTTTGTTCAGCTTTCGAAGACGAACAAAATGTTGAAAAGAAAGAAAACAATTAGTTTTACAAAGAAAATATAAATTTTCTTATCAAAATATAGAAATAAATTTAAATATTGATAAATAATCACGATTAATATATTTAACAATATCAATCAAAATATTAAAAATAAATTTATTCAAAAAAACTTCAACCCACGTGACTTAAGTAAATAATCATCTAAGTTCATTGGTCGGATAAATATAAAAGAGTTAAGTGAAAGTTGTATGGATTATGCATGCGTTAAGCATATACATGATATGCATCTCGTATTTAACGACCTAACACTTTAGAATATAACATACTCGGCCTAAGGCCAATCGCTTACAAAATGAGTTTATTACCTTGAAGTTTAAGGACACAATCTTTGGTCTCGCTTAGTTAAGTAAGCAGCATATACATAAATCAATAGTGAAAAATCTAAAAATAATTTCTAATATGTATTTACTGTACATAGCTACATATTTATTTTTAATTATCACGACAAAATATATAATATTTTTTATTTTTTCGAGTAGCCGTGCTTGCGTGGTGGTGTGTAGGTTGAGACGATGACGAGATAACGAGCAAAAAAAACATATTTTTATTCGAGAAAACGATTTTTCTTGCTTTTTTTTTCTAATTCCAGAATATTTAATCAGAAATGGCCATCGCGATTACGTTTATCATAAATAATATTTTTTTTTTGATAAGATGGTTGACGTTTTAAGTTTTGACATTTGTAGTTCAGTAGTTTGCCAAGTTTTTTGGGTAAAAGTCCACCATGTTCAAAAATGTTTTAGTAGTACAGTAAAACCGCTAAATTTTCCGGCGGCTTAATTATGGCAGGTATCATGAGTGTGCGGTAAGCCCACGATTATACACAATAGACTCATTCAGCTTCTACTCGTACATACATAGGAAGCAAGCGGAATTTATGACCGATATTGTTATCAAAGGAATAAAGGAATGGTAGTAGAAATTATAGCGCCTACATCCATAAAATAATTAATACGCAATGGAAATGATTATGGGGTCTTTATGATTCGTCATTGCGGGGCGGTTGGCTTGTCGTTTGACGCTTTATGCATCTTACTAAATACTTTATTAAACCAGTTTCTACACGTTAGCTTCCAAGTTCTTTTGAATTGCTCGATTTATTTAAAGAATAATAGTTAACAATACATTTGGCGTGTGCCTAGTCCGGGATCAACCTTGTGAATGAAACTGATTGTTGTGATTCTTACACATTAGCCAATCTATAAGTCAAAAATTCAAATCAACCTTGTGTTGAAAACAAGCTTAAAAATAAACTTTATGGTTTTGTTTATAGTTTCAGAAAATATTTTTTCACGATAAATTAGTTTACTATAAACTTCGCAATGCTAAATTGTTTTACGATAAACTGTTTACGTAACAATGGCTAGTGCCAAGTTAAAATATGGAACATACAATATAGTTGAAAGTTCAAGTTAACGTTTTGTTTTATTTTTGATTACAACAGTTATAGCTTATTGTAGACTGGGATGCAGTTGAAATATCAAATAAAGCCAAAAAATTTAAAATTACTCGGTTAAAATCTCAATCATCAATATGGCATTATGTCAAAATTTAGAAATGAACTAAACTATACGAGGGTCGATCCATAAGTACCTGTGTTAGAAATGAAGACGCAAGTTTTTTATTTTTCAACGTAATCTCTTTTTAGGTCGATACACGTTTCCCAACGTTTCTGCCATTTCGTTAACCCCTCCAAAAAATATGATTTCTCAAACTCTTCAAAATACGCTTCTGTCTCGGCGATAACCTCTTCGTTCGAGCTGAATTTTTTTAACCTTCAAGCCATGTTTTCATGTTGGGGAACAGAAAGAAGTCGTAGGGCCACGACAATTTGTATCCGCTTATTGTCCACTGTTAGCAAAGCGGCACCCAACGGGCCGACACCTTTCTCACACTTATCTCATTTAAAATATTAATTTCCGTTTCGTACGACACGCCTACGGCCTCTGCTATTTAATGCACTTTAGTTCGGCGATCAGCGAGAATCATGTCGTGGGCGTTTTCAACGATTTCCTCGGTAACAACAGATGTACGACCACGTATTAATTCGTTAAATTCGTAAAAAATAAAAAGCGAATTACGGATCGATATTGCTCTTTTTTCCATTTTATTGAGAAACACGAATGATACAACTGGCTGCCAAATAAAACTAACCTGTGAACTAGACTGAAATTTAGTATGTTGTCGTTTGATAGATGACAGTATACGGTGGTAACGTCAACTTCTCTCAGCAACGCCATCTATTTCAAACACGCGCACTTATTGATCGACTCTCGTACAGTATCATTTTAAACACAGCTTTTATCATAAGAAACATTAGAACAAGAGGTGGAAATGCTCGTCAAAGATATACAGGCAGCAGCGTGGAAGAGTATTAATTCAACAAACAAAAAAATAACTGGCAAATGCTACCAAATGGAACTAAAATCGCAAGTTATTGAGAAGAAAAATACCCAAATGGAATGGCAAAGTACGCGAGACCCGGTCGTCAAAAATAGATTAAATAACTTAACACATCGAATACGCAGTGAAATACGGGAATGTAAAAGGAAATCAATAAATTCATACCTAGAATTACTCGCCTACGGCAAAGTTAATGATTATTGATTGTGAAAAGCAACCAAATATTTGAAAAGACCAGTTACGCACATAACCACCAATCAGAACAAGCAATGGTCGCCTGGCTAAAACCAAAGAAGAAATGCAAAAAGTATCGCTGATACAACTAACTGCAAGAAATGCCATTAACTAATGTTTAAGGAGTAAAACAAAAAGAGAGCCATGTGGTACCTCAGAAATCACCAGGATATGACTTGATAACTGGAGAGATTCTTAGTCAACTACCTAATAAGCTATAAAGAAAATGTCAGACATAATTAATGTTTCCTTCAGACTCTGTTTGCCGCTCTATCATGGACATTTGCGGAAGTAATAATGATACCTAAACCAGGTAAGCCGCCAAGTGAAATAACCTCGTATCGGCCAATATCACTTCTTTCAATTATGTCAAAACTGTTTGAGAGACTTATTAAAACGAATTAAAGCTGCAATTATAAAATTAGGAGCTGTTCCTTCCCATCAGTTTGGATTTAGAGAGAAATACCCCACAATCGATTAAGTCCATAGGATAATAGGTCTAATAGAAAAATACTTAAAAGAAAGATAGATGGTTTAGTATTTAGATGGTTTAAAATTAGAGAAAACTACTAAAAAGAAGATATTTTAGAGTTAAAAAGGAAGGAATTTACTCAAGCATAAAAGCAGCTAAAGCAGGAGTCCCGCAGGGGAGTGCTCTAGTTTAATTCCTTTTCGTACTGTTTATAAGCGACTTACCGCAGACGAATAATACAACTACCACCACACTGCAATTCTAGCTGTTGGTGAAACGATATTCAAACTACAAATAGCCACAAATAATATCCAAGATTGGCTGCCCAAGTGGTGAATTAAAGTAAATGAATCTAAGTCTAAGCACATAAAGCACTAACAGATCAGTAGAACCACTACCTGTGACTCAATAATATACCTGTATCATATGCAAACTAAGCAAAATATCTTGGTATGAACCTTGATACAAAGCTAAAGTGGAAAGTACACGTCAAAGAGAAAGCAGAAGAGCTTAAACTGGCATATAGAAAATGTACTGATTAATTAGAAAAAATTCTCAGACTAAATATATTTAGTAGTCAGACAGATTGTAAACGCTCCTTAGTACACCCATAATAGTGACCTTCATAAAGATCTCGGAATGGACACAGTCGCATGTGAAATAAAGACGTGTGCTCAAAAATACCAGGAGGGGCTCCATCGAAGCTGCAAGACTACTTCATCAAGCTGCTATCATAAGAAAACTCAAAAGATTAAAACCTTTTGAGTTGCCTATTTGAGTTGCATGTCAGACAGTGTTTGCTTAGTTAAA
The DNA here is from genome assembly GCA_963691935.1 of Nephrotoma guestfalica. NCBI lineage: Eukaryota > Metazoa > Arthropoda > Insecta > Diptera > Tipulidae > Nephrotoma > Nephrotoma guestfalica. Next base: position 204,225,884 of record OY829914.1, on the reverse strand, counting down.
AATGATTAGTTACTTTGTAAAAAAAATTTATTGTTATCATAAATAAAAAAATTCAAAAAAAAATATTAAAAAAAATCAATATGGCCTAAATTGTAATCCTTATAAATAAACCAATCAAAAGCATGCCAGCCGGAACCAAACCAAAAATTTAATCAGTAGCACGATGCATTGCGCATCGTTGTGCAAACATACAAGTTTGTAACAGCTGAAAATATGATAGGTGATTTTTGTTCAGTCTCACGCCCGTCAGAGGAATGGAACATTTTACGAACAAATATTGGTTTACCAGCCTACATAATCCAGTCGTGCAAAAATTAAATCCACACGGCCATCGTGTAGGTCGTACGTTCTCTAAATCTCCCGAAAAAATTACTCTTGATCCCTGTTTTCATCCCAACATTTTATTCAGCGATGAGGCGTAACAAGCAAAATTGCTGCATTTGCAATCAATAAAATAATCCAATATTGCGACGCCGGAATCTTATTGTACTAGTAGAATTATGATGCAATCATTAGTCCGTGTTTCTTCATAAATTATACCGGCCAGTTACCGATGATTTCCAACAAAATAATTGAAAGCGAAATCAAAACTGTTAAACCATTTAACTTGACAATTTTCGTCAGTTTTCGACAACATTCGGTGAGTGTATAATTTCTCGTGATGTACCTGCGAATTGGCCTCCGCGGTATCTCCGATATGGGGACGTATATGCTGCTTAAAAGAATTTTCAAAATTACTTGATATTTAATCACTGATGGCCATTACCACGAATTTTATTGTTTTTATTTCATTATAAAGTTTATAGATATATAAACCATTACCAGATATGATTTTTCAGTTGGAACCGTAGAAGCCGAACACTTTAAACTAGCGGGAAGAATACAGATTAACTGCACCGTAGCACAATGAGCATGACGTGCTCTAGATAATAATTATTATCTAAAATTTTAGCAAGCAATACAAAGCCAGCCTGAACCATAAAGAACCAGTCGGAATTAAACTTTTACCGGCACAACCATTCGAAGATTGTTCAACAAGCGCAATGATTTTTGGATAGTAAGGAAAAATTATAAGCTTCGAAATCTCTATCGAAAGCCAACGCATCACAAACGAGCCGGACACGTATGAAGTCACAACAAAACTTGCCCTCTGTGCAATGGTTTGAATAGTCCCACTTACTTCATATCGACCGATTTTTGTTTGATTTTGGCTGGCGACGTGGTGGTTCCGGCTGACTATTATGATTCCGGCTCAAATCTTATATGCTGCTCGACCATTCAAAATGGATTGTGCTCATTGTGCATGGTATTGGTTCAGGTACAGAATGGCCTAGGAAGCTTCGTGTTCATTGTAAAATGATTTGAATGGTGACCTTTTGGGATGTCATTAGAGTAGAAACAAATACCATGGTTTTGGTTTCGGCTATACGAGCTAACATGTTACACAACCGTGCAAAATGCATTGTGCTCGTTGTGTAAACTTCGAATGGTTTCGTCTTGTATACATTTGTTTCCGGTTGGCTTTTATTGTTCCGCCTGATATTTTATTAGATCTGAGTGAAATGATTGCACTTGCACCGGCACTTATAAATTGAATAGAATAAGAAATTTATTGCCTGTAAGTTGATTTTGCAGCAAACGTAAATAGCTTCAGCGTCTCGAATTACAAATAAATAATTCAAAGTTAAATTTCAAAACCAAACAACCTTGGTGGCTTTGCTTAGCTCACTCTTAATTGCGAGTTTCGGAATAAAACACGTACTACATTTTGTTTTAGATTATTTAAATTTTACAGTTCAATGTATACTCCCGGTATATTTTTATTCTTTCGTCTGAGGATTTAACAGATGGATGCTCGAACAACAAGCGCTCGAAGCGGATTTTTCAAAAACACGAATGGTCTAAACGAATAGGTTAATAACCAAATCTGCTTCGTTTGGGAATCCGTTTCGAAGATATTAAAAATCTACATATTACGAGTTACTGTTTGGAACGGCTTTTAGGCTGGTAGAGTCGTCGAACTTCTTCGAACATAATGCCGGGAACTCTATTAAGCTGAACGGCGAACGTTATCGTGATATAGTCTTTTTTTAGGCCTAAATTAGATGATATGGGCTAGCTAATACGCAGTTTTATTAGGACGCCAAAGCCATGCCGTGTTGCGAGCGAAATATCGTGGAAGCATTATCACACTAAATAAGGCGGTCAAAGGGAGACTGTATTTTACGATTTCACCTAATTGGACTTGTTTCTATATAGCCCATCACGTGTAAGATTGATGGTAATAAGCTCGAGACAATTACAAAAATTAAGGACGAAATCAAACTGAATCACGCGGAATTGATATTCCGCGCCCCATACTCGCATAAAAGTCATGGAAAATATTGATACGCGCATGATTTGGTATCCTTTGAAGGTGAATTAATTAATACACCCTTTTTCATTCATTGGCACACCCACCTATTCACCCGTGCATTGGCGCATTCTAGACTGAAGATGGCAGTAATGTTCGTAAAAAGTTTTCGTCATTTATAGGTTTCAAGAAATGTTAAATGCATAATTTAATAATAAAATAATAAGTTAATTCTTACCAATAGCCCATAATATAATTTTTAATTGATATCATTGTAGAATTTTTTGGGGTTTTCATCGCGATTAACGTTTTATAAAAAATATTATATCGTTTATTTGATTATATTGCCATCTGTAGTCAAAGATTGAAACCACCGACATAAAATGACGTCAAGTAGCAAAAAATTTAAAACAATGAGGCCGTTAGTATTCTCGGTGCACTGGCAGAATGAAGCGAGCAGTCGTATCATTAAAAAAATGTGTGTAATAAAATATTCGTATACAAACGAAATTTTTACTAGCAAACAAGAATTAATTTGTTTAGTTGTTACTTGCTAGAAAGACAAAACCATTCTCGCACTCCGCCATCATATTTCTATATACACTCCGTGTCACTTAAATAGGGCCAACATAATTTTTTGTTTTTTCCAATTTCTTATTTTCCTTTTGTCTTGAGTTATGCGTTGTTGGGAAGAGAAATGAATAACAAAAGCAATTAATGATATTCTTTCATCTCTGATTTACTCTCAGAGACCGTTATTTTTTAAATTTTGTTTAAAATAGAAAATACAATTTGTGTGGTTTTAGTTGTTCACTTGAATATGGCCAATTTAAAAAGGACAAAATAATGAACAAAACAAAGCGATAATTTAAACAATTAAACTTAAATTCAACTTCTTTATTTCTTTTAAAACAAAACAAAAAATTAAAATTAAATTTTTAGTGGTTAGTATTTCCACCGTTGTTTAAAATCACTTCGTAAACTCGATTAGGATTCGAGTCGTACAGCGATTTCAAGTAAATTAAGGAAATTTCACTTCAAGCCGATTTTATCGCCTCTTTAAGTTGTTCAGTGCCTTCGAACTGAATGAAATGAAAGAGAGATTACAAAGAGGGACGGTTTGCAAAAAGACAACAAGATCACTCGTAATCTTGGAAAATATTAACATATTCTCCAAGATTCGTTCGGCAAATCCGAAAGTCCCTCCGAGCGGTTGAAGTTTGGTGACACAACAAAAGCAATGATGAATGAGTTATCGGTTAAGAGTGATTTTTGCAAAATGCGAATGAATTATGTTGCACATGTGGAAGTGTATACAGATGCAAGTGTAAATCATGATCGAGTAGGTGTGGGAATTTATATTCCTTCAATGAGGAAAGAGAAAATGGTAAGAGTGCATGACAGTATCTGTATAATGAATGCAGAATTGATAGGGATTATGGAAGGGATCAAGTTGGCAATGACACAAGGGAGAAGGAGAATAGTGTTGTTCTCTGACTCCCGGAGTGGATTGTAATTAATTAGTAAGGGTGGGGCAACTCATGGTAATATGTATGTAGAAATGCTGTATAAGTATCTTCAATCTTGTGGGGAGCGAGGTCGTCCTTCAATGGATATCACACCTACAGATTGAAGGTAATGAAAGAGCCGATATGCTTGCGAAACGGGGTTGCTTGATTGAGGATGTAAATGAATATGAATTCATGGATGCCAGAGACGTACTTCGCATGTTTCAGGTGAATCTGTGGAGAAAATGGAAGAGAAAGTTTGTTAAAAAATGTCAGGTGAAAGGTAAGAAGTATCTTGAGTTGGTTAGGTCTCCTTTGAGGGAACCGTTCTTTAAGATGCTCACAGGAGATACTATACTAGAATGTTACGAACGATGGAACGAGTGAGATTGAATCATGGAAATTGGAAAGAATGTTTGAAGAAACGCAATTTGGTTGTGTGTGAATTATGTGAAAGCTGCTTGGTTGTAGAGGACATCGAACATTTGATTCTGAAATGTTCTGCATTTAACCAGAGCAGACAAATGTTCGATGTTTTATTGAGTGCAAGTAGTTTGACTGAATTATTACGAATGGGAATGAACGTATTTAAGAATGTATATCAATTTCAAAATCAAATCAGATAGACGTGTGAAAGGGGTCGATGTGTGCTTAGGTGTATGAAAAGAAATTAAAATTAAATTATTATGTTAAAAAATTAAAATTGTAAAAAAATAAAAATAAAATATAGTCTTCGAATTGTTTTTCTCCCTCGTTTTAGCCATCTCCAAACGTTTTCTATGATGTCCAAATCTAGTGAATATAATAACGAGGGGGTCACGATAATATTGCAATATTTTGGTACTCAATCCAGTTTCTTGCGACACGCGCATTATGAATCGGTGCATTATCGTTTTGAAATGTCCAAAAATTTCAGAAAATCTTGGAAAATTTTTCAGAATTGCTTTGTAGGTTATTCTAGTCATCCTGCCAGTTGGGAAAACTAAATCAATGGTTCCATACCACGAAATAGCTTTCTAGACCATAATACCATCTTCTCTGTTGTAATGCCGATTCAAAATATTTCATCTTAAAACGTGAAAATAATAATTGTAGCCACCTGGCCCGTCTAAATTATTATTTTTTTCATCGCTGTATATCTGAGTACGCTCTTCAAAATTCCAACCGATTCTCTTCTCCGCAAAGAATTCAGTGTTGGGCTTGTTGCAGCTTTTTAAACTTAAGATGCTTAGCACACTTAATAATATGCCGGACAGTATTTACACTTACTGCTTTACCGATTCTTACTTTGATTTGCGGCACAGATTATGCGGAATTCGACTCTTCCCGAACGATAGCACGTTTGTCTTTCGATGTTGTAGCTTCTGCTATTCGGCCTTTCATATTTTTGCCATAGTTTTTAATATTATTAAGGAAATTATTGATAACCGATCTGTTTTTGCCGATTTTGCTTGTAGTCACTAGACTCGTAAGATTTGATTCTTTGTAAGCATCAATTGTAGCTTTCTCATCCATATCTTCGGATAAAATCAAAGTAATTTTAAATTTCACTTCACTGTAAAGTACTTAGTAAAGTAGTCCACTTTAAACAAATTGATTTCAAGAAAAACAAATTATCAAAGAGTTCAAACAATCAACTGGCCCTATTCAAGTGAACAAAAAAATAACGATTTTACTCTTAGAGATGAACGAATCTAATTAATTGTTTTTGTTATTGATTTCTCTTTCCAACAACGCATAAACGAGAATAACTCAAGAGAAAAGGAAAATAATAAATTGAAAAAATGAAAAAAAAACTATGTTGGCTCTATTCAAGTGACGCGGAGTGTATATGACTAGTACGGACATTAACCAAACGTAGCGGCAGGAATCTGAGTAGCAATATAATCAATCAACGATTTTAGCCATTAATATGATTGTACAAAAGTGTAAAATGAAGAGTCTAGTTGAGTTGTTCAAGCTCTGGAAGGAGAAAATCTGGAAAGTCTAGATACTTGCATTCTCAATTACTACAGTTGCTGCTTAATATTACTTCTATGCTTATAAAATGCATCCATCCAACTTGAGTGAAATTATAAGTATGCGACATGTTTTAGTACTGTTCGAGAGGTCTACATAAGATGGTCCGAACGTCTGATAAGATCACTTTCTTAAAAAAACATAGCTCAAATGTGCAACGGGCCTTACTTTAATAACTTTTTTTCATCCTCTAGGTTTTCGAAACACTCTAATCATAACTGTTGAGTTCTATGTTGGGTTAATTTATTTTCTACGTATAAACAAATTTGCTAATTTAATACACGAAACTTTCCGGTGTATGCGCCTTTTAGCAATTTTTCACTAGTTTATGGTTTTTATACAATACACTACGAGTACATAATTTTGTATACAGTTTTTTTGAATCACCCATTGAAATTATAACAAAATAAAAGCGAATTAAATGTGTATGTAAATTTCAATTAAGTTTTTTTCATGCTTTATGAGCTATAAAAATTGTACATGGTAACAAATCGTTTGAATTCTTATGAATGACCATAGATTTTTAAGTGAATTATAATTGCAATTCATTAATAGAATTAATAGAAACATATTAAATTCTTATGTAATGTTTATTGGTGTGCCAAGAAATTACAAAAAGTCATATGCGTTGATCAGAAACATTAAATTTATGACGCGTTTCAAATTTTTAAAGACAGTTTTAATTAAAACCATATAAAATATTTGTACATCTCGCGACATTCTATGACAAATACTATTAGCTTTTAGTCTTATGATTGTAAAACTTTATATAACGGGCCAAAGAAAAATACACAAAATTAATTTTTTATATCACTCTCTATGTCTTTATATGAGAATAAACATGCCGACTATTAATTAAGCTCTTGCGCCCGCCCGACTTTATTAGAATTTATTTGAGTGATTCGCATAATTTTAAAGATTCATGTTTTTACTTTCTTACATGTGGTCGATCGTTTAATCTTATCAACATTATTATTAGACGGTTTGTTTATTTGTATCTTCGGAAATTTGATTTTTTTAAGTTATGGTTAACAATATTTTTGTAATTGTTGTAATTATTAAAATGTCAATTAAATAAATGATAAATTAGATTATCGGGTTTCAACTTAATTGAAAAAAGTATTTAATGTTTTTCAATTTATTACCTTCTCAAATTACAGGCTTAGGCAATGTCTAATTTTCCGAACATTAACTAGTAATTAGTTATACCGGGTGACTGATCCGAAGTGTTACCAAATTCAGACTGTCATTGCTGTCAAACCAGTGATGATAGAGCGCTCAAATTTACACTAATGACAGTTCATTCTATTGTTTACAAGCGTACAAAAGCATTTTAGTGGGAAATATTCAGAAAAAAGTTATCCGCAATGGAATTCAAGCGTAATAGTGTGATTGCTCTATATTTGGCTGGAAATCCACAGCCGCAGATTGTTAACCAGTTAAAATGTCTGCATGTAAATAAAATGTTTGTCTATCGCACCATAAATTGTTATAACGATACTGGCAGCATTGCAAAACGCCATGGTGATGAACCGAGCGCACTGCAACATTGCCGGATATCATTCGGAAGGTGAAGACCAAATTGGCTCGGAATTCGTGCCGTAGCGGCAGAAAAATGGCTCGTGAGGCGAACATTTTGCTCGATCGGATGCACCACATATTGAAAGACCATCTTAGACTAAAGGCATTAAAATTCCATAAAACGCATGGTCTCACCGATGCTAAAAAAAAAGTTAGAGTGGAAAGAGCAAAGGAGTTGTTACGCTTGCACGAAAGTGGCGATTTGCCGAATTTCGTTTTCTCCGATGAGTCACCGTTCGTTATTGAGCAATATGTGAACAAGCAAAACGACCGGATTTACTTGCCCGGCCATTCTACTGAAAATTTGGACCAACGGATTGCCACTCGAAACCAAGCGCTGCCGATGGTGATGGTTTGGGCCGCCGTAACGGTCGAAAGCCGTTCACCGCTCGTTTTTCTGGACCGTGGCATCAAGATAAATGCGCAAATTTATCGGGATCATGTGTTGGAGAGAGCGTTAAACCCTTGGGCACAAAAACATTTCGGCCGCAGAGCCTGGATATTTCAACAGGACTCGGCTCAGAGTCATAAAGCGCGCGTGAATCAAAATTGGCTGGATGCAAATCCGCTAGATTTCTCGGTTTGGGGTATTTTGAAGAGCAAGGTTGGGACAAAAAAATACCAAAGTGTCGATCATCTCAAGCAAGCGCTTCGCCGGGAATGGGCCAAAATACCGCAGAGCCACTTTCGTGCTGCATGCAATACGTAGGATCGTTGTCGGTCGTTTGAAGGCCATAATCGCGGCTAAGAGTGGCCAAATCGAAAACTGCTAATGCAATTCGAAAATTGAAATATTTGTGAACATTTTTTACTTTGATCCAATAAAATTAATAAAAAATAAAAATTCTGTGGCGTTTTGTTTTGGTAATACTTCGTGTCAGCCACCCTGTAAATAAAAACGATGACGGCTGAAATAAGGTTTATGGACCAAGTATTTTTTAGGACAATAGAAACATTTAGTTTACTCCTTTATTATTCTTATTCAGGGCTGCTTTATTAATTTTTTTATACTATTAAAGTTCGCTGAAAGTTAAAAAATCAAGATAATGCAAATACTGTCTTTGTTTTCTCAGTCGAAAATGAACAAACCAACCGTGTTGATTGACGAAAAAAATATGTTGGGCCGTTTCTGTTGTATAAAAATCATTTTATGTTATATTTTTGTAATATATAATACGTAGGATCGTTTCCGTATTTGTAAATTCATTGAATGGTCTGGCGGTCCCGAATAAAATTTTTTTTTATTAGGATACGGGATAATTTTTCAAGCTATTTCTCATCTATTGGAAATACAGTGAATGGTCTGCCACTCAGATTAACATCAATTAGCTATTTGGTATACTGGACACTCATAAATCATCAAACTGTGGAGAAACAGAGAAAGATTAGTATATATAAACCATAGTCCAAATCATGTTGAAAGCAAGTGAGAAGACGAGGAATTATACAAAGTGAAGTCAGTGAGACACAAGGGCCCAATCAATTCTCATAATTTGTACAATTTGTATCCTTTATTAGACCTGGTTCTGGCAATAATCTACCGAATAAATGGTGCAGTGGTAAAAGTTGTCGCGTTTGCATCGTGAGGTACTACATACGTTTGAATTCTGGCGGAAATGTGCCTCATCTGAGAAAATGTGCTTTGAAAAATCGGGGGTCCTATTTCTGAATACGAGTACGAATAAAAAATTTACCATTTCTTGTTATTGGTATTCCTGAATACGAATACGTATAATTCTAATACGAATACGAAAATGGATGAGACGTTCAAAAATTTCCCCTATTCCGCAATTCGAATTCGAATAGTTTTTATACGTGCATGAACGAATTTGTTTTCGATGTCATTTTAGTTAACGACAATGAAAATAAAACAACAAGATGTAAAATATATTTTTAAAACTTTAAAATATTTTAAGTAATTTATTTTATTTAATTATAAATTAAATAAATATATTATTTATATATTTAAGTAATTTATTTAATAAAATATTTTAAGTAAAACAACCAACATTTTTTCTTAGTTTTTTCTGATTTATAACTTAAAATAAAGATAATTTTACCATAAATCACTTTCTTCTTAACATAATTTACATTTTATTTTATAAAAACACTTGCTAAACTACCGATCGTAAGAAATTCCTTGCTGTGATTTTGTGTGCGTGTTTTGGCAGCTTTTCACAAGACACTTCATTTTAATTTAAAAAAATTCAATTTTTATTACCAAATGCTACACTACTACACAATCTGTTAACCATTTTATAATATTTTAATTATTTTAATTAATAATTTCAGTATTTTTTAAAACACAAAATTTTGTTGTTGATTTGAACAAAAACAAAAACTGGTTTGGTAGGTTTTTTCTTTGCGATGTGAGACCGCCATATACATTTTTTGTATAGCCATCTGCTCTGACTATTCACACTGTCTTATTTTGAAGAAAATTTTACAACAAAAAAATGTCCCTCTGTCTACAAAAATTTAAATTTGTGACACGTTCGTATTCAGGAATACCAATTTATTTTCGTATCGTATTGAACTTTCGTATCGTAAGAAGATACGCATCGTATTCAGGAATGTGGCCGCAGCATTAAATATAATTAAAAAATTGAATTAATTGGTTTGCATTCAGCCTCAATAATGAATCGAATAGCTATGTTACAGCTATGTGATTAGTTAATTTGGGACCATTATCTAATAAAAAATAAAAAAACTTACTAAGCCGAAAATGTTACTTTTTTCGCTCAAGCTACGAGTTTCGAAGAAGTCGCTAAAAGAGCAAAGTGATGTAAAAATGTCGTTAAAGAATTTTACTTTAAAGTGGGATCAAAACTGTTTAAAATGTAGCATTTGAAACATATTTTTTAACACTTATTAAAAGGCGGGAAGTGCAGAACCCTTTCTTTTCGCTGATTCTGTAGACTGACGATTAAGTTTGATAATGTAGTAGAATGCTCCACAAAGTTATTTTTCGTTAATAAATGCTCAGGTAATTATTAATTTAGCTAGATAACCGTTTTCACCTATCTGTTCCTCATTTGGTATTCTAACCGGAACCATTTTTCATCAAGGCACCCGACCCCAATGCAGTAAATTTAGATTCTGCTGAGACAGCAGAAATTTTATGTATAAATAAAACCTTTTAATAAAAATAAAGCAGGATAAAGTAAAATTCTAACACAAGTGATTGTTTTTATCAATAGACCCCACATTAAAACATTTAGACATGGCTCCAACAATAGTACGTACATTGGTCCTTCGACATTAAATACGAACATGCTGCTTTTAGACATGGCTCCAACAATAGTACGTACATTGGTCCTTCGACATTAAATACGAACATGCTGCTTTTAAATATCATTTCAATAACAACAACATGATATTAATTCGCCGCCACCGAACAACGGACGTTATTGAAACAACAAGAAGCGGTAACAGATAAAACACAATAACTCCATACAAATTATAAAAAAACTGGAGAACAACGAAAACCCATAAGGGGGTCTGCATCTAGAATACAAAAATACAGATCAATAATTAATAACACTAAGGACAGAACTAATCCGTGACTCGAACTGAGCCATCAATACTTTCGCCATTCGCCCATTATACCAATGAGTGACTGCATGTAATAAGAAACATGGGAGTTATCATCGGCTTTAGGAATCATTTCTTCATATACGTTATGTAACCAAGAAGCTCGACTCCGAAACTTTAAGACTAAATGAGATGTCATTAACAAGTACAAAATAACGTTAAACTTTAGTCAATCTCATGAAAATTTTGGTAAAGCGATTTACCGCATTGGAATCTGTTTCGCGAAAACACCATCAACATCCGCACCTTCAACCCTTACTCCAAAATATAATCCAACAGCAGTAACCTTGTTAACAACAAATACAGCTTGTAAGATCAGCCAAAAAGGTCATCGCATGCAAGACTGGAAAATTCAAAATAATGAATAGTTACATAAAAACAACTCGTGTCACAAAACAGTGCGTGGGACAACATCATCCGTTCTTACACAATAATAAAAAAACTTATACAAATTCAAGAACGCCGAATACCGAGCAATTATTGATCCTTGCTTACAAGCAAGCTTCATTACTTCGAGTACTACCAGCAACTTCAAAATAAAAACCAACAAAGGCGAAATCAATATTACGGGAATCTGCGGAGGCAAAAACGAAACAACTAGAAGGTCAGCTACATTATCAATAATGTCGCGATTCAACTCTAAATTAAAATAAAAGCATTCGTAGTAAACAAAATAACTCACGATCATCCACAGAACCCAATAGTCATTCAAACAAGGGATAGTCTAAACAATTTACCGTTGGCTAGGATGGATAATTCTGGGGAAAATTATTAAAAGCAAGCCAAATAAATACTTAACAGGTAGAGGAAATTGAAAAAACCCTCCAACAATTTTGCGAAATCGAAGAATTACATCCCCCGAAAGCAAACCACTGTAGAAGAAAGGAAGGAACTGCTGTTCCAAAATACTATCAAAGGATCAACGGATGGCAGGTACATCGTAAAAATACCACTACCAGCATTGATACCAAATTAGGTGATTCAAAAAACAAGACAATATCATGATTCCTCCAACTGGAAAAACAGCTGCTAAAGAAGGACGACTTAGCAGCCCAATACAGCAAGTTCGTGGAAGAATATGGCTAAACGTACATATTATATGCCGCATCATGCCGCCTTTAAACCGTCAAGCATTGCAACAAAGCTAAGAGTGATGTCTGATGCCTCTGCAGAAACAGCTACTGGCCGGTCACTAAATGACTATGTATGTCGACCCAAAAGTACAACAACACCTTTGGCATCTCGTCTTGTAATGGCGAAAGCACAAATACGTATTTACCGCAGATATTGAAAAGATGGTTCAACAAATATGGATTGCTGAAGACGACATTAATCTCCAATACATAGTTTGGCGTAACTCACCAGCTGAGAAACTTCAGGAATATCAATTAAAAATGGCCAAATACGGAACTTCTGCAGCCCATTACAACACTTGGCGGAGGACAAAAAAAACTATTTTCCATACTAATTGGTAAAACCATATGTTTAGGTCGATGACCTTATGACAGGATACGACACGATAAAATAAACACTACTCATTCAAAATCAATTAACTCAGCGAAAAGACGGGTTCAATTTAAGAAAGTGGACAAGCTATCAAAAAGAGCTAAAGGTCGTAGCCGAGACCGAAAGCCAATTAAGGTTGATGATCTAAGCTCTGGGGCTCCATTGAAGGCTCGTACAGACATTTTTGAATCTAACATAAATCTTCCTGCACACACTGGATCAGTGACGAAGCGAAACATGCTTTCTATCGTAGCCAAGTATTTGATCCGCTTTTCAAATTTTGTAGGTAGGTAATTAGGTTAGTTTACCAACAGATGCGTGTCCTGAATTTCCGTTTTTTCCCTTTCGATGAAGTTAATCTGAAGCGCATTGAATCTGTTAGAAGTGAACTCTGATCATGTTAGGAATTTATTCCCAGAGTATTAAAACTATTTACAAATTGACACTTTTTAAACAAATGTGTCGGTGGAAAACAGGCGGCAGACTAGAAACAATGTTTCTGGCCATATTTATATGATCTTTAAATTATACAGAGTTTTTATATGGACGAGTAAAGGGCGCGTTCAATATTAATTTAATGTTATGTTAATTAAGAAAATATGATACAATAATAATTAATTACAATTACTACAACGACCACCGGATGTTAGTCCTGTCATCTGTATACTCTCTAAATTGTTTAAGATAAAAACTATTGTAAGACATTATTAAAGGACCAGGTATTTCATCCTAGAGTTTGGAAATGCCAATATACGTAATTTAATGTCTGTAAGGCTTTTGCTTTAGTTATTAAGGGAACTTTTAACTTCAGTCTGTAAGGCCAGGTTATTGAATCCTGATAAGAATGCTCAAAAATGACTCTGGTCCACTCACATTTATTTCATTATACGAGACGTTTTCAATGATACACGACACGTATATATTATATCGAATAATTAGCTGCCAGCGCCAAAACTGTGGATTTGTGAACTTAAGCGCTGATTACAAAATTGTAGCTTTTTTGACACCTTTAAAATGATATGCCACATTATTATATTGGAATAATAAAAATTGTAACTGCTTCCAGTGCCACAACTAGTTTTGAGTACTAAGGTGTTCAGAAAAGTTTATGGCATACATTCTATAATAAACAAAAAATTAGATACCAGCGCCAAACCGTTGGATTTGGAAACTAAAGTGATATCGTCAAAATCCAAGACCTTTCAAACGATATATTACACCAGTAAATTAGAATATGGGGTTTCTGGACGATTCCCTATGACAGGTACCCGACCCCTTAAAGTAGAGATAAAAGCTTTTCAAAATGCTTTTCATTCACCAAATTAAAAATTAAAGAAATTGACTAAAAGAAAAACGGATCGCATGAGCCATCATCGGTACAGATATCCGTCCATCCATCAAGGTATCTAACGGATGGATAAGCTTTTTTTCATTTTTTTGTCTGGGTTCTTCAAGCCGTTGAGAAAAGTGTTTTTGAACCTGGGTCATTTTTCTCAATAACTCGCTTGAAAAGCTTTTGGGATATTTACCTCAAGTCTTTGGATACCTGCATAGGAAATCACCCATGATATTTGTTAACATTCTTTCCATATACTCGTGTAGTATATCGTTTGGAAGGTCTTGGATTAGACAAACATTTCCATGCAACACTTAATTCGTAAATCCATCGTTTTCGCACTGGCAGTAAATATTTCGTTTACTGTAGAATATGTACTTGTGATATACCGTTAGAAAGGTCTTGAAGTCATAAAGGATGCCGTAAACTTTTCTGAACACCTTAATACTCACAATTACCGTTGTGGTGCTGGGGCCAATTACAACTTCCAAATAATCATGTGACATAGCAATTCCAAGGTCTTGGAAAAAGCAACAAATTTATAATCAGCGCTTTAGTTCACAAATCCACCGTTTTGGCGCTGGTAGCTAATTATTCAATTATAATACAATATATACTTGTCGTAAAAGGCGTAAATTTTTTTGAAGCTCCATAGTATTCAAAACTAACGTTGTAGCGCTGGAAGCTATAACAATTTTCTCATTCCCATATAATCATATAGCATATCATTTGAAAGGATTTTTAAAAAGCAACAATTTTGTTATTAGCGCTTTAGTTGATAAATCCACCGTTTTGACACTGGATGCTAGTTATTGATTTATTTTGTATTAAATTTAGCTAACGCATATTATTACTCCAAGTAATCATTGTGGCGCTGAATATAGATACATTTTTCTCATTCTGATATGATCATACGGCCGCCATTTTTAAGACTTTGAACAAAGGAACATTTTTGTATCAGCAATTTCGCGTCACACATCCACACAATAGTATTCAAAACTAACGTTGTAGCGCTGGAAGCTATAACAATTTTCTCATTCCCATATAATCATATAGCATATCATTTGAAGGATTTTTAAAAAGCAACAATTTTGTTATTAGCGCTTTAGTTGATAAATCCACCGTTTTGACACTGGATGCTAGTTATTGATTTATTTTGTATTAAATTTAGCTAACGCATATTATTACTCCAAGTAATCATTGTGGCGCTGAATATAAAGATACATTTTTCTCATTCTGATATGATCATACGGCCGCCATTTTTAAGACTTTGAACAAAGGAACATTTTTGTATCAGCAATTTATTTCACAAATTCAGCGTTTTGGCACTGGTGACAAATTATTCGTTTGGCATAGAATATATACGTCTCATATCAACTAAAATGTGTTGAAGAATGTCACAAAATAAGTTGAAGCACGCTATTACTCAAGACAACTGTTGTGGCGCTGAATGCAGTTGCTTCTAGCTCATTCCAATAAAAGCATGTGACATAAATCATTCATGGTTGAAAAGTCTTGGAAAGCAACAATTTTATTAGCAGCAATTTTGTTCACAAATTCACCGCTTTGGCGCTATTGACAAATTTAACCTTTGGTATGTAAAACAAATGTTTATGTTCAATGAACAATCAAACAATTTTTCTGAGTCGTTTTGTGAAGAATTGTTTACTGGTATTTTTCGTTGTATGTGAATTTGCAGGGTTGGTATTCTTAGAAAAAAAGCAAACCAGAATTGTTTTAATTTTTCAATTCACTGTGTATCATGAAAAACTATTAAAACTGATCTAATTTTCAAAATCAATGATGAACTTATATTAAGGCCATATTTTCCTTAGTCATTTTGCGACTAATTTTGTTACTTGGAATTTGCGACGTTTCCCAGTTTCCAGTGGATTTTTCGAGTTTGTCAATTTGAAGTTTCAGCTCCTAGCACTTCCACGCAAAACGTTCGTTATAGAATCCGTGCGCCAAGTTTGAAAACTGCACCACTTATACGAGTATCTGTTTAAGATTTATTTTTATTGGGTTACATTATTGTAGGTTCAGATTATTTAGATTCTTAAGATCCGGACATCTCTTTTACGGCCAATATTTTTGCCGTATCAATGAAATATTTTTGGGACGGTACATCCTACTTTGAATAAAATTCATACCAAGTTGGTAGCACGATCTTGCCGGTGTTAAAATAATTTGCATCGCTTTCATTTCTAAATATGTACAGTACCATAATGGTACATCCGATTCAAAAATCATTATTTACATTTAAGTTAGTAAGGGAACAATTTGATACTATTTCGTATTTAACAAAATAATTTATACGGTATATGTTTAGCATCGTGTCGTCTTACAAAGAAGTTTTTTTTTAATTTTCTGACTCAACAATCACAACTGAGATGTATGACTCAATCTTTTGTGTATTTCAGCTTTTAGTAAATATTCATAATACATATACAGATTAAAATTGTTGGGGTAAATGATCGGATGTACCAAAAAATTAAGCTAAATTCCTGAATAAAAAAAATTTATTGGTTAGTATACAATTCCAACTGTTTCAAAATCGTGCTGTATAGTTAAAACTGCAAATATGTATTCGCACTGTACCTTCCTTATACGTACGTCACAGTCAGTGAAAAAAGTCGGGAAACCATATGCCAAGTATTTTATTTTAATTATGTGTAAAATGCAATCCAACAGCCGTGTAATTGAGTTAATTTTGTGTCATTTACTTAACAACATACATTGATGTCGATATAGTAATAAACTAATGAAATAATTCAGAATTTAAACCACATATGTC